>OZ023327.1:28041570-28061570 GCA_964007535.1 Brachyptera risi
GGATAAGCATATTGACCTTCTTTGTAACAGGTTGCGTTCTGGAATGTATAGTTTACGTATTCTCAAACCTATTGTGAATTTCAAAACTCTAATTATAGTTTATCATGCTCTTAAAGAATCTTTAATAAGATACGGTATATTATCGTGGGGGTACTCGACTAACAACTATTTACAGAGAATAGAGAACATCCGAGAAAGAATTTTCAAAATTATATATTCAAAAAGTAACAATTCAACCTTACATTGCAATCCATTAACAATGCGGCAGCTACATTTCTTCTCATTCATATTAACGTATTACTTCAACCAGGAGCTCAAAAATACTTCTGATCATATACATGCAACAAGAAATAAAGATAGATTATGACAACCAATCACTATTAATTCATACGGGAACCAGGAGAAACGAGTACTAATCCCTAAATTGTTTGATAAAATCAGACCCGAATTACTTTGTTTAGTAAAAATATCCACAGTAAAAATAGAATTGAAAAATGGATATTATCAAATTATCATATATTTCATGAGAAATAAAACTATTTCATTTTACAGTGTATATTCCAAATAACTGAAAATAGTTCATAATTTCAAAATGTGGATTCTAATCATCATGATTATTTTTTTCATTAGAATTGATATTTTCATCATTATTATAAAAATGTACGAGCGTAAGTGTTCAGAATTGATATACTTATTCGTAATTTGTTTTTCTTATGTATAAAATGTTAGTGGACCCGCAGACAGGTCAACTTTTTGTGACATTGCGGGTCCACGAAATTGTATTGAAATCTTTGTGAGAACACGAATAAAAAATTTAAATATATATATATATATATATATATATATATATATATATATATATATATATATATATTCACATATATATATATATATATATATATATATATATATATATATATATATATATATATATATATATATATATATTCACATATATATATATATATATATATATATATATTTACATATATATATATATATATATATATATATATATATATATATATATAGATTTATATATATATATATATATATATATATATATATATATATATATATATATAAATCTATATATACATATATATACATATATATATATATATATATAATATATATATATATATATATATATATATATATATATATATATATATATATATATATATTTAAATATATATATACATATTCATATACATAAACAAACAAAACAATGATCAGAGAACGATGATAAATAGTCTTCTTCAGATACAGGCAACTGAGGCATTGCTTTGGAACTACATTTATACTGTGTTTGAGTTCGATTCCTGAAAAACACACTAGTATATTCAACAACTTTCATTCATGGCCCGCTCATTTTCACCTTTCACTCCACCTATCTGTCGGTTGGATAGTCGAGCAAATTATGATTATCATGAACAATGAATTCACAATTATTGAAGAAAAGATTCCAGTACAGGTATTTCTACTCTCATTTATCTGGTTATTCACTCTGTGCTCATGGATTAGCTTTCATCTGAAAGCTCTCCATACACCAACGTGTAGTTGAAAATGCCAATTTCATGGCATCACGGTGAAGAATAGTCAGGCTAGAAAGTCAGGCAAACGTGTGCATTGAAATTGCGGAAAAAGGATTGCAATTGTATAATCCAATTTTCGAATTAGCACGGATGGTTGAATGCGTTGACGCTGTACTCGACATCACATCGGTAACAAGTTTTCACTTTGTGATTTATGAAAAATTAAATTATTGTCTAGTGAAATTTCATATTTTTACAGCGCCAACCACCCTCCCCCTGGATTCACTTAGATAAGGCACTGCTCTCTATACATATTGAAGTCGAGTCAGGCGTGGGTCCGAGTCTCACAAATGACATGAGTTTTTGTAGTCCTTATTCGTCTTTATAATACAATCTCATAAAATTGCCTCAATAAAATTGCCATGCACATTTCATTTCATCATATCGAAAGCTATCAAGCCCAGTTATAATTAACGAATCTTTGTATTTTATGCTCAATATCTATCCACACATCTGCTTCAACCCTCTTTTGAAGGGTTAACTTGGCAAAAACTTCCGATGTTACTACTTTTATACACCGAAGTGTTTTAAAAGTAAGGGCTTGGCTCCCTGTTTTTACAAGTTTTTGTTTTCGATGGGGATACAATAAACTCAATGAATCAGCCCACTCACTACATGGATGGAATACGTATGGAGGAATAGACCTTTTATATGTTTATTCCATATAATTCACTCTTTTTCAATTCAAACTTATCTTTATGAAAAGGTATAACTAATTAAAAACTTTGTTCTTTCAGTCTCAGTTATTTTATACTTCCGAACTAGTTTTTCTATGCTTGACAGTATTCAACATTCAATTTTCTCGGTTTGAAAAGAACATATACGACTGCAATTAAAATTATCCTTTCACAAAAAATAGCATTTTTTCTCTCGTCGAATAGGAATTTAAAGGTTATTGTTATCCTATAACTACGTTAGAAGGAGAGTAAACGATATTTCTCTTCACGATATTCTTTTCATTTATTTGTGGCTGACGGTATTTCCCTCAATTTTAAAGGTATAATGCTCTATAATTATCTCACTCATCTCAAATATGATGATTCCTTCTGTGTTGAATGAATGTGAAATACTCAGACAGTTGGATATTTGCAGTATACAGTGAAATAATCCATTTGTATGTAACTTATCCAACTCGGAAGGAACTCACACACAGCATAGCATTTTCAGTGTCAATAACATACAATCAATCGCAGAGACTTTCTGGATGAACATATGGTAGTGAAACTCAGGGCCGTGTGAAGACATTTTGCGCCCCTAGGCCAGTAATTTTTCTCTGCCTTTTATCCCCTGCCTAAGTATAGTAATTAATTCGGACTAGTACACCATCTCAGAAATATGACGAGCACCAGGTTCTGATTTAGGAGCACATTGATAATTATTGTATTGGGATATTACCATGAATGACCTTCCATCAATGAAAGGGATAATTTCATAAAATTCGATCGTTACTGATTATTAGATGAGAGTAAGCGAAGATTCCATCCCGCTATTATAGGGCTTTGACTGTGTGTGTGTGTGTGTTTTTTTTTTTTTTTTTGGCACTCCACAGGTCGCAGGGTTTGATTGATCGACATGAAACTTTTTTCTACAAGCAAACTCATCCAACTTGGAACTGTATAGTTTTTGGAATGAATCGGTCGGACCGATTTTGAGGAATATCATCTCAACATTTCTAAAAACCCCATAAGATTGGGCTGAGCAAGAAAATCTGAAAAATATAATCCTTACAAATGAGATGAAATTTTCTCTGAATGTGTATATACATGATTGATTCACATTAACACGATTTTGTATGCAATTCGAACCAGCCGTTTTGAAGAAAAAAATAAATTACCTGTTTTTATTCATCAAATATTATAATAGAAATCAAAGCAGATTCGGGTTGCCGAGATTCACTGCTTTCTAGATTCGATATTTGTACAACAATGAAGTCTTCTTCATATGCATCAAGGTGTGTAGAGTACCAGAGTCAATAAAGAAGCAAAGAACTACTAGAACTACTTTAACGAGTATTATACCTTATTCAGATATCTCGCTCATCTTACAACGCTTAAATTACGTTTGCCTAGTATTGAGATAGAATTGCAGATTCAGATTGCCGAGATTCACTGCTTTCTAGATTCGATATTTGCCCAACAATGACCAGTGAAGTCTTCTTTATGCATCAAGGTGTGTAGAAAACCAGAGTCGATAAAGTAGCAAGGGTGAAACTACTATTAACGACTATTATACCTTATTCAGATATCTCGCTCATCTTACAACGCTCATGTTGCATTTGCCTGTTTATATTTGAATTGTAGGCCTATTACTGAAATTTGAAAAAAATAGCCGACCCTACAATAAGCGATCACCAAACAGTTCGCAAACAGCGCGTTTATGATTTAGATGACGTGTTCACCATTTGAAGCTATACATTTCAGGCAGTTCAAAATCATCTTGGTCAGGATATTGCTTCACTGATTTCATTCGGGCCATTGTTTCACTAATTTCGAGAAATCGGAATTCAAATTTTTAACCATACTATTGATTGACAAATGCTTCTGCGTTTACTGTCATTCACTATCCACTCTTCAAGATCGTCACCAACACTTGGAAAGCACAATTGATAAATTCAATTACTTTACTCATGATTATACCTCTACTTACACCATCACATCGACGTTACTGCCGGCTGAATTCGAACTGGTTAATCTAACAGTAGCAACACCTGACTTGAAGTGATGCACTAGTGAATCATTTGTTATTTAGACCATCTAAAGTATTGTCATTCAAAGTAGACACTGGCACCGAAAAATATAATTTGAATTTTTTGTTAAATATATCGAGGGTGAGAATCTTTTCGAGTAGTTTCTCATCCCGACTAATCTTATTCTCAGCACAATTTTCATACTCGGTTTCACTTCTACATAATCAAACTGAAAACTCGATTGTGACCAAAATGAATGAAGCCATCGACTGCACTGAGTAAAAAACATATTCTCCTGATACACATATCAAATATTTTGTGTCAACAGTGCATTTAACTTATTTTCAATATCTGGTCGCAAGTCGTAATCCGTAGCAACTACACGTGTTCAGTTGAACATGGGGAAGTTGAACAGAAATAATAACATCATCAGTGATACGAAAAAAAAAAACGATAATGAGGAACGTTTCATTCTGAGTTAATATTAAATGTGAATAGATATACAAATTCGAATCGTGACTCATTTCGTATCCCGGTATCAGCCTTTTTGTTATGGAGTTCTATCACAGGAGCCAGGCCGCGCAAGTGGCAATTGACAGAAATATTACAAATACCATATTATATATTAGAATAAAACTGTGGCGATGGAGAAAATTGTTTTCACTGCTCTCCAATCATTACTTGGCCTCTCAAAACGTGAATGTACAGTACATCATAAGAAAATATATGTTTTCTCATATATTCACATATTAGGCCTATTTGATTTTGAAGGGGCCGACGCCCCTTATCATATTCAGAGAAGTATCTCTAAATTACTGTCGATCGATAATGAACATGCACAAAATGTTACGTGTTATTTGTAGTACTCAACGGTAAGTACAAAAAATTGCGGGGAGGAAAAAATTGATTTAAAAAATCCAGTGTTACTGTTATATATAAGTGATCTTTCCACCTTTGTTATTATGAAATAATTGACTCATTACATTTTCGACGGAATTTTCTGCATTAGATAATGTATTAGTTGATTCTGTAACTTCAACGGTTCAAGTTTTATAATCATTCACATCTCAAAAATTCACCTAGTGGAAAAGTTTCGCCCAATTGAGACTGGGGACGCCTTATTGAAGAATTGTTCTCCACGATCTTGCGTGAATTCAACTACATTCTTCAAAGTCATCCATACAACACTCTATATTCATATTTAGATTTGTAATGAATATTCAGTTCAACACACATGGTTGCTGAACACAGAATAAAAATCAATCATTCCAAAATATAAAAAATGACTTGAAAATATATTTAAAAAATTAGAACACTGAAATCAAACAGAAAACAAAATATGAGTGAATTCAATTTAGAAACGAATGAAACAAAAATGACCTAATGATCTCAGGTTCAATAAAAATGAAGTGAATCAATGATTCAATTCAAGACTTCTCTCTTCACAAATATGGCAACATTCACATAAGTGACACAGAATTATTGATCAATAGATACAATTAATGAAAGAATCATAATACTAGGTTGAGAAAATGTATTCAACCATTAAATAACAAACAAAACATCGAAGCAATGAGTGAGTCGAATTTGAAATCTGTCATGAACTTTGATAGGCCCAAGCCTTGTGAAGGTTTTCATGTATATATTTTTTTCCAGTAATACGAATATTATTTGAAAATGTTCTGTCTGTTAAATCGAAGTGATTATTTGCCGGACTGGAAGTGGGTTTCAGATTGGTTTCAGTTTGTATTGAATCACTATAATATTTTTGTTACCTCATGTTAGTTTAGATAGGTTATAGGATCATTCAATTATTTAGATTGGGTTATTCGGGTTTGTTTTGGTTGCGTGCAACAACAACAACAACAACGTTCTTATGTGGTGACATGAAACGATATTCAGATGAATTGTGGCTGCCCCGTTGAATGCTGATGCGAGAATATAGAGGCTAAAAAGTTCTTTTGTATGTAAGTTTCCCCGATCCACGAGTCACAAACTTTCGCTAGAAACGTGTGGAGAAAGCACTTCACATATTATAATTATTCATTCATACTCTCGAATAAATCCCTCAAAAATTAAAGTTATCCACATATTTGTATCAATACATGATCCTCAGTAGTATATTCAAATCCATATTATATAACTTGTATATTTCTCATAAACTATCAACACGGAAATTATGTAAGCACTCTACATATATGATTATTCAAACATATACTCTCAAATAAATCCCTTTGGAATGAAAGTTATTCACATTTTTGTATCAATATCTGGACCTAATCCTCAGTAGTAGGTCCATCTTCGAATCTATATCACATCATTTGTATATTTCTCGTGATCCATTATCAAGGAAAATATGTATAAGCACTCTACATATTATGATTATTCATTGATACTCTCAAATAAATCCCTTCGAAGTGATGATTATTCACATTTTTGTTTCAATATTTAATCCCCGGTAGTATTTTAAAATCCATATTACATAATGCGTATATTTCTCATGAACCATTAACAAGAAATAATGTATCCTTTCTAAGTATGCGTCACCCGTCTTATATGATCATTTTCGTCCCATTTGACTAAGGCAGTGATATCAGAGTGTGCTTCAGAATGAGCTCTGAATTCTGAAGTTGGACGGGCCCGGGATCGAGTCCCGCTGAAAGTAAGCTTCATTTGTGAACGTCCTGCACATTTTTATTTTCGTTCTTCGTCCTCGTATTGTTACTCTCTTATATCCTTGTTGTTAGGTGGGATCTTGGAGCAATACTAAAAAATATATTTTTAGTTGACAACTTTCTGTTTTGTTACATTTATAGAAGTTCCTCAAAGAACACCGCTTTGTGATTGACCATTCTCTTCACTTTTCGTCATTTTCCGAAACAAGATCTTCTCATTTGAAAAGGTCTCGGGCCATTATGAGTGTTAGGTATGCTTTCTTGGTATAGTAATGTACCGCTAGCGAATTGCAATCGATAGTTGGGTGGACTGTGTGCTCTTCCTAAATGAGCTTAAATGGCAAATGTCAGCAAACACACGAAACGGTTTAATCTTTTGTGGACGCAGAATGGGTTAGAAGGTCATTTGGTCAAAATTGCGCATCACCAATCACGTTCTTATACTTTCTATGCGGCACTCGCCTGTGTATCCACAGAGTATTCATGTGTATTCACCATTGTATTAACGAAAATCCCAAGTTGAAAATGAAGAACATTGGAACCATCCTTGAAATAATAATGACCAGAATTGTCTCAGCTAGGCCTATATATCTCAATTGATAACTGTATTTGATTATGCTAATTTATAAAATTCATAATATTTCGAATAATGCAGTATGACATTATTTTAATCACTTTTCAGTAGGCCTATATATAAATGAATGTCGAATATTCCACAATGTGAAATCAACAAATTGGTTAGTATACATATTATTATTATCATTATTCGGAACATATTTCCAAGTTGAGCGTCCATTAAAAACTATACGAAACCAATAACATTAGATAGTACCCAGACCTTGAGAAAATCGAAGCGATCTAGAAGAAAATCATGCGAAGTGTATTGGTCTTGAAATATACAATTGTCTCTTGACTGAAATCCGAAAAATCAATTATCAAAATTGGCTACCCTTCGTAGACCATTCAATTCTAAGGCACCGCTTCACAAACTGAAGTCATAGTTGGGCGTGGGTTGATAATTTGTATATAATAATATGATAATATATATAATATATGATATAGCATACTAAAAATGGTGAAAGGCGAGTCTCTTCCACTTATCATCACTTCATTTAATTACATTATCACCTACTCATTCGTACTCTCAAATAACCTAGCTGCTGGTGGAGTCGTTGAGCAAACCATCAATCAAAGAATACATTCAATATCAGACTAACTGAATGGATCAAATTCCGAAGTCGCTTTTACATCAATGAAATAATAAGCTATCCAAGTTTTCAAATTGAATAATAAAACATAGCAGTGTTCATCTATCGACTATTTCTATTTCCTCCTCATTTAGTCATGTCTTCGTTTTCGTGTCATGTGTTTTCATAATGATTTGTTTGAGACAAAATCAGTTGAATTCCAGTTATTTCCACCAAATTCATATCATAATTACAATTCTAATTCATAATTACAATTCTAATTGTAATTATGAACTCAGTATCATAGACTGAGCGCAAACACAACATTTCCCACTTGCACTCAGTAACATATAGTAACAAGCAGCAAGAGAGACAAGCAGCAAGAGCAACAAAGGAAAAATGCAACATAAGCAACAAGTGCGACAATAGCAACAAGGTCATAAAGAGCAACACGAAGAGCAACAATAGCGACAAGCAACAAGAGCAACGAGAAACAGGAGCAACAAGCAACAAGCGCCCCAAACAGCAACAAGCAGCAGGAGCAAAAAGCAACAAGAGCTACGAGCATCCAGATTTCCATTCTTTTCATCACACAAATAACCTCAGTATATTTGCCTATAGGCCTAAACTATTGTGTCAAATCAGACAAACGTATTTATAAGGCCGGTAGATCATTTGCTTGCGCGCGGAATCCTCACTCAGTAAACTGGGACTCGATCCCCGTCATGGTCGACCATCCTGACTGATGTTTTTTGTGGTTTTCCTTCGTCATTGAAGTACATACTGATGCGGTTCATACGAACTGGCGTTGACCAATTCCATGCCACTGTCTCAAAAACCTAATAAAATAACCTTACACCTCATCTTCCCGTCGTCTCATCCATCATTCACCGAGTCCGATAGAGAATCATCATTAAAGTACGTCGTTAAACTCAATATAAATAAAAATAAATAAATTAACCTAAGATAGTTTGACGTAGATTGGTCCCGGCGAATATGCACGACTCAACCTAGGGGTGGCTCGCTACTACATGCGCGTGCGCGGAGTATCAAATGGCGGGAACTGAGAGGGTTTGTCACCGTGGCTAGTTCGGCAGATGGGCTGTCGCGTGCGTCTAGTCAACAACCCCTCCGAGTTGTGTCTGAACCTAGGTGCGTGAGTGGATGGAAGTGGCAACTGATATACGACCACAGATACGCGTATTTATTCGACTAATAGCGGGCCACGTCTGTCAGATTGCGAGGGGTAAACACGTTTAAACGTAAGTGCAGCAGAATATATTGTTATTATTTACGTCATTTTATTTTGGTCCATTTACGTATTGGAGAAACATTTTCTACAATCAATTTATGGGTAATTTAAAACCACATGTTTTTGTTAGGTTGGGGCAAGGAGAGGGGGGGGGGGGGAAGTTCAGGCACATTTTTCAGTCTCGCAAATTTAGTCACCTGAACGTGTTATTTACAGACACCTTGACAACACAATAGATTTCAATATCGTAAATGCTCGAATACAACTTCCAAAACGTACGTGAATTAGCTTTGTCTCATACATTTACGATAAGACAGCAATTAAGAAGACTAAAGTGTACCTGAATTCACCCCCGCTATATGACACGTAATATTACGAATACTATTAATATCTTCACTGTCGCTATATGACACGTAATATTACGAATACTATTAATATCTTCACTGTTGACTCCAAAATATAATGACATTTGCGATTTAATAGATTCGAAATCATGATTATGATCATTTGCATTTTTTAAAAATACATGATAACATTTTCTTCACGTAGTGAGCAATGTTATCATCTGCCAACAGAATCCGTCGAGATAATAGGCTATATTATCTATTTCGTAAATTACGTTTGAGCGACATATTCTTCTAATTTTATGCTCGTTTATTGGATACTATCAGAATATACTCGCTGTGATTAAAATGAAATGCAACTAATGATTAGAGGTGCCAAAAACAACACAAAATGGTTCCAGAGAATTAAAAAACGAAAACATTTCAGATGGACCCCATGAATATGTAGTTTCAAATAAGTACAGTGATGTGTGGAGTAGAGAAGGATACAAATTATAATCGATGAATATAATTTTGTATTGTGAAATGATGATGCACCGCGTTCAATTCACTTTTATTCACATTTATCTGTCCTACTTATATTTCGTATTGAATATGAATAATTATGAATGATCAATAATTCAATTATTGAGATTGACAATCATATTGCGAATATCATTCACATATATATTCATATATATATATATATATATATATATATATATATATATATATATATATATATATATATATATATATATGTATATATATATAGATATGTATGTAAATATATATATATATATATATATATATATATATATATATATATATATATATATATTCATATATATATATATATATTCATATATATATATATATATATATATATATATATATATATATATATATATATATATGTATATATATGTATATATATATATATATATATATATATATATATATATATATATATATATGAATATATTCATATATATATATATATATATATATATGAATATATTCATATATATATATATATATATATATATATATATATATATATATATATATATGTATATATATGTATATATATATATATATATATATATATATATATATATATACATATATATATATATATATATATATATATATATATATATATATATATATTCATATATATATATATATATATATATATATATTTATATATATATATATATATATATATTATATATATATATATATATATATATTCATATATATATATATATATATATATATATATATATATATATATATATATATATTTTTTTTTGGTTTTTTTCTATATATATGTAGTTTACTAGATCCTTTCATATGCATGACGAAGTATCCGTATCTGTAGTTGACTCTTGATACTGTATAAATGGTATTTTCGATCATTCGCCATTGATAGTTGAGATGAATGTGTTCAATTTTCATTGAATATGCAATTCAGATCATACATTCTGAAAATAGTTTCAAAAAAATCAATACTCATGATTCAATAAATAAATGTTATGTCATGCTCATACCATTATCCTATATTTTATTTTATCTCATCCTTATTTCTATTCTGTGTATTAGATGTCTCAGCAATGAATACTTGCATTTAATATTCCACAATGAAATACTGACATATTATGCTATATTTATGATTCCATATCTTCACTCTTGACTTACAGCATTATCATAAATTCTTCATGCGTAATAGGTATATGGAGATGTTTGTATTCAACTTTCTTTCATGAAGATGTATTTACTTTACTCGGAGAAATATCATTATTGTGGGCCGACTTCTATATTCTGTTTATATTACATCATTTTTTTGTAATAACAGGATTTGTTTGCATTTGGACCACTTGCCATGCCAAGTATTCTACTCAGTAAGATTTTTCATACTGTTCATCTCTTTCTGATAATTCCATTGAATGATACAACTTCGCCTTCGTCGTGCACATATATATCACTCGAACATTCTATTCAAGCATCATTCATGGAATTAGATTAATAATATTTTTCTATCATATTAGAAGATGAAAAGACAACAACTTTTTTGTAATCATAATATCCGGTTGAGATGTGATCTATTTACTGAACGTACTATAGCGTGAGTCTTATTGGGTAAGTGAGGCGTATCTCATCTCCGCTAAAAATATTGATGTCGTTATAATTTGATGTTTGAGAAACAATCGACTGCACAACGTTAAAATCGAAAATTGAAATAATATCATAATCGTGGATTTTTCGAAATGTATATTCCATTGGTTGATTTTCATTCCTCGTTAAACTGTATTCATTATGAAAACTCACAATTTTTAGGAACTAGGTCATTTTGAGTTCATGGTCACAGATAGTGGAGTTCTGGTGTCTGGGTTGATTGTTTTTATTCCAATAATTGAAATGGGGTGGTAAGATCGCTCTTGTGGTACCCCGTTCAAACGATCCCACTTTCATCCATAGCTATAATAGGGGAACGATGATTTTATATCAAGTTTCGATTATATAAAAAATATTAGAATTTTGAGCCATTGGTTTTCGTATTTTAATGACACACTCAATTCTTTTATTTTACCCAAGGATGCATTGCTCAATCATGAATTCAGTTTCTGACCACGACTGAAATGAAAAATTTGATCCAATGTGTTCAACGTTTTGTTCCTATTATTTATTTGTTGAATGATATTTTCTAGGAGTCTGTAACGAACGTTCAGACTGATCGAGTAACATCGAGTCGGTCAAGTTTTCTAATCGGACACTTATTTCAAATACCAATAATCCAATAACAGTAACAATATCCAATAACAATGTCCTATAACAATATCGTTGTTGGTTCTGTGTGCTGTGAATCATGAACTTTGACACGTTTCAACGGCTTGATAGACATATTTTCAGTCAATACTAAACTAATATAGGGAATAAAAAGTCGGGGATGTTGAAGAGCGTATACCGGAATAGAGTCGACTCGGTCGTGTGACATGGGCCTCAGGGTACTTTCAATGGATGGTTGTGAAATGTAGTTAGGGTTCAGGTAAGGTTGGATACCCAAACCTATGTCACACAACCGATTTGACTTTATTCCGGTATACACTTTTCGGGCGGCCAAAAAAATCAATTCATTGGGATGAAAGTAGGAAATTCATTCAATTGCTCCTTATTAGGTGGAAGAAATTTATTGAAATACACACACTCTATTTTAAAATAAACATAATTTCTTGGACTTTCATTTTCAAGGCCGTGCCATTCTGGCTCAGTCAACCACAACGCTTCTTCCTGTATTAGAAACTAAAGTCATGTCAGATGTGCATGGGTTTGAGTCATCAGGCATGAATTTTCCATTTTTGAAAACACAATTCATCTGCTCATTCGTACCTCCTAATAACCCAGCTATCGGTGGGGTCGCTAGGCGTACTATAATCATAATGCATATTGCTTTCAAACTTAAATAGTCTATATATAATTATTTATATTGGTGACGAGACCGCCTCGAAGTCTCTATAAACAACCAAGAGTTGCCGCTTCAAAACGGTCACACTAACTCATTTTTGACCTTAATTGGGATACATTGGTTGGATATCAAGATCTCAATATTGATACAAAAAATATGAATAACAATCATTATCATCTTTCATTTGGAACATCTTTGAATGAGATATTGAACTGAATACTGATTCCATGGCCAGTTCAAAAATATTTCTGAATCTAAGCTAAGTATCGCTTATATATGTATTCAGATGGCATTTCTATATTGTGCTATTATATCGGTATATACATGGTACAAACGAGGAGGGAAAAGAGGAAAGAAAAAACTCGTTAATGGGCTAATGTGAGTTGGCAGACGTCCTAAACTACGGGGGCGTCACATCCAAGATCACTCTCATCTATCAACACCTAGTGCCCCATTCCCCACCCTTCTACCCCATCCCATCGCACTCCATCTACCCCTTCAAAGTCAGCTCCCAATGGTCGAACATCCAACATCACCCATTCCGCTAGCTGGCGCAATTGATTCAGCATCTTCTCGGCCGATCAAATTGTCCAGAGTTTCCGAACCTGAATTTTTTATGTCTTCGTTGTTACGTTATCTACCTAACTCCATTATACGATCGTGTGGGATGAGGGTTTATTGGCAAGAATGATCTGCAGTAGTTGCTTGTTCGTGGTCATCTCAAGCTCGGTTCTAGTCACAGCGTATTTTTATGTCCGTATATACAGCATTATATATCGTATTGACTATGGAGCATCGAACCATTCTGTTTAAATTGATGACTAATTATCGAATTAAATTCTAATATTGTCGACTTATATAAACAAGAAGGAAGGGGGGGGGGGGGGGGGGGGGGTGCACTCCTAAACCACATCATAAGCCCTGTCTTGACTCAAACTCAAGCTTGAACATGTGCTCAACGAATATTGAAAACAGGAATTACCTCGCTGAAACCTGATTGAATCGTACTGGAATGCGCCCCCAGGACTATATTTTTTGATGTTTCGATTTTGACGCTCCCCTTTTTGATAATTTTTCAATCAATTCGACTATCAATATACTTTCATTTAACAGAAGGTACATATTTCACATTCTACTGTGAAATCTTTTGGAGAAAAATGAGAAATTGATAAATGAAAAAATAATTAAATGGGTGAATAAAAACAATGGAGCGAATCAATTCTAGAAGTGCTGTTCTATATAATGATGTTATCACGTGGCAAGAATCTCATTCAACTGGGTGAAGGGATCTGGAAGTATGTTTATGAAGAAAAAAATGTTTCTGAAATCCGTGTTTATCCACACCCTATATTTCCATTACCGATCGTTCGATCAACGAAAGAAATAACAAGGAGGTTAACACACAGGGTGAAGGTGGAGTGTGTGCCTCAATGCACGTCCTTTGACACTACTGGATATAATTGCACGGGGAAGGTGGGAGTCGATTTAGCGAAATATTCATTTTTTGGGGGTGATAACTTCTGAAAAATATGAGATATCAATACCCTTATACTGAAGAAACAAATATCTCTTTGATACCTTCAAAATGATGCGAAATGAAATTATAAAACTGTGGTATTCTCATTCCTAACATCTTCACAGGTATACATTGGAGAAACGTTTTTCTTCAGCTGTAAATCTGTGAAATCATGCGATACAAGTTGAGTAGTACTTACTTACACCATCTTGGAGGTAATAAAAACATCTCTGTTTCTTTCACATTGGAATTCTCATATTTTATTCCCTTCTCCTTTTTTTAATGTTGTTGCTCAACGACCCCACCAACAGCTAGATTATACGGAGTTCAAAAGTTTTTACTGAAACAACTGATATTCTTCTGAATTGCCTCCCATACAATTGAATCATTTTCATTTTTCATCCATATTGGACTTGATGAAGCACTGTACTGATGACTGATATCTATTGACTTCAGTGAATGATGAATGATATTATGGGAAGATGGGATGAAAGGTTATGTTATTATGTGTTTTCGAATAGTGGGAAGGAGTTGGTCGTACCCATTTGTTAAGGAACCATCCCACTATAAACCTGAACGACAGAGGCGAAAAACCTCTGTCAGGATGGTCGATCTGGCTGGAAGCAATTGTATTAGTTAATGTGATGTATTAGTTTGCTGCCCTGACGTGCAGACCGTGAAGCATTTCATTCTTATTTTCCGTGATCCTTATGTCTCTGTAAACACAATAATTTGAACTGTCAGTAGTAATTTTTCAATCATTTGCATACTTCTAAGAAATCGTGAATGAGTGTTCATAAAACGAAATAAATCTAAAACAATCAATAAAGAATGACATATTATTTCAAATACTCTGATGAAAAATATCGCCAACACCAACAATGATATAAATAAAATAAGTGATGTTTTCAGAACACATTTCTACGAGACACTTTCTTCTTCAATATGCATCTTCAACAGAAAAAAAGTTTCATTCCATTTTACACGTTATTATAATGGAGTGATTTCATTTTTCCGTGATGTTTTGTAATAATTTATTCATTCCCCATTCCGCCCTCGAAAAAGCTAATTCAAGGAAACAATTTGATTAAAGTGGTACACGTTTCTTATAACGTAAGAAAACATCCATTATTTGTTAGATGAAAACCTATTACTCACGGGTTTCTTACTTTTTTTGCCGTATCACCAATTTTCGGGTTTGTGCTCTCCCATTCAATGCTAGGTTAGCGTTTTCAGGGGCAATAAGATTCGAGACGTTATTTCAGTATATTCAAATAATGAAATATTGAACTGTATAAAATCAAATTCATCATGGAGTGAATGAATTATGAACTGGTTTAATAGAAAAACAGTATCAGGGAATTTGAAAAGTTTTAAGGATATTGAAATTGCAAATTCATTACTTTTCTACATATATGTATTTATATGATGGCAGTAGTATACCTATCATGCTGAATTTAATAAAATACTACTTATATTATGTGGGAACTCTTTTTCATCAATATCGAAACTTGATACAAAATCATTGTTTCTCAATTGAGGCTTTTGGATGAAAAGTAGGATCGTTTGGACGGAGCACTACAAGGACGATCTAACCACCTCAAAGAATAATTGAAAAGAGATAATAATTCATCACACAAAAAATAAATCTTCCTTAAGTAATCATTTCAGGAATAGTGAAAAATTCAAACATTCACATTGAGGGGAAAATTCTACAACCTTCTGATTATTTAACTCGATATCATTCATTCCTATTCTTGAATTCTTCTATCTTCTCATTTCTTCTTTGTTCTTGTATTCATTTTAATGTTGGTACCTAATACCTGTTTTGATTCTCTTTTCTTTTTTATATATTGATTTATTTTTATAATCATTCAGTCATTTATTCATTTCTCAGTCTATTCATTCATATTGGTTGAAACAAAGTGAAACTGTGGAGAACTGGACTAAATTACACTCTGCACTGTGTTCAAAATTCAATAATGCATCCATTAAAATAATGATTATATATATATTTCCCATAGGCCTATATATATATATATATATATATATATATATATATATATATATATATATATATATATATATATATATATATATATATATATATATATATATATTGAATTAACGACACTCTATGATGATAACAAAGATCTATTGGTGTGGATGATGCATGAATGAGATGACGGGAAGATGAGATGAAGTTTTCTTAGGTAATGGTAAAAATAGTGGAAACCACGAGAAACCTCTGTGAAGATGGATGGTAGCGGGGATCGAACCGAGATTCAATTTACTATCATCTCCCGGGTCACATGAGTAAGGCGCGTTCGCACTGATCTACAAAAATGTTATTTTCAAATTGATATAGGCCTATAGTGCAATAATTCAATGTTACCTTCATTATACACACCCTGTAATCCACCACATGCCACTGGAACTTCATGGCCTTATGGTGTCAGGGAAATAACACCATTTTAGGGCGTCCCCAGTCTCCACAGGGCAGAACATTCTCGCCTGGGATATTCCACAGATATAAACGATTATAAAAATTCATCCATGCACGATAAAAAATTAACAACTACATCACAAGATGCAGACAATATTTGACAAAAATTGTAATAACCAAAATTTCACAATAAGGAAGGTGGAAAGATCAGTCATATGTAACAGTAACACTCAGTAATTTGGCATCGATTTTTACCTCGCCGCGTAACGTTACATACGGATAATATACGTTGCCTAGTGTGAAGGTTTATTATGGATCTACAATATTTCAGATGTTACTTCACTACAAGATGTCCGGACGTAAAGCCACTACGACCGTTTATATGTTACGTTGACATTGGAAATGTTACGCAGTGGGTGGGTCCCACTAAAGGAATGATAGTGAAAGATACGTCGAGAAATCGTTGCTTACCGATAAAGTAAAAACAACAACAGTTGCTCTTAGAAACAGAGCGACAATTCAATAATAATTTGCAACAGAATTCATTCATGAACATTGAATGGATTACGCGAATAAAATACTGTTTAATGAAGTCTCAATATTTTTGTTTCCATTTATAGACTCTCGATGAAATGTTCCAATATTTTCTTCCATTCTTTCCAATTTTCATAGATTAAACAATTAATACAGCACAAAAAATCACAAAGTCTTCAAATAAGACTCAACTGAGGGATAAAAGAGGGATATTTCATCGGTATAATCCTAATTTTTATATTGATTTATGTGATGGGTGATGAAAATAAATGTGAATATAATTGATAGATTGAGTGGGAACTTTGAATGAGAAAATAACGAGCATGATACTATCTGACAGTATATAGGTAACATAATGAAAAATAAAGTTGGAAAATATCGTTTCTTATAGAATGAATCATATCAATAATATGAGTTTGGAAAATGGATAGATCAACGAACATGAGCTCTGAGATGGCTTGACTGGACTGGCGCATCAGAAGGAAGTGAATATTCATTAATAAATATAAATGCGACAAATTACTATTTTTATGAATTTTATGAGTAGTAGACCTACATGTGGGATTAATTTCATGAAGTATTTCCAGAATGTCTACATGCATTCTGAAATACAGTTCCAGCGAAGTTTCTTGTAAAAAAAAGTTATAACTTTTGAGCTGAATATTTCAGAGATATGAAATAATTTCGTTCAGGCTTGTCGGTAACACCGTATCCGTATGCCCAATAACCAGGGTTAAGGCGGCAGATGTGCGCGCACTCGTATTTCGATCAATTGGAGAGAAGATGTACTTACTTCATCGATAAATACTTCCAACTCTTGGAGGACAATGAGTGATTTGCTGGAAAGTAATTAGACTACATCAATTTAAGTTCAATTATACTATTTACATGTTTTGTATATTTTGAAAGCATCAAATGTATTCTCAGCGCAAAACAAATTGCTGTACTTATCTTGTCTGTCCCCATTCGGCGTACCATGTTCATTTTCAAAGCAGTTGACATTTTCGTATTAAAACTTATTGTAAACTAAAAATTAAACTTCTCATTTATATTTTAAATTGGGGATTTGCGTCAAATATGTACATTCTTCAATATGACGGCATACAATTGATATAACGAGGGCCAAATGTAGTTTAATTAGTAATCATAAGAGACTGGCAGAAGTGAAGCAGATTTCCTTGTCACGATGTTCATCTGATGGTTGTGGGGGGGAGGAAGGTGGGAGTGGGAAGGGGGAAAGAAGAGGAAGCTGGTAGAGATGGACTCAATGATAGAGGAAGGAAGAGTTTTTCAGGAAAGCGATCTTTACGCTGGTTCAAATGGACGTACAGTGGCGAGAGTGCTGTATAAGGATCACACAGGAGAGCGGAGGAAACGGCGTGGAGTAGAGGGGTGAAGGGTAGAGAGGTGGTAATCATGGCCTTTGGTACGAAGCTTTACGAATGGATAAACACACGGATAATGAGACAAAGGGGGAAAGAGAAGAATTTGTCACAGTTCATAGCTTTTCAAATCCATCGAATAAAAAAATTACATAATTTTAATGAACATGGATGTCTCATATTTTCATATTTTGTGCTGGAAATTTGTCCTCGGCTAATTTATGGCAGAAAACGGCTCAACTAGAATAATCAAATGAAACGTCAAACATAGCAACTCTTCTCATTGAAACAAGATTCGAGAGTAAATATTGTTTCTGTGTTACTTTTTCTGCAGTTTCAAAAATAACTTACTCAGATTTAGTCAACGTTTACGCCTACGTGCATTCTGTATAATTAGCATACTATTTCAATAATTTGATTAGGCGTACTCGTGTCATTTATGGTGACATTTTTCATTACTGCCTTTCGATCCGCACGATCAACATTGGGACAGTTATTGACAGAATGAGACAAAAATCTTCAGATTTAAATAAAGACTCAGCCTAGACATATTTTTATTCATATTAAGCTTAAAGATGCACTGTAATCTTCAACCCGTCACCATCACCATCACCGTCACTTCTGTCGACAATGCTGATGCTGGATGATACCTAAAATATGAGGCACAACCGCTTCCTTCTCACTATCCTTCATACTGTACCGATAGGAAATCTTCATCTCATCATCTCATTATTAATTCATCCGACCCCAGTAGATCTTAGTTGTCAATATACAGTGCGTCGTTGAGGCATCTCCAGTCTCCCTATGGCACAAACTTACCCTCAGGATGATTTTACAGGTAAACATAATCATAAAACTTGAACAATACAAGACGAACCTAAAAACTTATCAAATACTCATCTTATGAGGACAATATTCGTCGAAAATGCCAG
>OZ023327.1:28066570-28076570 GCA_964007535.1 Brachyptera risi
ATAGTGATAGTAACTATTGGAATACTATTTGGGAGGGAATCAAACTTGATTACTTAAAAATAGCAACACTGCTTCAAGGGCGTAATTGGCTATTGGATTCACTCCCTCCCCCTCACGCTCATCATAACCATGGTGTTGATTTTGCCTACTAATTTATTGCGCGGATTTTCAATGACAAATTCTTCTTTGATAACGTTCATTATTCAAAAATATTCGTTATTTTACAACTGCGCAAATCAAAATTAAGAGCTGCATTTTTGAAGTTCAGAACTGCGCTTATTAGGGTCAACTGCGCACTAATATAACCCCTGATGTTCTCTATAACAATAATATATTCCTGTTTTTTCTTGGATCGTAATACAAACATTCTTGTTGCCATAATTCCATGAATAACTGATGATGCCCAACCAAATAATATTATAATATATACACAATAATTCAACGATGAAAAAGGTGTGTAACCTTCGTTCTTAACTGCCAAAACCAAATTTTTGTGTCACAAATGTTTTAAATTTTGACGATAAAACAAAAATAACAGAGGGAATAGATAATCACATCATCTGACCAGTTATATTCAAAATTATTGATCCATTGTCTTCAAAAAAATCTGACAGCAATATATTCCTATATTGTAGTTATGATTGCCTCCCAGACATATATTTGTATCATCATCGTTAATATTGCATTCTCCTCAATATGATAAGAGTGCATGGCTGAAAAAGCTACACTTTATAAAACTAGATATTTGTTTTATGAAGATTGCACTCGACTGCTGGAAGTGGGAGGGAAGAAGGGCAAGCTTGGTGCAGAACCTAGATCCCAAAGGCACTATTATGCCTTTCGCAGAGTTTTCCAGTTTTCTTGTACAACTGCGATATTATATAAAGAGAGAGAGAGAGAGAGAGAGAGAGAGAGAGAGAGAGAGAGAGAGAGAGAGAGAGAGAGAGATTATACTTCCAAGAAGCGCGTATCGCTATGTTTATTTTATTTTTATTAACTTCTTTTGTTAGCATTTTCTAGTATAGTCGTAGGCGTGATGTCAGTGTTTATTCTGGAATGTTTTCTTCTATCATTTTCATTCAACACAGAATTCGAAAGACGTTTTTAAATTAATCCTTGTGTCATGCAGGTTATATCACTCTATAGGTTCTGGAGAATGAAAGAGGGAACTAGTATCGACTTTTATATATTTTTGAAGCAATTTAGTTTTGGACACTTAGCTGTCCAGCGTGGATGTATTCTGCAGTATATAGAATAATAGGCTTATATTGAAATATGACTATTGAACACTGATACCTCGACAGAATTTTGAAAAACTTCCAAAACTAACGACGTACTGCGATGATAATTGAGATCTATTGGTGTCGGATGAATTACTAATGAGATGATTGAATGTTGAGATTAATGTTTCTTAAGTAATGGGAAGGATAGTGGGGACCAAGTGGTCGTGGCTCATGTTGTAGGAACCATCCCGATATATTAGTCTAGACTACAGAGGAAAATCACGAATCACCCATGTGTGAAGATGGACGGCGGCGGGGATCGAAATAAGGCCCGATATGCACCTCACCTCTCGAATGACATGAAGCAAGCGCGTTAGCAACTGAGCTACATGTGCAAGTCATTTTTGCACTATTGTACACCTTGAAGTATGTATGCACACTGAAAAAAGGAACGAATATTATACGTTTATAATTTGTCGTCAATCACTGAACGCGCTAGAACGTTGTGTCACTGCCAAAAGCTGCTAAAGTCAGAGGGTCGGGGTCAGGCATCTCAAATAATGTAAGCGAAGTCATTCATTAGTTTGAGTTTGATGCAGAATTATATCAAATTAATATTCTCAAATCAATCAGTGAAAAGATGAATATTGTGTATGGAGTGAGGAGAGATTGTTGTCATGAAAGAAAAGTAACTTCTTCCGAAGAATTGACCATTGTAGATGGGCGTGACTTATACGAAGCAGGGGAAATTTCAGACACCTTGATTGGTTATTTCCTTCTATTCCCCTGCTTCACTGTCCACTTAATTGGTTTTTATATTTTGTGACATCACGAGTGCGGACGATCTACAATGGTCAATTAAGTTCGAAGGTCTACGACCTATAGAGACTACGATCGTGAAGAAAGAGGCCGTATCATAAGTGATTTGCAAACCGAATCAACGTGACATAACGATACAGCAGGAGTTTTAACTTCAAATTAAATAACGTTGATCAGACGTTTTCAGAGGGAACCATCAAGAATATTGTACTGCGGATTGCTAACACACAGGAAATAACCTGATGAAATAAAAATTCAAAATGAAAATAATTTAAAAAAAGATGTAAATGAAAATGAAAATGTAAAAAATGTCTTCTACAAATTCGAAGCGATAATGACTATTGTTCATATAACACTGGATCAAAATCAATTCATTCATCCTTTATTACATTTATAGTTCAGTTCCCATGCTTCTTTTTCATCATTGCTTTTTTTCTATGAATGTTGAATATTCCAAAAAAAATCTGTGGTTAATTGACTGGAAATATTCTGTTTTATTTATAATCATATTGTTCGGGGAATTTGTCATATGTGTACATAATGAATGTGTTGTGCGTTTATGTCATGAATTTGCTGTGTGCTTACATTGAATCACATGAATGATAATATCTCTGTGTGTACGACCACTTTATGTATTCATTTATATCCCTCTGTATTTCATTGTATCTTTCGTGTATTTAATTTTAATTCAGAAATGTATGTAAATTATGTTTCAAACTGGTTAAATGTGAGAAGGGCTCTGCCGAATTTCACCAGCAATGAAGATCTTATAATAATAGCTCTACTACCAATCGACATCGAAGCTGCTCATCGTCTTTCAACCCAAAAGACCACACCTACAAAATAATAGAGCAACTTGCATCATCGCTAAAGAAGAGGGAGAAATTAATCGCATCCAAATGTGAGGTAATAATCGATACTCATACGGAATCAAGAATTCATACGAAAATCCATCTTCATTTTATCGAGATCCTCTCTGGAAAATGATACAGAAAGCTCAATAAATATAGGTTTCAAGTTCGTGTGGATTCAGAATGGAAAAATCTTGCACGTGATGACGCGCTGAAAAATATCACTATAAAATCATAGCTCAAGACGTTATTCTGAAGCTGGGCAGTGAAATAACTTTGGAAGTAAATACAACGGGTGCTATTGGCAATCAAATCGCAAATAATAAATTCTTCCAGGTTTATTGATGAAGATGATTATAACAATCAATATGATCAATGGAGTTCGGTTGACAATATGGACATAATATTGTTTTCAGCTTCTGTAAGAAGACACAGTGAAGGTTTGAAAGCCCATTTGAATATAAGAACACGAGAGAGAAAAATTGGAATCAACTTCAGATAATACCACAAAATCAAAGTGTAAAGTTATATGTCATCATTCTAAGTGAAATCCTCATTAATGGGCATGAACTCATCTACAATCTTGAGGAATATCAATTTTTGTTCATGTGAGGAACAACAGGAAATACGATGGTCTGCTTCTACTGGTTGACGCAGGCATTTTGTGCACCAAGTCAACGAACGAAATATTTGAAAGCTTCGAGGGAATTTGCGTCAAACTTTATGTCAATACAAACATAACATCTTTAATATCAGCTATTTATAGACCCCCTGATTGTATAATGAAGCCCTATTTAGAAATGAAATATAGGAACTTGTATCCAACAATGGCATTACAGATAACAAATCAATTCCAATTGGAGATGTGAATATTAACCTATGTGATGACTTTGATTGTTACATTAATTCGTATCAACATATGTTAGCAGAAAATTGCTTTGTTGAACGCATATCTGAAGTTACCCGTGTAGAGTTCAGAAATGATCAAATAACAACTTCGAGTATTGATTACATCTTTCTAAGGGGAGGATACAATAGTAACGAATCTGTGATCCTGTCGTCTAAATTATCGGATCATCACATGATATTAGAAATGGGTCAACATTTCTAAAATTAGGAAATGGCCCAACATCTCATTATGGCTGAAGAAAACCATCTTAATTAACTCTTTTATTGTGTATAATATCAGTGTATTTTCTTCAGGATAATGAAGTTGCATGATCAACCACTTTATGAGGCCGCAACCGTTTACGCGTACACTTGCAGTAACTTTTCTGAAATATAAATATAATTATTATTATTAATAAAGGATCTTTATTGCTGGCGAAATTTGGCAGGGCCGTTCTTCCATTCAACCAGTTCAAAACATAATTCACATAAATTTCAGAGACAAAATTAAACACACAGAAAATACAACAAAATACCGAAGGATACATAAATACGTATACAGTTGTCGTACACACAGAGATATATGAACATTATGTAAACTTACAACAAAATCACTGAAACAATATAACTATAAGTATGTTATAAGTATGTATAAGTATGATTATAAAATATGAATTTAAACGAAATCTACGTATTTTTCACACTAACTCTTCCTCACATTGTACGTCGAATGCGTATGCACATTGGCTGCTAGTTCAATGATTAAAATGAGGAAAGTTTCTGTGGGATGCATCAATGTGTCTTGATACGGCTACTTTATGTGACTGCAACCGTACACTTGCGCTCACATAAATATACTTTTCCGAATTTCAGATCGCAATTAAATGTACCCAAATCTTACAACCACTTATTTGTACTCACACTATTTGCCGAATGCGTATATACAGCGTCTGCTAGTTCTAGTTGGTAGAATATCAATATCGTTTCCTCGGAATGAATTTTAATGTTTCTTGATCGACCACTCTGTTAAACGCAAGGGCAGATACATTACATACCAATGTAAGTGCTCATAATGTCGGTAATGTTTTTTTCGAATCTATTTAATTGTGGCTTGATCGACCATTTTAAGTTACCACTTTCTGCACTTTTAGGTACCGGTACTACTGAAGTTACTTATAAGTAAAGGTTACGTAAGAACACCATGCTTCTTGAACGTTCACAATCTTTTCAATACATAACATGTCAATTTCCTGAAGACAACAAAATATAAAATACAATAAAGAACGAAGAGAGTCGAGTAGACAGTGAAATTTTTTCATTTTTTTCACTTGAATAGAAAACTACAAATTCACACTTCTTTCTATATAGGTTCAAGTTCAGGTTCGAGTGTTTTTTATTGGTAATGATATTATATACGGCATGAATCATTCATGAATATACACAACTATGAGTAACAATATAATCAACAGAAATATGACAAAAATCACATACAAATAAAATAGGAGGCATTTTTTTCTTCGTATAACACACACAAATTAAAGTTCCTACAGAATCAACAAGAGGTGGCTTGACTGAGGGTGTAGGGGAGACCAGGAACGAAAGTAACACGTGTTGATTGTAGCAATTCAGCTCTCACCTTCACATTTGTGACCGTCAACTCGTGCTAGACATTTGAACAAATTTGTCATAGAAGGCTGCATAGTGTGTCTGACCTAATTTTCAGCTCTGTGCATTGTAGACTGCGCTTTACAGAGAAGAATGTATGTTTTGACACATGCTGAGTAACTTCAAGGCCCACCTCAGTTTTGTCCGGCATGTTATGATTTCATCTGATTCTCTCGCTGATTGTGTGCATGTATACAGTTTTGATAGGTTGATACTATCAACTGTAATATATTCTGATAAACAATATTTGATGAGTAACATTGTTTACTCGAAAAAATTGGGCGCAGTAAGGAAAATTATTTCAATACTATGGGTTGACTTATATGGTAGGGGACAATTGTAATGAACTCAACCCCACAACATGCTACATATAGACAAGATTCGCGCTACAAACCCCCATTAGATATCGAGAGAAGTGATGGAAGCGGTTCCTTT
Organism: Brachyptera risi; assembly: GCA_964007535.1. Taxonomy (NCBI): domain Eukaryota; kingdom Metazoa; phylum Arthropoda; class Insecta; order Plecoptera; family Taeniopterygidae; genus Brachyptera; species Brachyptera risi. The sequence continues at coordinate 28,072,452 of OZ023327.1, forward strand.
TCTTGTATTGTTTCTTGTGTACTATATTTATATACTATTCCTCGTATTATTGCATTGAATGTAGGTGATTAGTGGATGTTGATCAAGCTCAAATATCATCACAAAATGTACTACATTCATGGTGTTACAACTGACCCATGTGTGTGTTACAATTGTCCTGGATCAATAGTAACAACACACTTTGCCACAATCGTTAATTTTTTGACTCGATTTGGTAGATTTTTGAGTCATGTAAAAAATCACAGTTGATCTTGAATATGTAATTGTTCATCTCAACTTTTTGGAGCGCCTGCAGACCCAAACATACAGTTACTTAGGAAAAAGTGTTACTATCGTCCCTGCTCTCCCCAGAACGAAGGTTATTACGTCGTGACTATTCAAAATAGTAGACATAGTTCTACAGAATGCAATACATTGAAATCTTGAGTAATATTGATGATATTCATAGTATGGTAATTGAATATGGTGAATAATTCGGGAATGTGATGAGAAATATCATTTCAATCAATATACAAATGATCTATTTCATTAGTGATGAGACAAAACCACTCATAACGACTATCAGCATTTATACTCTGAATCATCTTTTGTTCAATAAACTATCTCTCAGAACTTTAATAACCTAGTTTATCTGTGATAAAGTCTGACATTCCTTGCGACCACCTCTCTTTAACATCCCCATTGTGTGTGTAGGTGAAAACGTAGTTGTATATGTGTAATATTCAATAATATATTCCACAGCGTGTAGGTTTTTCAGTCTTTCAACGTATAGATATGCAACACAAACCATACCACCCACCAGTGTTGTTGCTGAAAGTTTTCCAGCTCATACAAGACAAACTTTTGATTGCAATATCAGTTTCATGATGAATAATTTTTCTTACCATTTCTTTTGTATGAAATTCGATCGAGCGAACCAATAATCCATGTTTTTTAATTGGATTATGTAATACGAGAACTCTTCGTGAGCCAGAGACAACATAGACAGCACTTCAATATGCTCCAGATTATGAACAATAATTCAATCACATTTACAGAAGTGGATCAGAGGCATTCCCTGTCCTTCTACCGCTATACGCGTTGTTTGTCGGTCTCTTTCTATTTCTACAATCTATATCTTTATATCATTTTTTTTAGTGACCGATCAAGACACATTACAATTCAGCCTAAATGAGATGTGTTCACCTATCACGCACTAATAGTGGAAGACAATGTACATACCCATTCTTTGTACAGTGTGTGAGAATATTAGTGGTAAGTTGTGCGAAGAAAGATTGCATTTAAATGTATATTTGAATTTGGGAGAAGTTCTCATATTACAGCAAGTGTGGGTATACTTTTAGGCTGAGAGACTTTATATCCAAAAATGTCACTGTCGTTACGAGGCGAAATTTTAGTAATCAGAAACTATTTTAAAAACAATTCATTTATCATTCACCATTTCGTAATAATTATACCATTTGCACATAACCATTTGCACATAACCATTTGCACATAACATAATTAATACCAGAATTGGAGGGAAATTCTAGAATATTTTGAGTAATCAAGTAATGATGATGAAAAAATGATGTCAATAAAATCATCTTGACAGTATAGCTCCTTGAAACAAAGTCGAATATTCCCAAATATTGTATCAATTTGATAAAATCATACAATACATCTAAAATACCACTCACTCACTCACGAAATAGTCGTAATTTACGATCATACACAATTCTTTATAATTATCCATTCAACGCTTTTTGAATCAACTTTAGATCCAATTCTACTTTATTTTTCTCATTCGTCATCACCACTTTCATTATTACTACTCAAGTTTTTGATTTTATCACTATAGTGTTATAACTCATTGTTACTTTCGGCAATTTTAATTCAGAATTCATACTATGCGGAACTTTCACGGTCTTTTATCGTCATAATGAACAGCCATCACGGATAAATGATTCTTTTCTAGTTACCTAAATGTGTTTTTACGCACCGTATGTGAAATAGTAATCTACCCACCAAACTATTACACAGTACAGTGTAGGCGTAGCATATAAGCTAGCTGGCTCTAGAGTGTGAAATTAAACAAGAACCTTATAGCTATTTTATTCCGTGCTAATTCAAATATACATTGTCTGAGCCGAGGTCTTCAGATGATATGTGTTCACCTTCTTGGCTAAATCAGTTATTGCTGTGGTGGCAACTGTGGTCGGGTTGAGCATGGGTTCGAGTCCCGTACAATTTGATGATTTTGTATTGTAAAATTTTTGACATGTTATTTATTACTGAAAGATACTCAAAAATTCATCTATTTCACAATTTTCAAAATATTATGAATTTTGAAAATCAACATACATATACATAAATATTATATATGAATATATATATATAAAAAAAAAAAAAATATATATATATATATATATATATATATATATATATATATATATATATATATATATATATATATATATATATACATATATGACAAATTTCCTTGAGCCGGACCAGATGATTGACCGGAACATGCAGCGCAGTGGTTAATGCGCTCGCTTCATGTGACCCGGGAGGCGAAGGGACATACCGGACTCGGTTCGATCTCCACCACCGTCCATCTTCACAGATTTTTTCCGTGGTTTTCCTCTGGAGTCTAGGCTAATGCTGGGATGGTTCCCACAATATAAGCCACGACCGCTTCCTTTTCACTATCCTCCCCGATACCTAAGAAACTTTCATCTCATCATCCCACCATCTCATTATTCATTCATCTGACGCCAATATGTCTTAGGTATCATTATAGTGCGTCGTTAAACCCAATATGAAGAAAAATATTATTGTTACAAATAGCACACGTATATATGAAATTAGAATGAACGCATAAATATATGAAATTCAGAAATAACCTTTTCCGCCCAAACTACGCAATGCCGATTGTGATATGAATATTCAAATTATCAATGGATGAAGCAGTTTTGTAGATAAATGTGAAATTTGTATTTTGAAACCCTCAAATTTCATTTCACAACGATACAAATGTGTTTTTCCCATTTCAACTATCCTACACGTAGTTGTTTCAATGCGTTACGGCCTACCTTTGCCCATCCAACCAATCAGATTTGTAATACAAATATAATTGTTTTTTTCATCCATTATCGTCTTACCTGTAGGCCTAACTCCAAATAACCTGGTTGTTGGTGGATGATATGCAATAAAATCATCGTTATGATCGATATTAGGGCTCATACTTACACGCAGGACAAAAAGTGGAGTGTGTGACATGACGAACATACACTGACGACTATCTTGTTTAGACTTATACAGTCGAAGCTGGCGCATTGTGTTTGTAGTACAAATCTGATTGGTTGTCATATATCATACCAACGTTGGACACTGGAAATGTTTTATGACTGAACGGAAAATATGTTTTGTTCACTTTCTATATGGAAATAAATCAATTGAAGCTTGTTCATGCTGTATTTTCCCATCTTAATAAACGGTTTGAATGATTGAACGTTTCTCCAATCAAAATCTTCACGTGTGGGTCTTCATTCTATCCATTTGAATATATATATATATATATATATATATATATATATATATATATATATATATATATATATATATATATATATATATATACATGTATATGTATATTTATATGTATATATATATATATATATATATATATATATATATATATATATATTTATATATATATATATATATATATATATATATATATATATAATATATATATATATATATATATATATATATATATTTATATATATATATATATATGAGTTGCGAATTGCCACTTATCCTAATTTTCACACTCATTGAGAGAAAGAATCACATATGATGAGGATAATACAAACTTGTTTTATGAATCATTTAATAATGAAACTGAATGAGTAGCAAGAATGGTTTTTGGACTGACCAAAGAAATCAAGAACAGAAGAAATGGAGGTGAAAGTGAAAAACCTTCGTTTGTTTACAATCTCTATTTGACTTGGTGGATAGGTTCTATAGCCCCCTTGTGAGCACTCAGTAATCACCCTTCATATACCACTTCTGAACCCTATGAGGCACCGCATCCTGTATGCACCCTGTAAGCACCCTCCCGGCACCCTG
>OZ023327.1:28079070-28115359 GCA_964007535.1 Brachyptera risi
ATCAAGTTATAATGGTAAGTTTCAATTGGTTATTGCTCATCGAACCATATTTCACATTCGCGGTCTTGAAAAATTGACCACACCCAAACTGGAAGATGTATTTTCAATAAATTACTTCCCCTTGGAATGTGGAAAATTGAATGTTATGTTTCCTGGAATGATCAAGTTCCTTACATCTTTTGATTTCTCACAATAATTATTGATAATGTAACAATAAGGACGAAGTTGTTGTATGTCATGCGTTATGGGATGATCGATAGTGATAAATGATTTTTTTAAATTATTTTCAATCGGTACACGTAAGCTCATGGAAAAATAATTCGAGATAATTAATACATATCAGAAAATCGAAAAGGAAGGAAAAACGTCCCCCCCCCCCCCGCCATCATTATGAACAAACATTATACCATGTCGTACCGAATTGAAACAAATATTCCTTCGGTATATAACGACTTGAAATTGTGTGTATATATATTTAATCGATTTTGTATTGAGTTAAAACGCGTGTCAAGCTGACGTACTGTAGAATAATTTGATTGACTGACAGAAAATATTTGTTCAGCGTTTTATTTGTATCTTGTTCACATATTTTTTCATGAGTCGAAATCATTTACGAATCGATCCATTTCCCGTGACGTTGTAACGTCCCTGCCAATTATCAAAATATATCCATTAGCACAAGAAACTGCATTCAATGAATACACACTCATTTATATGGATTATTCAATATCTCAATTGAAATTTTAACCAAAATATCTGCGTCAAAACATTAAATCTGCAATGCATAATAATGAAGTATTAATATTATCATCACCTTTTTCATTCCAATAAAATGTTCTCTGACCACGATAGAACCTATGCATTTATATGTATGAAAGTATAATTAATTTCATACATAGTGTGCCTGCAATAGAAAAAAACAAGTGAAAGAATGTTAATCGGTTAGTTACAGGGTGGGCAACAGAACGACATTTTCTGCTGACAGTGTGACCAACATACTGCAAAAATAGCAATAAAAATAGTTTTGCATAGCAAAACGTTTGCTATGTTTGCACGGAAAGAAGTCCGCTCATGTAATTCCATGCTGCTTTTATATGTTCATAAAATTAAGATAATAATTCGGTTCATAGCATATAGAAAGGAATCACTACATATTGTTTGAGTGAAATTGAGGGTAAAAAAGAAAATTATTATGATTTGTCAAATAATGTTTTCGAACTCTTCAAAGTCGCTGTACATATTTGTAAGTGGATATTGGATTACTATCCATTCCATCAACTGATGAAACTTATTTGTATGCAATATGGGGGTCAATTTATGTTTTGCGAAATAATTAATTTTGTTCCGGACTCTCATCCCCAATCTCAACAGATTGTTTATTGTTTCTCTGATAAGATCCAAATATAGACCATTTTTCGTACATCACATACAAGATGCATTGAGGGTTGCGTTCTGCAACCCTCAATGCATCTTGATCACATGTTTGGCTTTTTTGGGGGGCTTTTTTTTAATTTTTTGAAAGCGAACTCTCTAGACAGCTTGAGGGAAGAACAGTACAAACATGATCAAATGTGTGCTATGGAATCATTCCATTTATGGAGTATTGATAGGCAAGATATAATCGAACTGACTGAAAATCAGGAGCGCAGATTCAAATTTCAATCATAAATTGAAATCACAAATTTCATTGTTTCTCAAATGAGTTATCTTATTATAACATTCCTCCGTGTTGTTTGATCACCTTTGTGGTACTCCGTCCAAATGATCCTACCTATTCATCCATTACCTCAATTGAGGAACAATGATTTTGGAGCAAGTCTTGATGTTGACTGGAAAAATGATACTTTCAATTATCTCTCATACTTTTTCAAATGACTGACGATATCTTGAACGTACTTTCTAGATTATCATCAGATTATTGATATTTGCATGGGAATTTGAATTTATTGCTCTCATGTTAGGAATAATTCTAACTGATGTACAGAGATGAATAAGGTAATATTTGAGTGACCAATACAGTTTTTGAGGTGCATTAACTTACCTCCCTCCCTCACATTTGAAATCCGAAATTTCTCTGAAGGCATAGAAATGTGCTCATTTGTGCTGAAATGTGTTGCAAACAATTCGTTTTGTGCTGCTTGCTTTTCTTAGTTATTCTCAATTCAATGTAGGGGAGCCAAATTGATGCCACGTGAATGGCCAGCCTTCCCCACCCCCTCATCACATTTGGAATGTGAACTTTTTATGACGTTGTCGAAATGTACTCGTTTTGTGCTGAAACATGCTGTAGAGAAATCGTTCTGTGCTGCTACCGTTTCCAAGCTAGGGAAGACCAGGGACTAAAGTAACACGTGTTGATTGTGACAACTGCTCCCAGCTTCACAATTGTGATCGCAAACTCACGCTTATTTTGAAACATTCGTCACAGAAAGCATTGTGTTTGACGTGATTTTCAGCTCCCCGCAGTGAACACTGAGCTTTATAGAGTGAATAATATATATTTTGACACATAGGGAGTAACTTTTGAGACACAGTACGGTTTTGGTCTGGTATGTTATGATTTCATCTGATTCTCTTGCTGATTACAGTATTGAATGGTTAATATTATCAACTGCAATATATTTAGGTAAAATACATCAGTTGAGTAAAATTGTCCATTTAGAGAAATAAAGTGCTGTGGGTGCAATTGTACCACCATGTTTAAACTTATGACAGGGGACAATTGTAACAAACTCTAGCCTCACAACATGCTACACCCAAGATTCGCTACAAACCCCGGTTAGACATAGAGAGAAGAGATATAAGCGGTTTTTTGTCCTGTATTGTTCATATATATCCATATATTATATATAATAATAATATATTATCAATATATATATATATATATATATATATATATATATATATATATATATATATATATAGGTATATATTATATTATTATATTATTATATTATCATTATATCATTATATATTAAATATATTTATATTTTCTCCATATATATATTCACATATATATATATATATATATATATATATATATATATATATATATATATATATATATATATATATATATATATATATATATATATATATGGTAAACTAATTTCTACGGTGAAACCACGTACTTGAAAATTTGCGTCTCGAGGTTTCGACGGAATTTCACCCGTCATCCTCAAGAGTGTAGTTTGGTGAAAGCTCAGCCAACATTAGTTGACTGAGCTTTCACCGAACTACACTCCTGAGGATGACGGGTGAAATTCCGTCGAAACGTCGAGACGCAAATTTTCAAGTACGTGGTTTCACCGTAGAAATAAGTTTACCATCCAATATTGGCCACGAGAATCTACGTGAACATATATATATATATATATATATATATATATATATATATATATATATATATATATATATATATATATATATATATATGTATATATATATATATATATATATATATATATATATATATATATATATATATATATATATATATATATATATATATATATATATATATATAGGCCTACTATCCTTTGGAAGCCCGTAGACTGGACCCTAATATTGTGTACCACAAAAGTGTATCCAAATGTTCGTGTGAATATTGTGGACCACAACGTAGATATTCTGTACCTCAAAGCTAGTTAGACATTATGAACCCCGTTATTGTGGCCCCCAATATAGTGGTCCACAAAACTAGAACACCGGGGGCCGGAAGATCTCTTCCAACGACTAAAATGGCATTGTGGACCCTATCAAAGTGATCCACTGACATCGGCATTGTCAAACTGAAAAGTGTACTCCGATAAAGTGTTTCACTGAAAAAATATATTGGCCCCAACCTGAGCTATGCTGGTGCGCCACGAATGCGAATATTGTTTACTACAAGCAAGGCTGCATCCCTGACGCCGTGCACTCATGGTTGTAGTTCATAGCTCATAGCTCGAGTTGGGGGTTTGTGTTTTTTGTGCTGAAATGTGCTGCAAGAAAATTGTTTTTCACTGCTATCGTTCTTTAGTTATTTCAATTACAATGTGTGTGTATGTGTGTGGGGAGGGGGGGAAAGTAGTGCCTGCCTTTCCCCTAATTTGGAATGAACATTCCTCATGTTATTTCCGAAATGTGCTCGTTTTGTGCTGAAATGTGCTGTTATTGAATCGTTCTGTACTGATATCGTTTTGTAGTTATTCCACATTCAATGTGGGGGGACCAAGGTAATGCCTGACCCCCACAACCGAAATATATGTTCCTGGTGGTATTTTCAGAATGTACTCGTTTTGTGCTGGAATGTGCGAAATGTTGAGTGTTGAGAAATCGTGTTGTGCTGCTACCGATTATGATTTATTCCACATTCATTTTTGTCGCCCACTTCCACCCACACTAAATGTGTAATAACAAATAATCGGTAGCAGCACAAAATGATTTTCACATTCCTGCACAAAACGAGCACATTTCGATGCCTTGAGATAAAATTCGAATTTCAGATGTCAGATGCTCGATTTCAGATGAAGGAGCCAAGTTGATGCAACTCAGTTTTTGAGTGATATGCCACCGTTTCCATCGCATTTTGTTCTGTTTTACATTTAGTGAAAGTTTTTCTTATCCCGAGGTTCAGCCACGTTTTCTGTCACCCCGGCGCCGTGCCGTCGTTTTGCTTTTCGCTGTTCCTTTGGGGGTCTCACTTACTTCGTCAAGTATTCATCAATCATCCGCGACAAACTTTCCCTCCATTGCTGACAGAAAAAGAATATATATGAAAAATGCATTTTCACAACGTTGGTTACATTTCATTCTATCACCGATATGGTAGCTATAGGCAGTACGCTTGTTAGCGGTGAAAGTTTTGCTTAACTTGAATTAAGTATGTTACCTTTCCACAATGAATTCAACGCTAGCTATTTGTGTCACACTCCCTTGTTGAGTTAGGACCATTTATAGAACTAGTTATCTCGGTAATATTTTCTCTTGTAAAATTTTACGTAAATCATTGTGAAAATTGAGTACTATAAATGCAATAACTTGTTAAAAACGAACGATGAAATGAAAGTCGTTATGGCAAAATTTTTATTTCATTATTTTACTTCCCGTTTTATAAGCTATAGATTCATCACATGGGGATATACTTTTGAACTTTCTGAATTCAGATGTATTCAAGCAGTGAATATCAATGGAATAATATTTTCGGAGTTTTAATTATCAATAATATATATTCTCAAGAACGAGTACTTCTCAAATAGGTTTGTATTAACAAAGGTTAATTGGTCGACGATATTCTTTTCTTCTACGGCAAGAGCATTCGAGTTGCGAATATTTCATATTATTCATATTGTATGCTCTTTTCTCTATCTCGACGCTAGTCTTTTTATTACTTCATTGCTGAGAGAACCATCTCAGTATTTCCTTTGAAAACTCAGGAAAACCACGATGAATCAGCAATGTAGTCCCGGCCTCATGAATGACGGCTCAGCGCATTTTTGCGTGTATGTGACCCAGAGTCGAGGAAGTTGACAACATCTCATCGTGGTGTACGTACACCTGATGTTTGATACTGGAATCAGAATGATTCTTTTCTAATTTCATTGCGTGTTTTATCATAAATTAATATTATATATTAGATTCTCTCATATTAGAAGTCCATGGGAGTCGATTCAGCGAAATATCAGTTTTTTGGTGATAACCTTCGAACGCTATGAGATATCAAAATTATTATGCGAAGGTAAAACATACATTTTCAATAACTACAAGATGGAATAAGTTATAACTATTTGACTCATATCGAATGACTGACAAACGTATGAAGCTGAAGAAACATTTTTCAGCCGTATACACTTGACAATTATGCGACACGAGTTATATTGTTAAAACTTATACCATCAAGGTACAGGTATTGAGAATATTTGTTTCCTCCGTTTTAGAATTTTGATATCTCATCCCCTTTCAAAAGTTCACAAAAAAGGAAGATATTCCGCTAAATCGACTCTCATGGAATGTCAAAATATTTTTTTCCATTCAAATTGATATTTTTGATTCCATCTGTATTTTTGGAAGAAGACACTTGATTCCAGGAATGAACCACCTCGATCACAGCGTTACCCTGTTCACGTTGTCTTGATGGGAACGGGAGGAAGGAAGGCGGGTGGTTGTTCATTCCCCTTACTCTTGTTACCATCAGCCTCAGTGTATAACATAGTGACGTACAATATTCCTGCTTTCCATCTGTTGGCTAGTTAGTTCATTGTATCTCCATATGCCTATGTGGTAGTGGAAGCAACGTCTCGTCTTCCGTATCGGGAATTGTTTCATAGAGCGGAGTTTTGTTCTCAGTTTATCGCGTGAATAACCTCGTCTTTGACATGTCGTTAAACGCTACGTTCAACCACAACATGTATCTGTTCAACCTCCATGTGACTTTTACGACTCGCGTTTCGATGTGGTTGGATGAATGCTTCTCATTCTGTTATTTTTTGTATGAACAATTAATTCCCTTCTTTCTACCTCTATCTAATAAGTCATTCTGTCATGTGTATGATTAATTATTTGTATCAAATATAGTGACCCTTGTAGAGAGTATTTACGTGCTATTACTCAAATGTATGTTCACTTGGTATTATGGGAAATGTTTGGAGCTAATGTAATTTTCTAAAAAATATGGCTTTTCTACTTGGATCTAAGATTTTTTTACCCCAACCTCATTTCGTGCTTCAATATGTCTGAAGTTTTCCATCATTGTTACATTCAAATGTGATGTGACTCTGAACAGCAGGTCGCTTTGTATCTTGTTATATAATTCTATATTTCTTATTCAAACTTTAAAACCCACTATCTAGCCACTATTGGTTCCAAGTATTACAGAAATCATGTTTCAAAATCAAGGTCGAAACAAACGCAAACGGTTTACATGAGTGATAGTAATATTACTAGTTTGAGGAAGAACCACACCAATCGTGAGACTTGGTGTCCGATTATCGCCTCGGTCGACCATCGAAACTCTCTAACTTTCTCTCTCGTTCAATTGTATACTATAGTGATGGTTCTTTGATAGCAGGCTACGACTGCCCAAAACATGCTCCTATAGTGAAATAACCTTTGACCTATTCTTATCATTATCTCAATTATCATTCACCTTCGCCAATGGATCTTGGTCATCATTACAGTGCGTCATTATGAAACCATTTTGAATGAAATTGATATATTTGAATAAAAACTTTTTCGACTGATGATCAAAACAGTATATAAAAGCACATCCAATTTGTTAATGTCGGGAAACATCTTCGAGTCGGAACATGGCTTGAACGATAACGGTATCGAACCGTTAACAGTTTATTTCTGATTGCAATCGTTGCAAAGTTGAGTCGTTCAGTCAAAATAGCTTGATACCGTGTTGCTTTTCATCATACTTGGAACTTTCCAGACTCGGCTTGGTACACGTGATAACTGAATCTCTCCCTCCATCCCTTGTCTCACCCCTCCCCTCTACCCCCTTCAACGAGGGGACTCAACAATTGTTCATAATATGATATCTCGTTTGCTCTCGATCTCTGAGAGCAAAAAGTCATCATTATGTCTTGGTAGTCTATAGGTATATACAGCGATAGTATTTATGGTATATATTCTTCAATTTCAAAATCATTTGGTATTTAAAACTTCTCTGCAATCATGTATTTGTTCTGAGATTCACGCATTGTGGCTAAGGCGTGTTCGACATCCTCTACGCTCATGTCTTCTGACTGAGATTTGTCCTGATTTCCCTCGGTCATTGAAAGTGAAAAGAGGCAACGACCGACTGCTTCGTCATAAGTTAACCCTCGAGACTCACGAGACCTTCATCCCCAGAGAAAAGTATTGAACAAAATCAGCTGTAAAGTGGAACGACTTTTAATTTGATTATGTTAGTTTATTCACTAGTTATTATCATTTCCGAGTTATTATCATTACTTGAGAAAATATTGATTTCATCACAATTTGATATTCTGTAGGGTGAAATTAAATTTGAGAACTCTTCGAAGTTCATTGTAGTATATAGTAACATTCAATATTCTATTCTATAGCAGCTTCACATATATGCTTATGGGCGTATCATATATCAAATCGTATCTAATACAGAAGTGTTTTTATTCTATGATTGATTTTTTGTCAGACAAAGATTGAAATTCCAATATACCAGTTACCTTTTTAACATTTTAAATGTAGTGTGGATGGTGTGCGTATGATTCCAGATGACTTTTCTGTTTGAGTGTGTGTGTGTAATTGTTTGTAAATTTTGTTTCAAGTGTGATATTCACTACATTTGTATCTTTCTGTTATTTGTGTCTCATATTTTAGCATATTGACGATGTGACGATGCTCAATATTGTACATGCAATCTAATGAGAAAATAAGAAATCATTATCATTATCATTATACCTATTCAAGGGATAGAAGAATCATCACTGAACCTCTGAAAATGAAGATCGAATACTCTTTTGAGGGAATATGAAAACAATTAGTCCTCATACTTTGTAAGTCGATGATGAAAGCTATGCATTTCACTTTCAGCTCCTCTCTTTTGACATTAATTCCTAGATAATTAACTGTCTTCGGAAAACTTTTGTTCAGCTGCGAATAATTGGATTTTCTCATTACCATCCACTCATCATACAGAATTACTGATCATTTAACAGGTGAATAAGAGCTACGAAAAGGTAAATGAGAAACAAATCAGACAACATCACAATCTTGAAACTAGATTGAACAAATAGTGTGAATATATTAATTTCCACAATTTCAGAGAAATCTAGAAATCATCATATCAATTTCAGGAATTATATATTTTCTCAGACCATTTTACGAAGTCGTGATATCAACATTACTTGATTCTGTTTATGTTTCTGTACAGAATCAGTAATGCCTACGTCATGATTCAAAGTCCCCGTACGGCAAAAGAAAAATCATAATTTCTTCAATTGAGATGATGATTACTAGTTTTCTCTGAAATTGAGGAAATAAATATCGTGAATATTCTTTGATTTCCAGTTTGATGAGTGTGATGTCCTTCACACATTACCAAGGTCTAAGAACCTACTGAAGTAATGTTATTTGATATTCATATTTTGTATTTCAATTTCATTTTTCTATTCTTTTTGAGCAAGTGTAAGCGAATGTCTTGATTGAAGTTACCCTTCTATGTGCGTTTTGTGAGCACTGCAGAGGTCAAACGCTTCGTTTGATCAATATGAGTTTTTTTTTTAGCAACACTTACTCATCCAACTTTGATCTGTGAAGTTGGAGGGCGAAATCGGTTGCCACGTTTGAAAAAAAATCTGTTGAACAATAATGAAACCAACCTTTAGAAAAATGATATTTGAAAAAAGTCAAAATTATGCTCAATATAAACACTTTGATGATATACATCATTACACGTAATAAATGCATCAGCCCAGCCGTTTGATGAGGAAGAATTAATTCTTGTAGATGAAGTATTCAGTGAAATGATCAGCAGATACAAATGTACATCTTTTTTTATTAAAAAAAGAAAAAGTTCATGGAGACATTAGTCGAGTGATTATTTACATCTCTCAAAACTGTTAGGGTTTTCTGTTATACCAATATAAGACTTGTACTGCATACAACTGAAATGTGAAGGAAGTGCATGATGGCGTTTTTCTAGTTAGCTCTTGTACAACAGAACAAATGTGAACATTTGAAAAAAAAAGATGAAACACGAAAGCGTCCCTTGCAGTCTCTGAAGGTGAAAACATCCCCACCGGAGAGATTTCACTGATTAAATGATCACACAACTTCAACAGTGCAAGATACGCAATCAACAAAGAACGCAAGATGCAGGCAATATTTGTCGAAAATGCTAATGACTCAAGTTTTAAAATAACAAAGGTGGATCTCTTGTATGTATCACTTGAAATTTTTGCCATCGATTTTCACTTTCTCGCTTACCGATACATACAAATAACGTGTACATCTATTGTAAAAGTAACCGGCACAGTAGCTTAGTGGTTAGCTCACTTGCTTCATGTGACCCGGAAGGTGAAGGGACATATCGGACCCGGTTCGATCCCCACCACCGTCCATCTTTACAGGGGTTTTTCGTGATTTCCCTCTGTAGTCTAGGCTAATGCCGGGATGGTTCCCACAATATAGGCCACGACCGCTTCCTTCCCACTATCCTTGCCACTACCCATAAAAAACTTCATCTCATCATCCCATCATCTCATTAATCATTCATCCGACGCCAATAGATCTTAGTAATCATTACAGTGCGTCGTTAAAACCCAATATAAAAAATAAAAAAAATAAAAAATTGTAAAAGTTTGTTATGGGTCGACAGTATTTTAGTGGATAATTGTCTAAACGGTGTGAAACAGTGTCACTACAATATATTCAGATGGAAAGCCACTGCGATCGTTCATTTGTTACGTTGATACTGAAAATGTCAGGATGTTGCTAGGTCCTCTTAAGCACGGTAAGCACGGACAACTTCAGTTGTCCCACTCACCAACTGGCTTGGCCAAATAGCCTGAAATTGTTCGTGATAACTTGAAACCAATTCGATCGCTATTGATTGGAGTTGATTCGGTGAAGACAGAGAGAGCTTTTGAAAACGCAAACTGCCGACTAGTGGCAGACAACCAGTCATCTGCTGCCAACTGGAATCTTTGACCTCTGATGATATACAGATTGAATTATTGAAATCTAGGGTGTAATATAATAATCAGTGTGAAAATATAAACAGAGATAAATTATGTCTTCATTTCATATTCAAACTCCAACAATATCTTCTTAAGACAAAAACTTCACGATCACTCAATATCATCACTGCAAGTTGATACAAACAGACTTGCCTTGAGGAAGCCGTGATACATAAGCTCATGTGCCGGGAGAGCGCATATACTAGAATACGGATACTACCGAGAGTGAACGTGGGCTTGGCGTGTTTACTTAGAAAGAGGATGTGCCTATTCGAGGAAACGATCCAAACCTGACCCAAATAACCCTAACCACAGCTCTTCTGTGCTCTAACCAATTCTCCTAAATAGTAGCTCCCACGGTATTATTACATGCCGATCCCACCTTCACTCTTGGTAGTATCTCCATTCCAGTATTCGCCCTTCAGCGCCCCCTATATTTCAACTCATATCATACATGGTTGGCTTCTGATGTAAACAGCGTGAGAAGGGCGTTCACCGAGTTGTCGTCGATTACCGTTGGATCGCGATACGTGTGAATAAACGCAAATCGACAATCCAGTTCGGTCAAATATGTTATAGGAATAGAATGGAATATTAGGGTTTTAAGGCGCATCGACAACGAGGTCATCATGTTGTAGTTGACGATTCGGACAACTGGAGCTGTCCACGTATACCGTGCTTCAGTCAACTTCGACGACTTGTGTGTCATTATACCTTGCTGTTGAATGATGTTATGCGAACAATGTACCATAGTATAGAGGGAAGACCCACTCACAGGTTAACACTTTCAGTATCAACCTGAAATATAAACGTATGGTAGTGAAACTGCTTACACCATTCAGAGAAGTAACTTCTAGAACACTGTCGATTCCCAATTAACATTCCCAATATATTACACGTTATTTGTATGTAACTGTACAGAGTGAGGTAAATATTGATGGCAAAAATATCGAGTGTTGATGTTATTCAAAAGTGATCTTTCCATATTTTCTGTTATAAAATTCGAGTAATCATCATTTTCGGAAAATATTGTCTGCATCTAATGACGTATTTGTTGATTATGTATTTTTCACTGTTGAAGTTTTTTGATCATCCATTTCTGTGAAATCACCCTGGCGGAGACTTTCTGACCTATGAGGACTGGGAACGCCTAAATCAAGGGATCTTCAGTGATGTCTATATACCATTTTTGTTCTGAAACCAGAAGGGAGTCGATTGTGTGACTGTTTGACAACTCGTTCGACAACGATATTAATAGTTATCTCTACCAAAGTGACAACTAAGTTCTCACCTAATCCTATTATCCAGCACTTTTGTTAGACACAGTGACAACTCTTGTCGATACGAGATCTCATCAGACGGATGTTTTTGTTAAGATATATTTTATCATGACAATATAATAATTGACCAATAGTATAGCACGATGGTCGAATGTAAATAAGTACTTATGGAAGACCGTGTTCGAGATTTTCATATCTGCCTTCTCGATGCAGTCCAAATCGCTGAAATATAAGTCAAGAACTATATAAGGCCGTGCATACAAAATTGTTTTCGTTTATCCACTTGGTCAGCTCTGCCCAGATTCAACACATAGTTTTGTTGTTAGAATGATGGCCTCATTTTACATTACCTCCCATATGAATAGGTATTTATTGTTCCATATGTATTTCTGATAGTTGTTCAGCGAATATCAGTCTTCTTTCATGATCTATTCGATTGAGATATACCTTGACACTCTTATACCATTGCCATTGCCCGTCATTTTCTTGGGCCTTGTCTAAGTGACCATCAGATATCGACATGTATTCGATTTTCGGTAGCTATTCGAAGGTGTTGTCGAAGAAGTTGATCGACAACGAGTTAGACGATATCCATTTCAGATACCGATCAAGGTGTGATGAGATATCGATCGACAAGTAAAGTGACAAAGTCACACAATCTTTGACACAATCATTCTTTGAATGCACACACTCAATTCATCCAACAATCAATAATGGTGATTTAGTATTACGATAACAAGAAAGTACTCTTCTATTGAACCGAACCATACACTAATAGAAGTGAGTTTCTCAAATTAAATGAGCCATTTTGTTTGAAGCGAGAGAGAAATGTTGTGCTTTTCAATAGGTGTTGTTCAGTCAGCAACAGCAAGCGAGTTACTGGCGAGAGAAGTGAGATCAGTGGCTATCGGATCTGAAGCTAGAACCACAGATTACTGTTTGAACGGAGATTATGTGACTACTCATATGCTCAATGCATCATAGTGTGCCCATATATAGCTAGGTAACAAACGTACAAATAAAATGAATCACCCCAGAGTCCAGATTGAACAGATCAGACATTGAAGATACTAAATTGTACGATCCAATATTATATTGTATTACTTGTGTTTTGATAAATTTGAACGTGAATTCTATCCTCAAAGATTTCACTCATGAATCATGACTATTTATAAACATGTAAGAAAATTCTGACCGTAACCATACAGAATGAATACACCGCAATCTGTGTCAAAAACTCAATTCACAAATATTAATATAGTCGTACCCACAGTGGCTTATTAAACCAAGCCAATACTTCAAAAATCGAATTAAATCAGGTGTGGGTTCGAGTACCGCATGAAGAATCAGTTTCACAACAGATATCATATATCCGCGCATTCGTGCGCCCTAATAGCCTAGCAGTTTTTGGAGGTAGTAAACCAAACAATTATCATTAATCTGAATTTCTTTTTAGAGAAATCGGTTGTTATACATAACAGCGAACAAACCAAGCGAGGTGTGTAATATAATCACAATGTCGATTGTCCTTTAACACACACATACATATTTCACAAATTGTAAATGAAGTTTTTCATACATTCGAAATAGTATCAAAGGAATTGTTCAACTGAAATTGAACAGATTGAAATATTGGCTACCACGTTATGATGTCAGCTTTAATAATATTTCGTATCGGTCGATTTAATATTCGTGTTCCAAAGCGATTAACTGTGTTCTAGATTCACTTTCTTATGAACCTCTGACGAGATTTTTATTATCAATGATCAATATCTATTTTGAGTCAAATTGTTCTGCTAATTATTTTGTGGACATGCAAAAGCAAGAAGATTTATCTTCAAATATCCATTCAATGTTTCGATTCAAATTGGATTTCGAAATACATCGTCGTGGATGTATTTACACAGCATAGACTCGTAAGACTCGTATAAACTGAGTTATTATGAAACATGCAGTCGAACAAGAAACAATTAGGGTCTTTTATCATAGAGAGAGATTCGAGATAAATATAGGTCCACTCTTGCAACAGTTTTCTCTTTCACTGTTTCAACACTTCATTGATTCACTCACTTTTAATTGAAGTGTAATTATTTATGTAATTTTCATTATAAATCTGGTATATGCAAAGTGTTTCATATCATCATATTGTTGGCTATATGTTGTTGTCATATGTTGGCTCATATTGTTCGATTCCTTCAAAATGTGTTATTGTCGTCCATTTCCACATTTTTGAATAACTGATTTCGAATCTGTGCTGTCAAGCAATCTCAATACGACCAAATCAATTAGAGAAAACAATGTTCTTGTGAGATGACAAATAAATGAAATGACTGGAGATCATCATTCCATGATTCTATAATTTTTTAATTAAATGCAGTCAAGAGTGCATGCGCGAGTCGATTTAGCGAAATATCAGTTAGTCAAGTATTAATTTTTGAACGGTATAAAATATCAAAATTTCAAATCTCAGGTAACAGATAGTTTCATAACCTCTAAAGAGGTGTATTTGAGAACTATTCACCTTAAGAGTCCACGGGAGTCGATTTAGCGAAATATCAATTTCTTGGTGATAACATTTGAACGGTATGAGATATCAAAATTCTAATATGCGAGAAACACAGATAATTACAATAGCTTCAAGATAAACTGTGAAGCATCGACAGCTAAAAAACCACATTTTTTTTTGCTGTCGACTCTTGACAGTTATGTGACATGACTTAAATAGTTAAAACTTATATCATCTTGAAGCTATTATAATTATCTGTGTCTCTCGCATATTAGAAATTTGATATCTCATACCGTTCAAATGTTATCACCAAGAAACTGATATTTCGCTAAATCGAGTCCCGTGTACTCTTAAATTGCATGATCTTCACATGAATACCATTTTTAAATACACATTCAAATGTGAAGAAACACATTTTCGGCTGTATACCTGTGGAGATATTAGATCCACGCTCAATAATCTGATTTCACATCACTCATCTCATACTTCTCGAAAGCTATGATGAAATAACTGATATGTTTCGCTAAATCGACTCCTGTGCACTCTTAATGTCGAATTCTGCAAAACTTTGAATAATCTCCATCTTGATATCGCTTCAAACTTATTGATTTCTTCATTCAAATAGCTTTCTGTAATAGAAGCTTCCATTCGGGCATATTCAGCCAAAGATAGGTACGAACAAATCTGCTTGGATATATACTTTCACTTCCTTTCTTATAGTATATTTCCTTCCATTCTTCAATTTGTCATGTCATTAATATTTATAATGTATTTAGGAGATCAAATACTGATGTTGAAATTTGTGTTGATCATTCGATCGAAGTAGTGTGTGAGGCACCCTGGGACAAATCTGTTGTGAGGCACCCTGAGACACCTTGACCTATGACTTTAACCTTTGACATTGACCTCTGACCTTTGACCTCTGACCTTTTTGATCATTTTTTTCGATCTTTTTTTTACGATCATTTTTTTTCGATCGATTTTTTTTTCGATTAATTTTTTTTTCGATTTTTTTTTTTTGGTTCAATTTTTTTTCTTGCACTGTTGAGTGATACTTTTATTTTTTTCGTCATCATTTTTCAATTCATTATTTTATATTTTATTATTTTTTCTCGCACCGTTGGGTGATGACTTTTTTTGCCGGTATTTTCAATTATTTTATAATTCATTTTAAATAAATTAATTTGAAAACAAAATATCTTTCACCCGCTGGGATTTGAACCCGGTTAGTTTGCGCCTTATTCTATGCACCAGCTACACTAAAAACTCAACCATGAAGACGGGATGTATATGTCAGGTTAAAAGTCATACATGTTCTCAAGGGCATACACGTTTATACACGCTCTGTATCATTACAGAACATTGAAGATTCAGCACACATTATAAAGGACCAATATGTAAAAGGGATATCATCGAGGTATGAAAAGAATAAATACAAGTATATACTCTACATATTTTATTATTATTATTTTCTCGACAATACTTCTTGAAATATATATTGTCTCCATGGTTGAGTGGTTAGTGTAGCTGATACATAGAATAAGGCGCAAACTAACCGGGTTCAAATCCCAGCGGGTGAAAGATTCTTTGTTTTCAATTTAATTTATTTAAAATGAATTATAAAATAATTGAAAATGCCGGCAAAAAAAGTCATCACCCAACGGTGCGAGAAAAAAATAATAAAATATAAAATGATGAATTAAAAAATGATGGCAAAAAAATAAAAGTATCACTCAATAGTGCAAGAAAAAAATTGAACCAAAAAAAAAAAATCGAAAAAAATTAATCGAAAAAAAAATCGATTGAAAAAAAATGATCGGAAAAATAAAAGATCGAAAAAAATGATCAAAAAAGGTCAAAGGTCATGTGTCAAATGTCAAAGGTCAAAGTCAAAGGTCAAGGTGTCCCAGGGTGCCTCACAACAGATTTGTCTCAGGGTGCCTCACACACTACTGATCGAGATTCATTATATGATCATATTCCAGTCATTGAATACTGATCTACAAATATATAACTCAAACACATCATTTAAGTACGGAACAGAATGTAGCTTTTTTATTCATAGATGAGAGTATCAAGATGGAAAACCTTTTACAATGGTCCTGGCTCAGATTGAGTACATCAGTGATCAAATCTGTATCAGTTTGATTACATTTTTTCTTCAAATATCGCGAGAAAATACATGATTTCAGGAATGACTTGCTAGTTTTTAGTTTCGCTCAGTTCAAAGTGGAAGATATCTGAATTCGTGTGTTTGGTTCACACTTAATACTTATATGCTGGTAATGTTCAGATATACAACGAAACGGTTTGTACTCATAATGTATTCCGGCCCTTTGGAAACTGAAATACTTTTATGTGAGACCAAAAAGTCAAAGTTCATGATTTTCAATTCAAAATAGTTCAGCTGAAATATTGGTGACTAAATCGCCTCAAAGTCTCAAAAAAAAAAAAAAAAATGGTGCCGCTCCAAAATGATCGTACTAACTCATCCTTGGCCTAAATCGAGAAACGATGATAGTATATCAAGATTTCGTTGTTGACAGAGAAGTGTTAATTATGCTTAGGATGTAATCATTTGAGATACAAAATTATCACTACTACAATATGATTATGAACAAATGAAAGAAAATATGAAATTGATTGATGAAACATAATTTTCCAATACCTGAGTGGTTTCAAACATCACAGCAGTTATTTTGGTTGTTTCACATCATTATTTCCATATATGTCTATCAACCAAAACAGAGGTGTGGGTAGTGACCTATCACTACACTTGTACTCATTAAGTGAAACTACTATGATATACATATAACAACGACTAATGGGCAGTTATAACATTTTTTTTAAAGCCTCCTTATTAATCCTACAAACAGGATTCGAATGCATACATCTTCTTTGAGCATTCATCCACAAAAATGCATACACATGCACGTATTCACGAGAAAAGTTGACCAAGAACTAGATAATGATGAACAAACTTCAGTAATAGTAAATAATTTACTTCAATTGTGAAACACATCACAACCCTGAGATCAGATTTTAATGAGTAATGACGCCAGTTCTTACTCCAATTTTAAAGTGAACTAGAAATCATCATTTCAATTTAGGATGTTATCAATTTATTTGTTCTCCAGGACTAGCCTCTCTTTCTGAGTCGTGACGTAGGCATCACCCGTTTCTGTTCATGTTCCTATTCATGTTTCTGTTCATGTTTCTGCTCATGTTTCACAATTATAATGATTTATGAGAAGGAGATGTTGATTTCTAGTTTGCCCTGAAATGAAGGAAAACGTCGCGTCTATTGATTTGAATCTAGTCCCAGCGTCGTGATGCTATTAAAACATGTAACGCCTCTGGAATATTCAGTTGTATTTTAATTGTGAATCAATTGTTATGCAATATCATTGACCCTAATGATACCACAGTCAATATTACGGTGATATTTGTGTTATTTTATGATGGTGGACAAATTTCTTTCATAGAAACTTGAAAAACAACGAAAATATACGCTAGAGGTCACAAAAATGGTTTGATCTGAAATTGAAAATGAAAGAAATTGAAAATGAAATCTACGCACATTCAACCGCTGATTTTCCCACATACTAACTGTGCGGAGTGCGTATGCTTATTGTCCTCTGTTTCAGTGCGTAAAATACCAGTATATTTTCTTCAGGATGCATTTTAATTCAACTTGATCGACCACTTGACCGCAACCGTAATTACATGAGCTGCGCACACTCATTGATTCGCACCCGTTTTGATGTTGCCCAACGTCCCCGCTAACATCTAGTATATATGGGGTTACAAATAAGCGAATGATTAAGAAACGACGGAGTGATAGGAGGTGCAATATGAGGTCACAAAAACCCAACTCAAGCCCGAGATTGAATTACTTCAAATCTATATGGCCTTAGTTTGGTCCTCGCCAACGTTACAGGGATTTTTCGTGGTTTCCCTCTGCAGTCCAGTCTCATGCGGGGATAATTCCTACAATATAGGCCACGACCGATTCCATCCCACTTTACTTTCCATACTTATTCATCCCATCATACATTCATTCGACGCCAATAGATCTTGGATATCATCACAATGCGTCGTTAAACCCAATATGAATGAATATATAACAAACGGTTGACCTCTGTACGCTTATTATCTGTATGTTCAACTACTTATACAAGACTGCTGATGTGAACTGGGGATAGGATTATTATTATTACCAGTCATATTATAACATCTAGATTCTATATAGATGAAAGTATGTCTCTATAGTCTTTAAGGTGATTAATTATGTTCGGTCGAGTCTCGTTGACAGCCCACTAATTAAGATAAGCTCTTTATATTATCTCGGAAGGCGCACGGGTTTCGTGTTTGGGGGGCGGCTTTGGCAAACGGGTGTAAAAGGTTGCTGGAATGGTGCTCGGTGAAAGGGGTTGAGTTGAGCCGGCATTGTGCACACAGTCTAAGCCCCCGCTTTCCCATTGACCTACAGTATATTATTTTCCTTATCGTATTTTTATTTCACATTGTGTGTAGTTAAGTACAGTTTAGTCGAGTTCAGATATAGTGTAGTTAAGTGTTGTTCAAGTGAAATTTTCGGATATTGCTTTCGACACGATAAATGATTAATAATGGTAATATATATTATTACGAAATGAAAAATTGGTCTTTAAATTATTATAATTCATTTTTTAATTGTCAATGATAATCATTCTCATTAAACAGATAGCCGATTTAATTGTGTCAGGGGAACACCAAATGTAAGGCAGTTTTCTTTGAACGCGGTGAGAGTCAGTTAAACGACTCTTGTTGTTTCGTTTCTTCGTCCTTCTTCTTCAGACCTACCCCTCTCGTCTACTCGTTCAATTTGTTCCGTCTTTCAATTCTCGTCATAATCTCACAAACATCCCTTTCTTACTACCACCTGGCATTCTAGCTCATCCTGCGCGGACAAGTTGGGCGTGGGTTCGAGTTCCTTCGCACAAAGCATGAGTTTTATAAACATGATGCATCTATCAGCTCATTGTTACACCCAAATGACCCATGGATTTTTCAACAATACCAATAATCCCCAAACTACGTATTTCACATTATCTGATTATGATCTTTTCTTACTTCCTCTATCACATCAGTCTGACATTTTTCCATTGGTCGTTTGCTTTTTTGATTTCCTCTTTCTTCTTCTTTCTAATTTTTTATTCAAAAATACATCACTGATTGGTGAAAACAAATAACAAACTTAGATTCAAATTGCCTTCACACTTTGTGAACAAGTGATCGTTACATAAAAGTGAATAACTCGCATAGAGAACAGGTGATATCTCGAGTGATGATGTAGGCTTATACAGGAGAATAAGGAGGGGGGGGGGGAGGGAGTCGGTTACACGACGTAGTTTGTATCTGATTATCTCATTATAACAATTTCACTCTTCATAACATGGTGAAAGTAGCTTTTGAAATTATTATTTCATTCCAGTCCGAGTATTCTCGTTCGAGTGATATTACATTTTCGAAGCATCAATTAACAACGATTCATATGTAGGCTAATACGATCTAATGCATTGCAATGCATTGCAAGTTGATAGGCAATTGAAACACAATGACACAGTTAAGCAATCACACAATTCACACATAAACAATCAAGCTGACATTTTATGAGAATAAATGAATACATTTCAGATAGTAGTGGAGGAGCTAGTGTTTTCAAATATCCCATTACATAGATGTTTGGAGATATTCACGTTCACAAATCAAACAGGCATTTTGAGAGAATAAAAATATACATTTTAAATTGAAGTAGGGAGGCAAGATTTGGATATATTTTTGTAATATGAAATATCACGTTCATTTCTGATAATTCCGCGTGATATATGATCAATCAAACTGACATCTCATGAATTTTTTTTTTTTTTTAAATAATATCGAAACTTGATACAGAATCATTGTTCCCCAATTAAGGCTGAGGATGAAAAGTAGGATCGTTCGGACGGGGCACCACAAGGGCGATCTTACCACCCCATTTTAATTATTTAAAACCAATGAACTTCAACGCCAGGGCTGCGCTGTCGGTGACCATAACTTTCCGCCGCAGATAAAAGTCTTGCAGTTTCCGAAAGTCCGGAACACATTATAAGTAAAAACCGTTTCTGTGATCTATATCCGGACATTATCAGCATTGGTATTAAGGGTAAACAAAACACACGAATGTTGATATCTTCCACTTTGAACTGAGTCTCTTGGGCAATGATTACTTCGTTTCATTAACAGCAAATGTAAAGTTTGTCATTATGCAAAATGGAAAAAAATGAGTGATAGGCCTATAATGTTATAATTCGGCCTATCACTCTACTAATTGAAGGTCGTGGCCAATTAGTACTTCATCCAAGCATTTGCTTCGAGGACTGTGGGAAACCACGAAAAACCAAGTCAGAATGGATACACAAATGTTTGTTGGTCTTCTTTTTCTTTCAACTTCTTCTCTTCTCTTCTTCTTTTCTTGGGATATTTGATCTTCTTGAAATTATTATTAATCGTGAATTAGACAAGTTCAATGTTCAAAAAAAATTTCTTTCTTTTCTTGAAACCTTGATAGTTGTTATGGCATGCATGCAAGAAACACTAGTGGCAGTGAAAAGACTTGTTGCTCCAGCCCTCTTGATGTTGATGACATCCTGATGGCCGTGCACACAATTTTTCTTCCAAGGTTCTTGCATTCTATTGAGTGATTTTCAGACTTCTAGGACTATCTTGAAAATCCTGAAAATAAGAAATGTGCTCACATAAATCTGCGTAAATCTATGCCAAAATACAATATAATTGAACAAAAAAAGTCAGAACTACACCTCAAAGTCATAAGAACTCTGTATGGTCACTAAATGTCATATTAGCTGGATGTCAGCCTTCCTTCTGGGTAGACCAGCAGGCAAGATCTTGAATCGTAAGTATTTCACAGAATAACTAAAACTATTACTTCCCTTCATGTGCACTTGTACCATGTTGCTCGAAGATCATGTTGACATCACCGAAAATATAATTTGATCACATAAATCACTTCAATACATGATTTATATACGGACAGATACATCTCAGAAACTGTTGTTATCCATGGTTACCATGGTAAAAAAAAAAATGAAAATAAAAAAATACATTCTTATATTAGTGGAGGAGCCAGGTTTTAATTATTTTTCCAATATGCAATACTACATCTATTTTTGAAAGTATGCACATTCTTTTTTTTCTCTCTGATATAAGAAGAACCATTTCAATTATGGTGTAATGAGCTTATAATAAGACTCTGATGTAATAATTTATGTCTTCCGCTCATTTACTTATAATTCCATTTAAGTACGAAATTCTTATTCCTTGTTCTTGACGCTCGAAAACGTTGACAGTGTTCTCATGGCATGTTGTTACGATTCTGTTCCATCGTTTTTCTCACTTTTTTCCCGTTTTACTCTTAAACATTTCCCTTTCACTTCTAGCAAGTCGGGCCGCGTTTCAACCCAAATTCATCCAATTTCCCGATCTCACTCCGAGTCACCGGGGTACCTCCGTTGCCCCCTCCTTCAAAACTAGACACACACACACACACACACACAAAACACACACTACACACACACACACAACCCCCCCCCTCCCCCCCACTTGAGAAACACGTATTGCATGCCACATTTTCACGGAGGAGAAAGCAGCCATTCGTCACATCGCGCCTGGCGAATCTTGATTTTCGATCGTATGTATTTTTTATCAGTGCTTATATAACGATTCCACCAAAATCTGAGTCGAATGGGAGTACGAATGAGCGGATGATAATGGAAATATGATATGTCGAAAAATACACTTTTCCGTCTCTACATGATATTTACGAACATCCACGAGGGATTAGAATCCTCGCCCTTCTGGAGTCGGATTTCGAAAGGAGTGCCCCGAATGTTTAGCCAAACAGAATTGGCTTCGCTGAGCTACTAAATCGGATCGGACGATAGATAATGATTATCGTCCATGATCGGATGTCAACCTTCATTTTATTATAATTTCAAATAGTTTCGATCAGAATGTAAAGAGAATGCAATTCGGCACAAAAAGTACCTATAGAATGCGCTAGCGGCAGCTGTCAAAAATCCAACATGGCGGAAGTTTGGAGGACAGAGTAACCTCTCCGTAGTGTTTACTATGGCTACTTTGCTTGTAATGCAGCTTGGAATGGCCATGCTAAACGTTCATACGTGCGATATTGTTTTAGATTCATCTTTTGACAAATCTGTCCAACTTATTCAAGTGGATTTGGATGTTTCATTTGTAGAGAAAATGTTATTGAGACTCAGATCGGATTATTTTAATAATATGCCCCACCACATTTGTTTAAACAATTGTTGTGAGTTAGGTATTAATTATAATTACCACGTAAATGTTGTGTGAGAATTTAGATTATTATATTATTTCACTCCTTTAGTAACCTATCAAAAACTTTTATAGCCTAGGGCCTACATTAATCAATTAATTTACCCATGTAACATTTGTATTCGTTTATTGATATTAGTTCAAAACACCATTTGACCCAAGCTTAAAATGTCCAGTAGGTATTGGTAAAATGTATGGGATTTTTATTTTTTCTAAACATTTTCATTACTTGTTATCTAATCTAGGTATATGTATGACTACCTATAAGCACTCCAAGGAAATTAATTGCAAGGAAAACATCAAAAATGTGTTATGCTTTAAGAGTAAATTATTAATTATACGGTTTTTGTTTTGGATAATGAAGTATACAAAACAGTTTTGCATAGTTTTTGTATGATAGGCCCTATTTGCAATCAACCCAGAACATAATATCATCAGTTGTTATGGACAATGTCAAATAATTATTTCCAATTAAATGTTATTTACAGTCGAATGTTATTTACAAAAATAGTATTTACAATTACGCTAAATGTTACAGGCACATAGTATAGCACTTTTAAAACCTAAAATTCATCATCAATTGAAATCGATGGTGACAAATAATTAATTACAATTATGCTATTTGCAATTGATCTGAAAAGTTACAGATAGGCATATCATTTGCAATCAACCTAAAATGTTTCAACAATTGAAATAAATTGCCGCATTTCGGGAATAAATAAAAGGAACATTCGCGGTTCTTTCCTACCACAGAATTACCCTGTGGTACGCAACAATTTCGCCGTGAAACACATTTTTGGGGCGAGAAAGTAGTCACAAACAACGTTGTAACATAGCCACGTGCAGAATTCTGTCCTCCAAACTCTATTTACGGTAGTCGCCGATAGAGCGCATGACTGCAACTTTTTGTGCCGAATCTCATACATTCACGGTTTGGCTCTATAGAATCAGAGTGGTGGTCAGTTTGCCAGGTTGATTCTCAACCTCACCTAAACTAAACGAAACGAACCCATAACTCATCTCACCGCACCTATCCTTGATGAAGATCTCACCTTGTGAATTGTCCGTTACCCACAGAATTATAAACATTTCCATTATTATCTCCACATGTGGTTTTTCAAATATGCCTTGATAAATCAAAATATTACCTGATGTCAGTTTTTTTTCAAATAATTGCAGATCTTTCTTCGGTATCATCTCAAGATTGCATGTGACATCCCCTGTGAAAACACATTGTTAGTTGGAAGATGTTCGAATATTGAATTCATGAAAAAAATAAAAATGATCAAAAATGAAAAAAAATTATATATATATATATATATATATATATATATATATATATATATATATATATATATATATATATATATATATATATATATATATATACTTTCATTACCAATGAAGCTTGATACAGAATTATTGTTTTTCAAATCAGTTTCCCCTATGGATGAAAGGTGGAATCGGTCAGACGGGGCATTACAAGGACAATATCACCACATCAGAGAATAATCTTTTTTTTATATTGGGTTTTAACGACGCACTGTAATGATTACTGAGATCTATTGGCGTTGGATGAATGATAAATGAGATGATGGGATGATGAGATGAAGGTTTTATGGATAATGAGAAGGATAGTGGGAAGGAATCGGTCGTGGCCTATATTGTGGAAACCATCCCGGCATTAGCCTAGACCACAGAGGGAAACCACGAAAAACCCCTGATATGACAAATCATTCGGCAAAAAATAATTCTTGAGTTAATGATCTCAGAGATGGGATCAATTCAAACATTCACATATAGGGTAGACAACTTTGCATCTCCTTCCTCTTCTTCTCCTTCTTCGTCTTCTTGCTTCTTATATTCATTCCAATATTGGTATTTCTCATATCGGTTCTTTCGAAAAATAATTTAGATCAATTTTTCATTCTTTCATATTCTCATTGATCTATTCACTTTTATTCGACATTTTCATCATTCTCATTTTTCATTCTTACACACAATAATATACAATTCAGATCATGACATGACGTGTTCCTAAGAGTAACAAAACAATGAAGGTAATAATAATAATACGTGAGCATTAACAATAAATATACTATCAGCTGACATGTTCATTCTCATGGCAGGACAAGACTTCCTAGCGGTCGGCAGATGTATCACAGTGTGAGAGGGTAGAAGGAGGCCGGTATAAATTGAAGGAGAATCAGTTTCGTTCGAACATTGAGTGACTTGTTCAGAAGTCATTCATATGAGTCTCCTATTATGAAAGTTATGATAATAATAGTACAATAATACTGGATGTTGCTGATATGAATAATTTCAAGTCAATTCCAAGTTATTGTTTGAAGATGATGCAACAAATGCGAATGATTATACTTTTTCATTTTCAACCTGTCACTATACAATATATCATATTGAGATATTATATATCAAATATACATATTATACATTATTCGTATATAATTGGGTTATACTCATTATCACTACTAATTTTGTTTTATTGTCGGTATCTTCGAGTGTCGATGAACATGATGAGAACTCTCTTCTGACAGCAAGCAAGTTCTTGCTTGAAGTGAAGTTGTACTTGTATCCACGAAAGAAGAAGATATAACTCTATCTTTTTATAGCTGTGGTATTTTTAGGGTGATGTGAATTTTGAGGACAAGATTCACGAAAAGTTACGTGACTGCAACTTCTGAATAACCTGAATTTCTATAACCACAAAGATATTATGTGTAGTTACCAAATTGTTTATAACTGAATAGTTAGTGGACGACCTTCTCTTTTCACCGGTACGAACGTTGTTCTGACTTGTCTTGTTCCATGATTCTAAATTGATAGGTCGCAGTCTCTCAACTGAACTTGCTTGTTGACTGTGATAAATCGAAATTGAATTTGAATCTGATATAATTAATTCTCTGATCATGAATTGATTGAATTGAATTTGATGGCTGAATTGATTGGATTCAATCATTCAGTTCAGTAAAAGTCGTATAATTCATTTTTACGAACGATGAAGCACTGGCAAGTAATGGTAAGCACTAACAGGAACTGATGAGCACTGACAAGCAGTGATGAGCAGACTATCGGGTAACGTCTTGAAGCACATTACAGGAAATAGTGAAGAAGCTCATATTTGAGAGTGAACTCATAACCCAGAAAATGTATCACCTCAGATATTGATTATTTTCATATCGAGTTTCAGTCCCCAGTTCTTGATTTCGTGCAAGTGACAATGTAGAGGGTCTCAATTTCATTTTTACCTCCATTCATAAAACATATTCCCTTCTCTATAATTTTTTCATTTCATAAATATTTTATATTGAACAATATTTGAATCACAAACTCTTCAATCACCGGTGGCTTACATTATGAATGTAATATATACCTAAATGTGATGTAATATGCTCTGAAGTGAAATAAAATCATTCTTACAAAATATCATCGACTCACTATTTTTAAATGGTACCAAACGATCCACTAAGAGCTAAGTGGAATGACCCAGCACGAGGGAGAAAGTAATATCGAAACAATAAAGTGATGATAAGAGAAAGAACGTTCACAAGAATTACAGCGGGACTCGAACCCACGCCCATGCGACTTCAGATTCCAAAGCAGTGCCTCAAACTGTCTGGACCAAACGAAGCCACTCTTCACAGTTCATACAAATCATTCGGAACATTTCAAATTACAATTGTATGAGGCATTTAATGAGTGAACGATTTTCCAATTGTGTAATGGCTTTCCTATTCATATGTTATAGTCACACAATAAATTCACCGTTGACAAGAGAGGAAGCCACGATGCTACCTCCCACTTCGAGGCAACTCGTTTATTATTGCGTTCGCGAGAATGATCCTGATGCCTTATATAGTTTCCTCAGCAGAGTTAGCAGCGTCGGTAAAGCATTACTACACATGCATACTAAGAGTGGCACGCTTCGTTTCCTGGCTGGCGGTGGGCTCGAAAACGAATCTGGAATACTAAATTGAATTAACCATTCCGGTTTCGACGGAGGAAATACCGACACGTCATGTCACGCGGTTCCCGATACAAGGTGAACTTCGTGTAATTTCACCGGTAGAGAGAAACGAATCACTTGCACAACACGAAGCAGATTAGAAGTCATTTCAAATATAGGCTCACCAATATACACAGAACAAATTCGAATGTATGATTGTCTATGCATAATTATTCATATTTCGAGACAAAACCACCTCGAAGTCTTGAAACAACCAAGTGGTATCGCTTCTAGATCGAAGTAGCTAGTCATCGGACTGAAAGTAGATTTTAGATTGGTTTAAGTTTGGATTAAATCGGTTGAGAATGTGTGTTGACTTATAGTAGATTGGATATGATAGGTTGAGTGATTTAGTTAGATTGGATTATTTAGGTTGGTTTAGGATGCGCGCAACAACAACAACAACTTCCGTTCATGGTTACATAGCCCGATGATCCGATGAATAGCGGCTGATTCTCTGAACCTCTGGATCGAAAGATGAACGAACGATGAACGAAATGAACGATGAAGTAGATGAAATGGTCTTACTAATAAATGAAATGGTCTTAGTATTCATACTACAAATAGGTTATGTATGCTACTAATAACTAATGTATACTAGTGCCTCCATTCGGGAACAGTGTTTGTAGATATCGAGACTTCGATGTTGATGAAAAAATAAATGCAAGAAAATGATCACCTGTCAACATAAACGTGAGTGTGACAGTCATTTTTGTATAGCTGTTCGACATTTTCAAGATATCATATTTTTTCAGTAAGAGGCTTACGTTGAGAAACGCAACTGAACCTTTCAAAAGCCTCAAATCGTTGAAGTTATAGCGGTAATAGATGATTACAAAAATTCCAAAACGACTGAAATGACCACAATGACCTTGCTGTTGACGTATCATTCAACTCCAAAATTCATTTATTCAAGTTTTCACAATTACTTACTCGGCATACGACCTTTTTTCTTACTTGAACACAAGTGAAACAATACAATTTGCTATCCTCCAAACTTCTATACAATTACTTGTGCGAAATCAGAGACGTACTGAAACTTCAATCAAGGTATAATTTTTTTATTGATGGAAGAATGGATGGAATGAGGTGATAAAGAAGGTCAAGTGTTATTCAATCAGTTTTTATGGTTATTGGCGAAGAACCAATCGCCGGTTTGACTGGAGGCGCCTTCCATCCTGGTATAGCGATTAAATTCTTGACAAACAGGTTTCTGGTTTCTGAAATGACTGCGTTATTCATGAAGTGTATTCAACTGCAACAAGCTTCAATCATGGACGAAGGATCAGAAATGACAGTTAAAATAATTCTTCAGTTCTCAACTATTGGAAATCACGGAAGAGCGAAATGTATTACAGTAAAATTAAAACAATACAAAGTACTGCTATTTTCCTCTGTTCACAACGCGGTGATTCATATTGCCGTTAGGTGCTCTGTTCCGTAATTGAAGTACTACCAAATTAATCTGAAAACTGATGTGATCATAACGGAACAGTTATGTGTTAAGAATGGAATGGAGTAGATGGATGAGACCCCTGATGTTGTGGAACCATTCCAATTAACAACAATTCTGACCATTTTGACGATACCGAAAAATAACCAATTCTTGTGGTTGATCACATGTGAAAGTTTCAAACCAAGTGATCTCATGTTGAACTAATTACCTAATTTAGAGGGCACTTGCCAATGCTTCAGATATATTCTTGTTATATGATATTTTTCTACTGAAAGATTCACCTCCCTCACATCCAATTGCTCTCATCAACAGCGCTAGGGTGTGACTTCCCTAGTCTACTGCGAAGTTGGACGCCAGTCATCTGTCGGTATTGTAGGCTCACTATGTTGGCTATCGTTTTCATAATTTATCATTGTTGAACAAAATACCAGAGTCATCTAGATCGACAATGCAGGATCTGGTCATGGAGTTGTATGATCTGGTAGTATAGTGGCCAGGTGAAAATTGTGGAGACCTTGGACACGCTGCATAGCCGATCTAAGTGACTCTGGTAGGGGAGATTAGGCAGTGGCCCATTGGCATCATCTTCGGAAAGCTTTACTTAAAGAAGCTGTTTTATTGACAGCCGCTATTCATGGAACCATCGGTTCATGTCACCACATGCAGATGCTGTTGTTCATGTTGTTGAGTGCAGTCTAAACAGAACTAAATAACTCGATGAGATTAATTTAATGAAGCTAACCTATCCGAACTCACGTAAACTAACTGACCAAACAAATATCCTGAACTAATTCAATCTGAACTGAAACCAATCTGAAACGCTCCCGATTCTGAGATTAGCCATTTTGCATTCCATTGCGTATATTTTTGTCATCCAATATTATTGAACACATTATTATTAAAACCCCCAAGCCTCGTAAATATGTCAACATCAATTTTTTGGATACTTCATATTTTCGCTCAAATGTACTATTGAAGACGACAAATATCCTTCAAGCCATGCCACGCAATGTGAGAAAAAAATCTTACTGGAAAAACGTAGTTGAGAACCTTAGGCAACTTATAGGTGATAACCCATATTGAATTTCACGGTTATCATATGTTCAATGAGTCTGATACCGATTGGCTCATTTTTTTCCTGCTGTAATTCCTTTTTCTTTGTCTTCATCTCGAAGTTATCGGTATAGTTTTCTCAATTACTCTCATCCATGATGAATATAGTTGGTCTTCTGTGAGTTTATTCAAGAGAAGAAGAACTAGATCACGCTGTACATAGAGTACATTAGTGGAAGCGTCATAGTTGTGAAAAATCACAGAGAATCCAGAAGAGATGTAAAAAATTGTACTCATTCCCACTTCCAACTGGTGAAGACTGGAATGGTTTTGGATGGTGGAGGACCTGTCGATAAAAGAATATACACATATAGTGCAGCGGAAAGTATTCAGAGAGAGCATCAGAGAGATTTTGGTGGTTGGTTCTCATCAATTAGTATTTATTATCTTAATTATTGTTTTCATCTCAAGTTTCATTATTCAGTTTTA
This sequence comes from Brachyptera risi, assembly GCA_964007535.1. Lineage (NCBI taxonomy): Eukaryota > Metazoa > Arthropoda > Insecta > Plecoptera > Taeniopterygidae > Brachyptera > Brachyptera risi. The sequence goes on from OZ023327.1 coordinate 28,108,964, forward strand.
GGCTTTGCCATCGCACTTTTACGCAACTATGAGAGTATCATAAAAAATGAATAGCGATTAAAATTGTCCGAGTTGAGCCGAACATGACCGAAGGAGAAATGACCGACGAGGTAGCAGCAGTGTCCCGAGTTTTCGCGATTCCGATGTCGTGTTGAGAACTTAATTAATGTTCGAGAATGCTATCTCATCTCTCGTTATTTTGTAGCTCATAAGCCAGCTACTTCATACTTGAAAAGTTCGTCTAAAATTGATAATATCCAGAAGAGATTTCACTGAATGGTTGAAACAGGAGTTCATTCTATATTTAATTGACAAATGTTCTCTTTGGGAATGTATTATTGTATGTCTAAATGATTTGTTGAATTGATTGTTGTTCCTGAGTGAGAACGAAATGACAATTTATTTCTCTGAGAAGATAGAACTGGAGATACTGTGTAGCTTTCCTGGATTTCAAATCTTGAAATACTGTCGTTCTTTCAATCTCTATTTAAGATTAGATCTTCTGTGTTTTCTTGTTGTCTCGTTTTAATATGGAAGCGTATTACTCAGTGTACTATCAGACCTTGCCGTTACATATTGACTTGAAACTGTAATTGCAACCTAGTATAAGAAAGGACAATATAATATAGTTCAATCTAACCATGGTTTCATGATATTCATACAAGCATGAAGTCAATGCAATATATAAATTGAAAAGTCGTGTTTGTGAGAGCTCTATTGAAACTAGTAGCTATATATTCTTTGTTAATTGTCATTCTCAAGTAGCTGAAGTTTAATAATCACATCCAGATATATACCATTCCTTTACCAAGACTGATGGGTATATAGTTTCATATGAACGATTATTATTTTGCTCCCATATAATATTTTAGAATCATATTTGATATGATTATTGTATACTATCCATTCACATAGAACACATTTCCTCATTCAACCAGAGTCAAACATCAGTTGATGAAACATTTCAATTTGTTGAGCATTAGCGAAGACCTCATGTAATCCAACATACAATTTTCCGTGTTTTGTTGTGGTTTTTGTAGACGATGCACGGATTACATAGTTTAATTGATGGAGAACTTGGATCCTTTTTCAACTTCAAACTCATCTGCTTCAGAATTGTCCATTCTTTTGGAAAATTCTCACATTGTATATACTTATTTGTCGAAATAACTCGGACATTTTTAAAATATCTTCAAGAAAACATGGTGACTGATGAATTGTGGCAGTTTATTGACAAAATTTAGAATGTTGTCAAGATATAAGTAGGCCTACATAAATATTGCACAAGCTGTACGAATTTAATGGGGATCGGTCTGGTCATTATGGAGAAAAAGTCGAATATTTTCATCGTTCTCCAAGCATTTCACTTTTGAATTTCACTCTCAAATCTTAGAACTGGTAACGTGTTTCACATTAAAACGTTTTCTAAGTACAATTGTGAATGTAAAGTAGTGATAGTAAAATTGTACTGGTTCAAGTATTTTTATTATTTGTATCGTTTGTTCATTAATGGAGATTATAACGAGTCTGATCACATTATTGGAGGCTAACTCTATTGCATCTGTCTGTCAAATAGTCAATCATAAAAAACGTCAATTCTCTTTAGCATGCATACGGTACTTGAACTAAACAATTTGTCTACACAGAATTCAAGTAGTAAAACTACAATGTTTCTCTTACAACTATTTTCTTATGGTAAAACCATTAAAGTTATATTACGATCCTTCTCAAGTCTTTACGGTTGTTCTACTTCAGCAGCCGTGTTCTTGTGGGGTTTGTTCTTTATGGGTAGTCATTTAGTATCGCAGAATATCTCGTATCCGCTGATTTGAGCGACCCCGGGAGTTGCCAATCAAACTATACTTTCTAGGGGGTGTTCGTGGTGAGGGAAGGGAGTGCATTCGATGCGTGTGTTCATTGTAAACTGGTGGCTAAATTAGTTATTATAAGTGGTGAATGTTAAATGGAAATTCTTGAACGGTACGCGTTGTTGGAAATATTATCAAAAATGTTATTCCAGGCATGAACATTGATGATTTATCTCACAAATAACTTGACCAGAACACAAATTAAGTGTTTAGGGCGGTAAAAATGTATCTGATTGTTTGTTTGATTCAGCTACACTCAACCTAATATATAAGACTATTTTCAAATAGGGCTACTGTTTCATATTTTTCGTCTCGATGTCCACTAGTTCTTCCCTCTTTCTCTCGCACATATCTAGTACGGTATTCTATGCACGTTGTACGCTAGTGTGTACTCTGTCTCACTGATGGTCAGTTAACCACCCCTCCGATGTAACAATACGCGTTGAGGTGAAAATCGACGGCAAAAATATCGAGTGTTCTGTCACATGTAACTGATCTTTTCACATTGGCTGTGAGCAGATTTGAGTCATTAGCATGTTCGACAAGTATTGTCTACGTCTTATGATATATCGTGGATTTTGTATCTTGCACTGTTGAAGCCTTATGCTCATTTATATCTGTGAAGTCACCCTTGTGGGAACATTTTGCGCAGTGGAGACTGGAGATGCTTCACGTTTCCATACGGCTAAAATCCAATTGACGAAAGAGAGAATAACTAAAATCGTTACGGACATTATTTGTGTCTTAAAGAAGTTTTAGGTCGCACGTCGATAGCCAGTGGTTATGTCATCGTTATTAGACTCTGAATATAAATATTATCGAGATTGGATATCGAAACGATGCTGATAAAATATTGATATATTGTCAAGTTTTTGAAATGTCAACAATATAAAATTGTGCTTCTCTCATAACTGGTCTCATGCATGTACCTCTAACGTCCACCCATACTCTTCACTTTATTGCGCACTGCTTACACATGCATTGGTAGAATCTATTATGTCTTATGGATTGTTAACATTGGGAAATGCGACCGACACTCACTTACACCAAATTTGTTCACTTCAGAGTAAAATTTGAAAAATCATGACTCCCACTCACTTTAAGATAACCAATAGAGATAATATAAATTCCATTCATGAATACTGCAATGTCTTACCTGTTGATAAATTATTCGAATATCAATTCATTTTGAAGTTCTATTTTGATGACGGGTTCAAAATTATAAATGAGCACCCTTTAAATTCCCGATTAAGACTCCTAAACAATTTTGAAATTCCTGATCACAATGATACATATGGACAGAGACGACTTAAATACACTGTACCGGTTATATTCAATGGAATGCCAGTGAATTGACAAAAAATATGGACAGATAAAGTCAATTGGATCAGAAATTAAGAAATGGGTATTCAACTCGACTGTGAATTGTCTTGACTAAAAAGTGTTGTAGTAAACGTGTTCCATTGTGTTTCTTATTATTTCGAATTTTTCAATTATTGGTTGTTATATTCATATTTATCATTCACTTTCACTGCTCAACTCCACCTTGTTCATTTTCTAACATATTTAATTCAGTTTGTGATTTATTCGACCTTGTTATGCATACTTTTGTTTCAATCATCGCATTACACAATATTCTTTCCATTATTTTTCTATTTTTAATCCACATTCAAGCTCTTTGGGGCTTTGTGAACATCACGTGACTGTTAATTGATTCATATGTATGTTCTATGTTCTTTTGTTCGATAAGAAAAAAAAAGAAGAAAAATAACGGATGGGAAGTTAAAAAGTCGTTCAGACGATCATGTATTTCAAATTTCAGGAACAAGTTGGTTCAAATAAAATGATGTGCTCAGGCATCCCCAGTCTCCATAGCGCAAAACGTTCCCATCAGGGTGATTTCACAGATATAAATGATCAGAAAACTTGAACCGTGTGAGGTACAATATTAACAAATACATCCCAAGATGCAGACAGTATTCGTCGAAAATGACGAGTCAAATTCTATGATAGCAAAAGTGGAAAGATCCCTTGTATCGTGACAGCAACACTCGATTTTTTAAATTTATATTGGGTTTAAGTAATGATAACTAATATTCATTGGCGTTGGATGAATGATCTACAAGATTATGGGATGGCGAGATGAAGGTATCTTAGGTTAGGTCATGGGAACGATAGTGAAAACGAAGCGGTCGTGACCTATCCCTATTGTATAGTAAAACCATCCCAGCATTAGCCTAGACTACAGAGGAAAACCACGGTCTCACTCGATATTTTTGCCATCGACTTAAATCCCACTACGCACCGTTCATCATGAATGGACATTATTTCAGAAAATACTACTCTGCACCGTGTGAAGCAGTCTCACTATAATATTATCATACAGAAAGTCACTGCGATCGTTCATATGTTACGTACACTCTGAAGATGTTTTACTGTGGGTATAGGGTCCTCCTCTAACGTTCATTCGAATACTTGGACGTGTATAATTAATTACTGATATTGTCTGCTTGTATTCAATATTTCATCAAATCTGATGTCGAACTGAATCATTTCTCAATCATTTAAAACTTTTGATCTGGTTTCAACTTCTGAGAAGAAGTATTGAAGTCCTCTTATCTATAACCTGGCACCTCTTCGTGAAATCTTCAATTTCTTATAGATATTCATTAGCAATATTCAATATTTCAGCTGATAACCAGATGGAACTTAAGCTGGTGAGCATGGTAATATCCAATACATAACTGAATCAAAAGTATGAGTTAATTCTAATTAGCATAGTCATAGTCACAACATTTAATTCTTGTTACACAAGAACATAATGAATATTCCTCAAAATTGTTATTTGAATATCTTTTTCGTTTCCAATTCATCATATATAATACATATATGACTATATATTTGAATATATATATATATATATATATATATATATATATATATATATATATATATATATATATATATATATATATGTATATATATGTATATATATATATATATATATATATATATATATATATATATATATATATATATGTATATATATATATATATATATATATGTATTATCTTGACTCGAAATACTTAACTTGGTATTTCATGTTCATTGTTTTCAATTCAAAATGGACGAAAGATAATTTTTCATATTGGCGACAAGACGGCCTCGAATCTTGAAGCAACCAGAGGCATCGTTTGAAACAGTCCTGATAATTGATCCTCAGCTTTTATTGAGAAACAATGATTGTATATCAAGATGTTCATGGTGATAAAAAATGAAAAAAAATAGAAAGAAAATCAATATTATTCTCTCTCACCAATGGTACCACTGTATTTTAGCTCACCAGAGTTCCATCGTCAATAGAGTTGCCATAAGTCATGCATTTCGTGCCGTTCTATAATTGGTCTATAATCAAGATGTGGATGAAAATCACGAAGCAATTGCTCTCAGATAACCGTCCCTCTTTTGATAATCAGACCGCTTGCTAAACCTCTTTCTTTACCTCCCTCTCTTCTCCACCACTCCACTGTCATCTACTCTTCCACTCTTTCTCCGGTAATCTCCATCATGGTTCGGGTACTTTATATTTAAATTATTGCTTGTACTGATCTATCACGGTGCTTGAGAACTAGTCTACTTTGTCTATACACTTTTTATGTGCTGACAAATTGATTGTTTGAACAAGACCTGATTAGAAACTTTCTTATATTTTCATGGTTCAATTTGTTATGCTTAAATTTTTATCGGAGAGAAATGAAAAAATAATTGTTTCTTCTGTGTAATCATTCCATTCAGTGGACAAATCAATTATTCATTCGCTAAAGTCTGGGAAGGTGAATTATAATAAACTAAGATTACTCTAAAAGCAATGAACAATATCTAATAATAGAGGCAAATACTTTGAAGAGATATGATTGATGAATTACTCAGATCACAAAATGTTTGATGGATTCTAAATGTCCAATACTTGTTTGATGAATTTTGTGAAACTGTTCAGGGCCCATCATAGATGTCAGTCGCGAAGCATTTCCAGTTTCTATGTCAAAATTAATTTAGATTTGTTTCGGCAATGTTATTATTAGGTTACATTCATTGACGTACAATATGATTTCTGTGGATTGAATTTCGACTTTTTGTTCTCACAACAAAGACAATTCAATGATTTTTTATACAATGGCAAATTGCCCAAAAAAGAAAAACGTCACTAATTTCGATCTGAATAGCATTCCCTTGGGGCAAATCCTAGCGCCTTGGATCACATGAGGAAAGACGATCATTGAATTATATCCATCTATGAGGAAACCGACATGTCTGTGAAAATCGAATATATATATATATATATATATATATATATATATATATATATATATATATATATATATATATATATATATATATATATATATATATATATATATATATATATATATATATATATATATATATATATATATATATATATATATATATATATATATATATATATATATATATATATATATATATATATATATATAATATATATAT
>OZ023327.1:28123059-28148059 GCA_964007535.1 Brachyptera risi
TGAAATTGCTTTGCTAGATATCGTCTTGGAAACTGAATTCAATTCGGACGTGGATCCGAGTGCAGAATAATCGGGGATTTTCAAAATCATAATTCATATATCAGCATACGCGTGCTCACAGGGTACGCGCAGAGAGCCCAGGCCCTACCTAATGCGGTACACTGTATACTTTACGCTGAATTATGTCTTACAATTATCACAGATTAACATTTCTCGCGCCAAAGTAATTCTCACAGGCCTATCAAATCACCTCCGATTACTTTGAATCTATACAATTTAACTGCGGGGCCAGATGGGAGCCTTTCCTATTATTGGTTCGTGATTGTATTTGTTATTGGCTTTATCTCCGTTAGTGGAGAATCCTTTCGAATATTATGTAGATCAATCATTTTCACCAGCCGTGTTTTCATATTATAGTTAACGTATATTTGTATAAGTAATAGGCCTAATCATCTGACAGCTCATATTTGTGTTCATGTTTCCACTAATGAAATGAGCATATTGGGATAATAATGCAACAAAACCTAAGCAATATATAAGCATGTATACATTTTACATACATATATATATAGCTTCGCTAGAAAATGTATTTTTTCATTAAGGGTCTATCGTATATATTCATATGACCTGCTCACGCCCATTTGAATCAGCCACTCACCCATATCTTAGAATAGATTCTCAGTTTGTGGGATCGTCAATAGAACAATTATTAATGAACCGTCTCATTGATATGAACATTTTTATTCAAATGTTGATATGGAAATATAGAAATGATCCAATGAATATGTCATGAGAGCCTAGCAGCTGAAGAAGATTCAGAAAAAGATATCATTTCATGTGACCACAAGTGTATAATGTAATACAATACAATTGCTGTCCTACCATGAACGCGGTTAACGTTTCGCTTCCGCTTAGCGGTAAAGTTGGGGCCGAACTCAACATACAGAAACCGCTCTGCACTCGTCACTGATTAGTTATTTCTCCAACATGGTGGCTAAAATACCCACTTTGAGAATTGACTTGACGAATTCCACATTCATGGAACTCCAGCTTGAGTGTACATAATTTTATACTCGATTGATACTCAATGGCACTCGTTTCTCTTTGTCAACCGACAGCGCCACTGTCTGCTTACATCAGTCCTCAAGTCCAAACCGTTGACGTTGGTAAGCCTGCCCACCTGAACTGTACCACTGAGGGCCACCCCCAGCTAACCGTCTCCTGGCTGAAGGACGGAAAGAGGTTCGAAGGCTCGTCTCGCGTTCACGTCCTCGACGGGCAAACACTCAAGGTGGACGCGATGGACAGGGAAGACAGAGGCATGTACCAGTGTGTCGTGTCGAATAGTGAAGAGACCGCACAAGGTACTGCACAGCTCAAACTTGGTGGTGAGTTCAATTGTTCATTACGTGAAACGTATAGGCTAGCTGGGCAGGCCCATTCACAATGCAACGCCAACATGAAGGCTGATATACTAACGCATGAAATGTTTGTCTTATCGGTTGTTCTTGGTCTGTCAACAACCCTCACCAACTGAAACGCCAAGATGAACGCGAACATAAAAGCTTTGCTATCTCCAAGCTTTCATGTTGACATTACTGTAAAACATGAGAACCGGCCAAAAAAACTTCAATTTTGGAACCATGCGATACAAGTGGCGTATAAATCAAACTACCTAGACTCGTTGAATAAATTTATTTTGATGGTTGAAGGTGCATTAACAATGAAAATAACCTTGGATTAAGAATGTCCGATATTTCCGTGCTCTACGTTGATGTTAGTGTGTTTTGTGAACAGACAGTTAAGATTTCATGGTCTCGTCGTACATCAGGCGTTATTGTTACATGGTGATGTTGGTGTTTTTTTGCATTGTGAATGAGCCTTGAATGTATTGAGTATTGTATTTGTGAATATACATAGCTGTAATTGTTTGGAATAATCCACTGTGATTCCTCTGAACTCCATCAATCTCAATGACAGAAGATTGTGGTGTTATAATACTTTGGAAGTAGAGTTGAAGCATATTTTATTGAGTATGATTCATAATAATTATCAATTCATTTGATAATCATAGAAACGTATTGATATGTTGTTCCATTCTGATTGTTAGAGTCGCCCTCGGTAGCTCATTCAGCTGAGGGACCGCTTCAGACACTGAAGTCACTGCTGGGCGTGGATTCGAATCCCGCATATAAGGCATGGGTTTTTGTGAACGTCCTTTCACTTATCATCATTTCGTAATTCCATAATCATCTGCTCATTTGTACCCTCGTATAACCTATCTGCTGGTGGGGTTGTTATGCAAACAATAATCAATCAGTCAATCTCATTGTTGGAAATTGAAAAAGAAGTCATCATCTCGAGTTATTTAAAGTCTTGACGTGAATTACAGTGATGTTTTTCCTTTTTTATAAAAGTGTATTCGTAATAACAACGTGAACTCAACTTATCATATAGATCTGAAGTGAACCCTTTTCTTCATTCGAAAGAAAGTAGTATGAGCTTAAAGGTAATGGCCTGAAAAAGTAACGATCCTTCACCGTTACAAACTGAAACAAGTCCAATAGTCGAACTCTTGAACAAACTTCCAATCAATATAGTAATTATTATAGTAGCTGTGTTGTTTCTTGCTTGTTTTGAAGCGAATGCGAGTCCATGGAGGTAAAGTACGACAAACCGCTAGTCTGGAGCTGACGTCACTTCGATATCTTTACCAAGCTCCACTTACCTAAAGATCAAAAACTTTCATGACTGCAGAGTAAACTATTTAACTAGTTAACTATCAATGTTAACCCAAGTGCAATCTCGTGTAATATAGACGACAATTAGGAGTTTGATGAAAGTGGTCGTGAAGAATAGGCTTACATTTCTTGACTTCAAAATTGCTAGCGTTTGGTTTTATTAAAATTTGAGGCGTAATATGTCAAAGTTGAGTCTCTTTAATTATTTTCTTGGAGTATATATAATAAAATGTGTTTCTATACCTCATGCTGGTTTTCACTGAACCTTCAGATTGATAACATTGTTATGTATATAAGCGTTGAGATTTTACAACTTGAAACATTCAGAATTTTGTAGACTTTCTTCTAGCTTTCTCTCTCTTGTACACAAGAAGTATTTTCCCAGTCACTTTAATGCAAAATTGACAAAAGATGCTTCAATATTTTACGTTTGAAGATTTGAAATCGTACAAAAACAAACATCTCTTCAACTCTCCAGATGCTGCTCCCATCTTCATCAACAAATTCTCAAGTCAGACCCTCCCGTCTGTTACACCGTGGTCGGCCCGTTGTGAAGCGTCTGGGTCACCCCCGCCCGCAATTACCTGGCTTTTGGACGGCCTACCGCTCAACTCCAATCAACGAGTGAGCGTCAGTCACCGAGTCGCTGTAGACAGTGTCTTCAGTTATGTCAATATCACATCTCTGCATCTCGAAGATGGTGGCAATTACGAGTGCATTGCCACGAATTCAGTGGGCAGAATTCGACATTCGGCGAGCCTTGGCATCTTTGGGGATCCGTACATCAAGCCAATGCCAGATCGCAGTGTTGTGGCTGGAAAGACTTCGACGTTCCAGTGTCTTGTATCTGGATATCCCATCAGTGAAGTACATTGGGAGAAAGATGGAAAGATACTTCCTGAGAATCATAGGCAAATGTTATTCCCAAATGGTACATTGATTATACACGGCATACAGAAGCAAGCTGACGAAGGAGGCTATCTTTGCGTTGCGTCAAACCCCTCAGGAGAGACCGCGAGGCGAAAGCTAAACGTACAAGTTTTGGGTGAGCATGATTATCTTATGTGTTATCAAAATTATAAAACTTGAGATTTGAAACTGATGATTTTTTTTTTAATCGATTTGTTTCAATTCATATTATTGTAGGCTATTGTAGATTGACACAAGATTGCAGGTATAGTAACGATCAATGTATATGTGTTCAATTTATAGGACAACTCAACTGTTCCAAGTAATTTATTGAAATAGACCATCGACAAACGTACAGAAATCGTCATCTTTTCATTTGTCAGTCTCAAGAGAAACTCTTTATCGGACAAAAAAAAATTCTCTCAATACGGCGTCGTTATAAACACGACGTTCTATCGTATTCTTTTGCAATTCAAATCAAACAAACGGAATGGTGAAGAAAGAATAATATGCTCTGATTCCTTCATTGACTTTTCTTTAATTGCAGAGGCACCCGAGATTGACCCATTCCACGTAAAACCGAACTTACAGCGGGGGATGCGCATGCATTTGACCTGCGTCGTCAGTAAAGGTGACTTTCCGATAACAATTCGCTGGCTAAAGGACGGTAACGCCATACCCCATGGTATGGGCGTCACTGAACGCACTATTGACGAGTATTCGAGCACATTGACATTTAGCGGTCTTACTGTGAGTCATTCGGGCAATTATACTTGCCAAGCTGCTAATGCAGCAGCGACGACTATCCATACTGCTGCCGTTGTCGTAAACGTGCCACCGTCTTGGGTGATTGAGCCGTCAGACTCGGAAGTCGTGGTAGCAAGTAGCGTGATGTTATCCTGTGCGGCGGTTGGGTTACCTTTACCACAGATTTCATGGAAGAAAGAAGTGGGAAAATCGCAATATCAAGAATTAAGTCTCTCCATGGACAACTATAAGTAAGTAGTCACTTCTTCAATTTTGTTCTAAGAGTTGAGCGAGAAAATGTATTTGTTTCTTCTTCTTTCATTTTGGCATAGTCAGTTGATTATAACATGTGGCATTGCGAAATGACGTCATTGGCTATTCCTCGTCCCGGAAGTATGTTTAAGATTTGTTTTGGTTTATATTAAGTTAGTTTGGGTTGTTTTTTCGGTTAGGTTCGTTAGTTCAAGGTAGTTTGGGTTAGGTTGGGATGATCAAGTGTCTGAATGACCAACATGAGAGTAGCTCTCTCTACCCAACGGCTTAAAGATATTATCACCATGGCATATTATCACATGATATACATTCCATGCTATTTCTGTTAACCAACTTTCAGATAAAGGCTAACTGGACTTTTGATGATACCAGGCCTTAGTCAGATTGGCTAGATTTAGGTTAGTTCAGGCTGTGTGTAAGGACAACAACAACAACATTCGAATGTGGTGACATGGATCGATAGTTGAATAGATAGCGGCTTTCATACATTTGTTTCTGGTGAAGAAAGGAATGAGGTTGTTCAAATGATATGAACTTCAATACTTTCAAGAAAATATGTATCGGGTATTTGAATGTTCAAAAAACTTCATAAAACTGTCAATTTTACATCGGTCTATTATTTTGTCCGAGTCCGGGTGATTGGAGTACCTCAAACCTAATTTAGGTAATTGGAGCACGCATTTACCACGATGGTGCTTCATTAAACTCAAATATGAAAATGTAAAACTTTTCTGGAACGACGTCGAAGTTTTTAAGTGGGCAAGATTTTAAATCAATTTCTAATTCCATGCTCTGGTTCTTTTGAAAGTTAATTATGGACCTGTAAATACGAGCTTAATGTACACTGAGGAGTAATGTACATAATAATACCCCGCTCTTATACGTATACACAATATTATACATTGGACGTATCTTTGAATTCAGAGTCCTACATGAAAAAGCACATTTTATGGTGATTTTAATTCTACAATGTTCAAGTATGAAAATGTACACTTACAATAATATAAGACAAGAATCGAATTATAATTATTCTTCAATATAATATCTTGGAAATTTCACGACAAACATTGTTCATGAACCGAACGTGCAGTGTTTAATTGTCCATCGGTTGTAGTACGTTTAATGTCATTCTTTTCGAGATGCTCTTAATATAGCTTGATCGACCATTTAATGTCACTGCAACTGTACAGAATATGATTCTATTTTTAACGTTGGTCAACAAATCAGAGAATATCACAACCTAGAGCAACACTTGAATGAATAATTAGGCTATCTCTCCAAGATTTAGAGAAAACTAGAAATCATCATATCAATTTCAGAAATTATAACTTCTATATTGATCTTCCAGGACCCACCTCCTTTTCTGACTAGGACGTACACATTACCCGATTCTGTTCATGTGTCGATATAGATTCGGGTGAAGCCTACGTCACAACTCAGACAAGTGGGTGACTCCTGGAGGACAAAGGGATTCATTTCAACTACTGAACTTGAAATTTCTAGCCTATAGTAGCTTTAGCCAACTCATTTTCTCGTAAGGAAGCAATATGCCCTTCTCTATTGCAAGATACAACAGATTTGTGTACATCAAACTTTTTTTCGTGGTGGTCTTTATACTCCAGTGTTTCTTCTTAAATTCATCTTGGAATGTCAAACCAACAAGTAACCTGACAGCATTATAACAGCCGAAAGGCTGGACAATGCAACCTATCCTACCTGATAGCTTCCAAGCATGCACACATGCACTCGCAAGATTGACTCGTTCGAAGCGAGAGATCAAACTAGGTGTACAAGGCAGAGTCGATGGCAAGATTGACTCGTTTGAAGCGAGAGATCAAACTAGGTGTGCAAGGCAGAGTCGATGGCAAGATTGGCTCGTTTGGAGCGAGAGATCAAACTAGGTGTGCAAGGCAGAGTCGATGGCAAGATTGACTCGTTTGGAGCGAGAGATCAAACTAGGTGTGCAACTGCAAGGCAGAGTCGATGGCAAGATTGACTCGTTTGAAGCGAGAGATCATACTAGGTGTGCAAGGCAGAGTCGATAATCCTGTGAAGCGATCTTCATGCAAACGGATGCGGGATGGGGGCACCGGTCAGAAAAGAAAAAAATATGATTTCCGGTTCTCTAGAAATGAAATTGATAATTAATAAAACCAGGGAGAAAAGAATGGCCTCATTAATTGAAATCTACCCCAGGGTTGTGATGTCATTAGAGAAAATTCTTCATTTTTTCTCTCCCCATCGGATTAGAGATCGGATCGGATTCATTAGAGTGATTGCCCGTTGAACGGGGCATTGCACCGTAGTATGAGTTAGTTAGTTATTATTTATTGGTCCCAATTGCATTACAAGTAATATTGGATAGGTCAGCATAATAAATAGGAAGGAGATAATATACAATACAGTAAAGGAGCATATTGATAGATATATGCAGTAGAACATTCTATATCTAGTAGAAATACATGGAATAAAATAACAGGTGAATACATTTGATAAACAATAGGAATATGAAGTCATAATCTGCCTTACTGATAGTCTCAATTAGTCAGTATGATTAACAAATGCATTATGCATTACAATGTGTGAAAACCTGCTAATTGAATCCACTTTGAAATAATGCATTGTTGCTTCAGGATGTTGGCGAATGGCAGTCTTTGGATTCACAACGCAAGGGCGCAAGAAAAGGGCAACTATTTATGTCAGGCAACTAATGGGGTTGGTGCCGAGCTCAGTAAAGTGGTCCATCTTACGGTACACGGTAAGTGCTTTACGTTTTATAGCATACCATTGTTTGAAATGTTTTACGGCGTCTTCATTCTGTTTCAAGCATAGTGATCTATCGTTTAACGCGGCGGTCATTTGTGAGAGGAGACCTGAAACATGATTCAATATATATGAGATGTGTTCAGGGTAGAAGTATCAATTTGATGATACAAATAATATATTTCAAACATTGCCGATGTGTCGGTGATGAATATTCAAAATATTGTTTATTATTGAATACTGTTCAATATTGAATGAAGATAATATTATTATCTTTTTATATTATTATCTTTTATTATATCAATTATCTCAATTATCTTCATGAATAATATTATTCAATATGATTTAATATGGTACTGAATATATGTTGAGCATTGTTCGAGAAAACGATGTAGTTTTGTAACGATAAAAGACCTTACGACCTTACAGGAAGTTATTTTTTGCCATTTTCTGCAGCTGGGTTTCCTGCATTCGTGCTTCCTGCACTCGTGCTTCCGTTTGTTTTGTGTGAAATTGCGTCAACTTGTTACTTTGATAGCTGATTTCTTGAAATTTGAAAAAGCTCGTCCATAAAAGGTAGCAAAGATTACGGTCATGGCGTTACGAAAACGTCGTACGTTGCAGCGAAGTGGAAACAGACCTGCGAGAAATAGTACCGATATCGTGTCGGATGACAAGACAAAATCGGAACTGGAAACTCCTTACCCAATCTCATGTCTACGACTCAATCTAAGTACAGTAGATTTGAACGTTATTGCCATACAATTATTCATCCGAAAAAATTGAGAAATACTTTTTTCTCACAAATAATTATATGCAGCGCCATTAGAGTGAATCGGAATTAAATTCCAGATGGTGTAAAACCAAAATAATATGTCCCATTTTACCGTGTGCATGCAAAATGATTAAAAACTCTCGGGTCGTGGAGAAATGCCACAAAAATGGTGGTGAAAACTCAAATTGTCATAGTCGATGTTCATATTATTTATATTATATGATTTCATCAAATTTTCGAACATTTTTTTTAAACTGAAACATTAAAATCAAACATCTGGACTCGAGACATTTCTAATGATTTGTAGACGTGCCATAGTATGCATTACCATTGTCCAGTTTCAAGACTTCGCAATCATTTTTGTGGATTCCCTCACACCTCAAGCGTTTTCGATCATTTCACCAGTACAAGGAAAAACCGGAACAGACTATTTTGAGTCCATACATTTTTTCTGAGTTTGATATTAATTCACAATTATGGTGTTGTGTTTTTTCAAAATTAAAAACATAGTTATTTGTCATAAGTAGTAGTATTTTCTCATTTTCAGAACTATAAATTTTCTGGAGGGGGACCCACCTGCAAAATGTATCAAACTTTCTGTTATTTGATGGTTTAAAGTTGAAATGGTATACTAAGAATTGAAAAAGAAGAATGAAAATTCAGAGAAAATTTTGATTAAACTAGTTCAAAAATAAGTTGAACTGTGACACCTACAATAAAACCAGTGGAAAGTTAGCATGAAGATGGCAATCGATACGTTGATTGGGCGAACCTTCTAAGTTCTAACAGTTCAACTAATTTTCATCAACATACCTAGAACCGTTTCGATACAAATGAATAGTTTCTGTCACCTCGATTCAAAACAAAACAATGACGCGACTTTCCTTGGCTTTCCCTGGTTCTGTAAGCGCATAAAGTTGATCTGTTTACTTTTGGCTTGGCCCAAAGTTTCACGAAGACACCATCGATGCCATACACGATATAATATATCAAGAAGTGGTCACATTATGTATGTAACGTGAGATGCATGTCTTGTGACCTACAGCATAACACAATCAGTGTCAAAATAGAGCATAAGCGATCGGTGTGGATTTTCAGTTGTACGTATATTGTTGTGAAACTGCTTCACACCGTGTAGAGAAGTACCTTCTGAAATACTGGCGATCTATATTGAACATTCACAATATGTTACGTGTTATTCGTATGAAATTCACCCTGGTGGGATCTTTGTTTCCTATGGAGATTGGGGACGCCTTAACAGTGAATTATTCATGCATAATTTCATTTTGATTCCGTGAAATAACATTTCATGTGGCCGTAAGTGTACATACGTATGCATGCATCATCTTCCAACAAGGATACGTCATTCTCCACTAAATACTGCATAATGCTAATTTCAAACTGAAAATTGAGCTAATATCAGTCAAACTTGAACTTCTGTGTACCTGGTGCACCGCAGCGGAAAATTGATTATAACACGATTTCTGTAAAGCTTAAAATATTTATGAATAATTGAAGGTGAACTTTGCTGAGAGTAAAATGTATTACCAATTAATGAAGATAGATTGAAACTTGGAACTGGTTACATAGTTTGATAACATGGTAGTGGAAGATGAAGAATGATGATCCTTTGAGAGTTAAAACTATCATGAATCTAGTTACACTTCAGCCAAATATGAGGAAGTTTGTTCTGAACAGCGAAGGTTTTACAAGTTTTTGTTTTCTACATAACATTTCAATCGAACCTCTCTCAGCACGAAAAAAGTTGTCGCCAAGGTGATTTCACATTGTTCAAGTAATCATAACGCGTTCACAATACAGGACACGGAATAAGTGGTTACGTCATAACATTCTGTTTATAATTGTCGAAGATAATGATGACTGAAATTTCATAGAAATATCTGGAAATTTGGCAAAATACATATTATAATTATTATATAACAAAATATGCTGTCTATACTATTCTTATCACCATGAGCTATACAGATCGTGATATAGGCCTACATATAACTTGTAACCCAAAGCAAATGTTTGTAAAGATCGACAGTATTTCAGAAAATACTTCACATTCAACTATTTCACTGGGATGCTGGTATATATATATATACATTCACTGGGATATATATATCGCCTTTGTGGTGCTCCGATCAAACGATCCTGAACTTTCATACTTTGGCTTCATTGAGAAACAATGGCTTTGTGTCAAGTTATCGGTGTTAATTGATGAATGGAGAGAAAAAGAAATGAAAACATTATATATATATATATATATATATATATATATATATATATATATATATATATATATATATATATGCTTACGTAGGTTCTCGTGGCCGATGGTAGTTGGTAGTACAAATTTTGCGGTAATGCCATTATGTTCAGTCTCTTCATGTCGACGTTTTGGCGGAATTTGCTCCGCCATCTTCAGGACAGTTCTTACTTGGTCTGTGGTCAGCACTCGGTGGTCGTGGTCTTCGAGTGCTGACCACCAACCAAGTTAGAACTGTCCTGTAGATAGCGGAGCAAATTCCGCCGAAACGTCGACATGAAGAGACTGAACATAGTTGCATTACCGCAAAATCTGTACTTTCATATATATATATATATATATATATATATATATATATATATATATATATATATATATATATATATATATATATATATATATATATATATATATATATATATATATATATATATATATATATATATATATATATGTATGTATATATATATATATATATATATATATATATATATATATATATATATATATATATATATATATATATATGTATGTATATATATATATATATATATATATATATATATATATATAATATATATTTATATATATATATATATATATATATATATATATATATATCGATGTATATATATATATATATTTATATATATATATATATATATATATATATATATATATATATATATATATATATATATATATATATATATATATATATATGGATATATGTATATATATATATATATATATATATATATATTTATATATATATATATATATATATATATATATATATATATATATATATATATATATATATATATAAATATATATATATATATATATATATATATTTAAAGGTATATATAGGTATAGGTATATATATATATATATATATATATATATATATATATATATATATATATATATATATATATATATATATATATATAGGTATATATACCTTCAAATGGAAGTCGCTATGCTTCGATTGTTTATACAATTATCATGTTGAAGCTGAAAACATCTAGCAGTGGAATTGGGCGGTACGATGCAGTCATCACCAGAATGAAATGAAGTGAAATCATTTCACCATCTACACTCTATACTAGCATATTAGGGTTGCCGCTCGAAATAAAAATGGCAAACTACAAGGCAATTTCAGTATCTAAAATGTATAAAAATACCATATGTCAAATTTTCAATCGATATCGATATCAAAAATATCGATTTTGAAATATGGAGTCGAGAAAAAAACAATGGCTAGGAAACAAGCTGGTGCCATCACTTGAGCATGGCAAGTTTGGAGGCATTGCCAGTAGGCCTACCGACTGTTTAAGGGGCTTTCTCAGTATTTTTTATTATTGAGTTTTAACGACGCACTATACTAATTGCTACGATCTAATGACATCGGTGGATGATGAGTGAGATGATGGGATGATGAGATGGAAGGTTATTTTTTTAGGTGTTCTGGATGTTGGGAAGGAGTCGGTCGTGGCCTGGTGTTAAGGAACCATCCCAGTATCAACCTGAACGACAGAGGGAAACCACGAGAAACCCCTGTCAGGATGGTCGACCATGTCGGGAATCGAACCCCGATAACACTCGATATTTTTGCCATCGATTCTCACCTCACCGCGCGTACTATAACATACAACATGTTTATTATGGATCGACAGTATTTCAGAAGATGCCTCTCTGAATTGTGTGAAGCAGTTCCACTGTAATATGATCATCTGAAAAGTTACTACGATCATTCATATGTATTGTTGACACTGAAAATGTTACGCTCTGGGTAACGTTCACCTTACAGCTGCTCAAAACCGGGTTTTAAAGCTGCTTGGAGAAAGATCCATTTCGCTGGCACACCCAAATCGAAGAGGAAGAACTATTTTTTCGACAGTCGTTTGTGCTTTGTTTGTGCTCGTTTGTGCTCGAGACCGCATCGTTTGTACTCAACTCGTTCGCCGGCTAATTACAATTTAATTTGTGGGTGCCAGCGAAACGACAGCACCCCCAAATCAAAAAGTCGACTTTTTTTCTTTCCAATCTTTTGTGCTTCGTTTGTGCACGTTTGTGCTCAAAACCGCATCGTTTGTGCTCAATTCGTTCGCCCGCTAATCGAAGAATAATTTGGGAGTGCCAGCGAAACGACAGCACCCCCAAATCGAAAACGGCCGAATTGCACCCCCCGAATGAAAAAAATGACATTATTTTTTAATCACTCGTTTGTGCTTCGTTCGTGCTTGTTTGTGCTCGAAACTACATCGTTTGTGCTCAATTCGTTCGCTCGCTAAATGGAATTTAATTTGAGGGTGCCAGCAAAACGACAGCACCCCCAAATCGAAAAATCGACTTTTTTTAGTGCCAATCGTTTTTGCTTCATTCGTGCTTGTTTGTGCTTGTTTGTGCTCGAAACCGCATCGTTTGGGCTCAATTCGTTCGCTCGCTAAATGGAATTTAATTTGAGGGTGCCAGCAATACGACAGCACCCCCAAATCGAAAAATCCATATTTTTTTCCGCCTATCGTTTGTTCTTTATTTGTGCACATTTGTGCTCGAAACCGCATCGGTTGTGCTCAACTCGTTCGCCCGCTAATTAGAGAATAATTTGGGGGTGTCAGCGAAACGACAGCACCCCCAAAACGAAAACAGCTGAATTGCACCCTAAAAATGAAATGAACGGAATTATTTTTTGCCCATCGTTTGTGCTTTGTTTGTGCTTGTTTGTGCTCAAGACCGCATCGTTCGTGCTCAACTCGTTTTCCCGCCAATCAGAATTAATTAGAATTAGCACCCCCAAATTAAATTCTGATTAGCGGGCAAACGAGTTGAGCACAAACGATGCGGTTTTGAGCACAAGCACAAACGAAGCACAAACGAAGCACAAACGACTGGCGAAAAATTAATTCAGAGTTTTCGATTTGGGGTGCCAGCGAAATGGACCTCTTGGTGAAGCTCACTACTCTTTCGTCTGAGTTCACTCACGACCTCGCACGCAAGATAAAATTTCCGGCAAAAGTGTAAATTTTCAATTATGTATTATTTTTTCAATCGATATCCATCATTGTTTCTCCATCGAATTCATTCCATTTTATCGAATTGAAGTCCTGAAATATTGAAATCGAACATAAGATTAGGCTGTGAGCGAATAAATTTGAAAAATAAGATCTCTTCAAAAATACTCAAATTTCCACTGAATGTGAGCAAAGACACGCATTATCATATATTTTTGTGTTCTAATCGGATCAGTCGTTCTCAAGAAAATAATTCGATGAATGTATTTTATTCATCAAATGACAGAAATAATAGCAGAACCATGTTCTCAAGATTTACAGCTTACTAACTCAATAGTTTCCAAGTCAAGTTTATTTATACGAGTCGATGTATGTAAAGTTTTCGATTAGTTCATATAAATATCTTGATCACTATACAACGCAAATGCAGCGTTTGCTCAGTTCAAATTCAAATTTACATCTGTTTTGACGCTATAAAATGTTTTAAGCCTACGATGAACTGTTTGTGAACCCTGGTCCTGTGTATATATGGTGGCTAAGAAGATGAAAAGAGTTTCTCGAACATCAATTCAGTATTGAAAAACGATGAACAGACAGCTGTGGGTTGTGAGACGGTGAACTGAAGAAATAACGTTCAACTTTATTATAACTTCCCACAACTGAGTTTTATTCTTCATTTCCATACTTTTCTATTAGAAAGAAAATAACTTCATAATGTAAATAGATATATCTTCTTCTCTCAATACGTTCTCTATACTGTTATTATTATATATATTGACTAATGTCGTGGTTTTCGATTTTCTTGCTTTCTATTAGGATTTCATCTTTCTTCTCCTCCTTTTGTTTTTGAGTCACGTATGAAGACTCTTTAATCCGTTTATACTCTACATGGTTTTGCAAAAAAAAGCTATTGATAATGTTTTATTACTGTAAACAAGTTATATTGTCTTGACTTGACAATCTACTTACTGAATGAGATTGGATTGGGACCAGCATGAACCGTATTTATGGTACCACTCAATAACTTTGCTTAATTGTTTTCTTCAAATTCATTATTATTTCAACCTTTTCAAAACTCTCTCCTTTTGGGGTAACTCCCAGCTATGTTAATCTTGATGCATTCATATAAAATATTGCATTTGTATTCGAATTGAATATATGGTAATGCTGATACGATTTCGAAAATTAAACATATAACTTGATAAATATTTAATTAATTCCTCGTCTGAGAATGTGAGAACTGAAAAGACAACCGTTTTCATGGCATATACACGAATCCCACATGAATTTACTATGCGATATTTAATCTTTCTCAATTTGCTCATGCAATAATTAACGGGGCAAAGTAGTATCATAATCAAATAGTTCAATGTGACTCACGTTTGGTTGGAATCTTTCGACAATTAGGATCAACCCAGTTCTTATGAAGAACCTGTTATTAGTTTTTGTTGTCTATCTCATTGTTCGTATTGCGATCCATGTTTATTGTTCAACAGTTTGTAACATTATTCTTCTCGTAAATGTCCAGAACTTTATTCCATCAAGATGATTTGCTGATCGAAACAAGGCAATGAAGTGAATGTACTTGTTTCGAATATTATACAATCGTCAAGACGGGAGGTAGGCAGGTAGGCTGGGAAATAAAAGGTTCACTTCACCGTCCGGTATATTTCTCCTTCTTTCTTTCTCTCCCCATCTCCCTCTCATGCTTACCATTAAATGTGGAAACAACACCCACCATTTATTCTAGGAATTGTCAGTGCTTGAACACCCTCTTCCTTATTCCTCACTCCCTTGGTCAAGTTGGTTTATGTTGACGTGGGCGACCACTCGCCCCGTTTTAATCAAGCGGGACGACCAGGACGACCGGCAACGTCCGATCTCACCGCAGCCACATCGTACGGCGACGGCATATTATAGTGATTATTGCTCGATTGGCGAAATGTTCCTCAGTGGAATGTGTGTTGCCTACACTTAGCGAAGTGAGTCAGTCGGCTCAGACACCAGAGATAATAGAGACACCAGATAGATCTTCTTGATCACAGACTCTCCGATCAATAGATTTATAGATCTTCGTTAATGGGGTTATTTTATGCTTTTGACCTTTTTCGTCCAATTTGAAGACATGCTCCAGTTGTAGTTACCAAAATCGTTATAATGGTGACGTTTTTTGATTAATTTTCTGTCAATATATATTTTTTTATCTGTTTCGACGCTAGAACACTTTTAACAGGCTCCAATAAAACACGCTTGAAATGAGTCAATATGAACACCAAACATGGAATATATAAAGTAATATCGACCATCATTTTTATTTCATTCAAATTCTCTCTTTTTACGCTTTATTCATACTGATTATTTTTCACAAAACTCCATTGGATGTTTGGTAATTGAATAAAAATCAATTGTGAAATGAATTGTAGTCGAGGGTTTTGGTTTTCCTTGCGTTCAGCATGAAGAATAACATCATTCTCGTGAACCCAATCGCCGATTCCGTAATCCAAGAACAAACATAGAACTGAGACTGAGGGTGTATTGCAATCTTATATTAATATAGATTTCCTTATTCAGTGTTTCACATCTGGCTTACACATGAGGGAAATCAAGAAAAAGAGGCGGAATGTAGGCAATTGTCAATCTGACCAGAGAATCAGCATAACACGTTGAAAAAGAAATACTTCACGGAGAATACGTGTAGTCGTGTACTTCACAAAGGTGTTCTTTTTCACTGGACTAGACTATAAGATATATCGCGAGAATTATGTATTTCTTCGCTCATCCATCAAATCCATGTTCAACTATATTAGCATTTCCCCCCTGCTATGACAATGCTCTGTTTCCTTTTTGGCAATGATGGATGAAGAATGAAATACAAAATGACTTATTTATTCATTATGTAACAACATTTTTGGAAAGAATTTTCAATAAGCACACACGTTTATATTTTATTTTACCAGCTCGTATCGACAATTTTTTTGTTCTTCGTGTGTCCTGCAAATAATGTTGTCTCTAAATTTGGTTACAGTTGAGCGAATCCGTTATTATATATGATGCTGCACGTTCTTTGCTCTGCATTCCTCTTTTCTCTTGCAATGAAAACAACTGTACAATACTATAATAATTCGAGTGTGATGTCATACGGATATGATATTCCTGAATATATACTGCATTTTCGATTTTGTATAAGCCCATTTATAGAAGGAATCTTCCTTCTCATGAGCATATGTTTCATTTTATACAACTCAGTTGAGTTGACGTTCGAATTCATGTTTTCGATCGACTGGATGATATGTAATGGCTTTCAGGCCTACATCGATTGTAATGAATTGGAATATTCATTATATATTTAAATTGTTTATTTCATATTTGACCGAATCGGACACACACATCCATAGAAAACAGCAATATGGTTGAAATGTGCGTCATATGGAACATCAGGATGATGAATCTCATTAAAATAAATTAATAAAACATGCACATTCCATGACATATTATGTTAACGTCATAATTAAAATAGCTATAGTCACGAAAACAAAAGTAAAAAGTGAAAGAACACATCAATATTTGTATCAACTCGAGACACTTCTGCTACATGCCCTTTACATATGAAAAATATAGTTACTTATCTCTACGTATAAGTTTGCACCCTTTTGAATGATCGTCAGTAGTGATAAACAATTGTGCTCGATTAAACATTGTTGAAGGAATATCCTAATTCAGTTGTCACAAAGATTGATTCTATACACTTTGGTGAATCATTGCATAAAGTGGTGAACCAATCCACTGAGTATCTTGTTCTGAAAGCTTAGTTGTATGAGAAATTCCACGTGATTCATCTAAATTTCTAGTGTTTTCTAATGTGATTAATTTGATATCGAAACAATGTTCGATCAATTAAAAATATGTAAATAACGGAAATAATACGCTCCTGGACATGAGCCTTGACCAGTCATGCAGGAAGACGTACGGCATCAGTGAGCAAGACAAGTCCTCGCGCGTTCAGTTCCCCCACTCCATTCTGTATCCTGACGGTAACCATTATATAGTAGGCTACTTTCGTTGATTCGATATTTTCGATTTCAACTGAAAATTGAAAATATTTTCCGATCAATTTTTGATATTCAATTTCCAATATCGTTTTTAATCATTCTGACGAACGGCAATCGACGTACAAATCGTAGGCCCAGTATTAATATTTTCACCGATACCAACTAGTTATTAACGTAGGCCCTACTTGTCTTTGAGTTTGATATCATTCATATCCAATTAATCTTGAATCTTGAAATCATGACATAACATATGTTCGCTTATTTTTCCAAGTGGATAACTCAAAAGATAGGAATGAATTGGAGCTATGAACATAACTAGATAAAATGAATATGCAAATTATTTCTTCAACATATTAAACTTTTTGACACACAATATTGATCATTGATATGATCTATTCACGCTATGATCTGGATAGTCAAGCTGGGAGAAAATAATCTTCTTTCGAATATACAGATAATTGAAAAAAATCGATTGGTTTCTGTTTTCTAGTGCCAGCTAGATTTCCATCGGCGTATCAAAACATCACCGTCGCTCGCGGCAACCTGGCGATATTAGATTGCCTTGCCGACGGCGACAAACCCATCACGATTAATTGGTTCCGGGAGGGTAGCAAATTCGACCCGAAACAACATCCCCGAGTCACCATCAAGGAAGAATCTATTGACTCCGGTTTGAAATCACGCCTCACATTGCGTCACGCGCACCGCGACGACTCAGCCACGTTCGCGTGCGTGGCTGCGAACCAGTACGGCAGCGACCGCACCGTCTTGCAACTGATGGTACAAGAACCACCGGAAGCTCCGTTCAACTTTAAGGTCATCAGTTATTCAAGTCGCACCGTGAACTTGTCGTGGGACCACCCTTATGACGGTAACAGTGGTATTGTCAACTATATCGTTCAGTATAAGAACGCTTCCGGATCGATGGCGTGGCAGGCTGTACCCCATGTCGTGGTCAATGGTGGGCAGCTGAGCGTAAGGCTGGATGATCTGCAGCCGGCACATAACTATCAGATCAGAGTCGTGGCAGAGAATAATGTGGGCATCTCGAATGGCAGTGATATAGTGATCCTGAACACGTCCGAGGAAATACCAGGAGGTTCACCCAACGGTCTGCGAGTGAGTGTGAAGAATTCCGAGACGTTGTTGGTCAGCTGGAAGGTAGGTGGTGGGCGTAATTGAAAATGAATTTTTCATAGTATTGCTTTTTTATTGACTTTTTTTATGTGGTGGTCGATTTCGTTAATAATATATTCGTTTGAGACATGTGGGAATCTCGGCGCGGTACAGTAGTACGATAAAGTAGCGAAAGCTGATTTTATAAGCACTCTCAAAAACAAAAGTATAATATTTCTTGTGCGAATCGATAAATGTTCATTTCCGTACTCACATTTCTCTCCAATCGAGTCAAATGAGTGGAGGTCACAGACGCTGCTAAAAGCTAATGCTTGATCTTAAACCTTGCTTAGCGCACCATTTAACTCAGTTTGCCTATGTATAACAGAGCAATGAAAAGTAATGAAGAGTAATGTAATGAAAGCACCCTTACCGCAACCATGGATTTCATCATCATATATTGTGTAATCGAACATGGATTTTAGCTGTAGTTGTATTGAATAATTGATCAATCATAGGTTTTGTTCCAACTTCCAACTACAATCATACATCCGATTATCAAGTGTGATGTGACCAGTATTTCATTAACTTCGAGCTGTATACACTTATAATGTTGCTATTACTGTGTTGATTGGAACAGTGAGGTGAAAATGGTTCGATCTGCATCATACTATGCTCTAAAACCAACTTATCAAACAGATCATTATGAGTTATTCTCATAAATTTGAAAAAGCATTGGTGATAATCACTTATGGATTGATGAAATAAACAACTCTTAAGAGTGTGGACGATAGATTTACTACCAAGACACTTTACTCTCATGACGAACCGAAAATGAACTCTCCCTACACACCTTCATTCCTCTCACCAATGCGTCTGCAATTAGTACCTACGCGAACCACTGGAGGACGGTAGCACTAGCAGTAGCAGCACAACCCAACATGCTTGCAGCGCCTTCTTGTGGTCTGCATAGGTACTATAAGATACCACATGGTAAGGGGTAGAAAGATAACGGTGATTTATGAGTGGGAGGTAAGAGTGTGAGTAATTTTCATTTCAAAGTCTTTGATCTGACTGTTTTCGATTCTTCCAGCCACCCGATAAGCAACTCCATCATGGTGAAATAATGGGCTACTACATTGGCTATCGCGTGAGTAACTCGTCAGAACCGTTCCATTATAAAACGTTGGAAGTGATACCCGGTATGGAGTTACAGAACACGTTGACAGGTCTACATAAGTTCACCGAGTACAGTGTCTTGGTGCAAGCGTATAACCGGGCTGGAGCTGGCCCCAGGACTCAGGAGGTCACGGCTACTACAGACGAGGATGGTGAGTCGACATACAAATCAACTCAAACTATGTTATATTCAAAGTTCATAACAAACCCGAATTATCGAGAATCGAGTAATGTCTACGTCACGACCCAGAAGAAGGGCCGTGTCCTGGAGGACAAATAATTGATTATCATTTCTGGAATTGAGATGGGTGATTTCTAGTGTTCTCTAAAATTGGGGGATGAATATCGTAATTATTCGTTATTATCCAGTTCCAGGGTTGTGATGTCGTTTTAAAATTGTCAAGTACTTCGAAAATGTAACAGAAATAATTGTGATTTCACTAGCACTGGTAACTGAGTGCTATATAACGCGCTCGCTCCGTGTGATCCGTGAGGTGCGGGTGAATCAGATCTGGTTCGATCCACGTCACCGAAATTCTTCACAGTGGTTTTTCGTAATCTTCTCCTGTAGCCTAGGCTAATGTTGGAACAGTTCCCACTATATAGGCCACGACCGCTTCCTTCCCAATGTCCTTCACATGTGCATCACATAAGAAACCCTCATCTCATTAACCCATCATCTCATTGATAATTCACCCGACGCCATTAGATCTTAGTTATCGTTATTATTGCGTTGTTAAACCTGATTCAAATAAAAAAAAGAACTGTGAATTCCACGTTTTTTGATCGAATTCCTAATAATTCTCGTAAAATCCTTTGACGAAACGAGTCCGATGTTCGTCGAATCTGGTGATAAGGCGCTCAGATGTGGACAGAGTAGGACATTATACATCACACAGACTTGAAAATAAACGAAGATCATTCAACACGATCTATCTTATTCCACCTCGACTCTCCATTTTACGATTACACTAGAATAGATAGATAATTAATTTATTAATACCATAGTTTTCGATTTTTCCTGCAAATAAAATGATAATGTCAGTTATAAAATCCCTTCAAACATTTAGCAACACTCCTAAATTCAACGCGTTACGCACTTAAGACAAATAGCCATACTCAGTTTCTGCCATTCACGTTGCTTCTACCATAGCCATTTGACTTGATGCCGTATGTAAATGTAAAAGTAGACTAGGTAAAGTATTCCTGGCAAATAACCAGCAATTCAGCAAACAAAACTACCTCTTGGAGTTGCTTAACGATCTCACCAACGTCTTAGCTGATAACAATCTTCAGAAAACGATCTCAGGCTCACTAAATGTTTCATCAATGAAAAGCCTTTAAATGACCCTTTCATTGTATTTTTTATCTTCTAGTTGTGTGAAGCACTTGACTGTTGACAGAAATAGAACAATGAGATGCAATTATTTGTGGTGTAAGGTTCTCCATTAAGAAGTGAGATGAACAGATGTTAACAGGGAAAATGATTGAATGATGAAAAAGTCTGAATACTTCAGATAGTGAATTATTAGGTATAGACCCTACTGATATATTTCATTCGTAATATTAGGACAGGAGTGTGATAGTAATGATCCATATCACTCGGTATGATAGTGGAAAGATCTGTGCTCTTATATCAAATTCTAATGCCTGCAATGTATCGGACCTTTAAAATAATGATTTTTCGCTTAATCATGCATTCTTGTGTTCTTCTCCCTTGAAATCGAAATAATTAATTACCATTCATTTTCTTGCTCTACATTACCGCTTAGTTATAGCATGGAAATGGGTTTCTGTAAACGTTCTTCTACCACTCATCATTCGTTTCATCATCATTCACCCATTCGTACTTTATTTATTCATTTATATTGAGTTCAAGGACGCACTCTACTGATGACTACGATCTATTGGCGTCGGTGAATGATATATCAGATGGTGGGATGATAAGATGAGAGGTTATTTTATTAGGTGTCACCCATTCGTACCCTCACGTAACCTAGCTGTTGGTGGGTCGTAAGACACCATTCAAAAAATTAACCACTATCATAGTGGTAGCTGAAATATATCCAAGTTATTAACTGTTGATGAAAAAGTATTTTAGGAATAGCTAGCTGTTTTCAAGCTCTCCCAAGTTTCTAAGCCCATCGATCGTTCGTTATGTTCTATCCCCTTCTAATCCTCTCTACTCATCGATCGAACTGAGAAGAGTGCATGTTTTCGTTGCAAATTAAGCTGAAAGTTAATCGAATGTTTCCTTGGGGAACTTCTTAAGAAATGTTGTTGTAAAGGTTTTTTTAAGAGGAGTTATAAATTTTGTACAATATATCGATCTCAGCATTTGCCCGCAGTTTATGTTGTAGTTTGTCTGATACGTTTTACGCTTGCAATATATAAGTTGGCGTTATCAAATTGTGACTTTTGACAATTTGAACTATATTGAACGAGTTCTTACCTCATTCAAACATCAAACCCATGTGTTGATTTTATTCTTTCTTGTTCAATAAAAAAATTAGATTATTTTAATTATAAAAGTACAATTAAAATGAAATGACGTGCACTGAATATTGTTCATCATCGGAGGATAAGCGCACGGTATGGGATGTAGGCTGTGTTTCTGGAATGTGATTGGTATGCCTTTCAAGTATGGGACGTTATGAAGGTAGTTGCAAGAACCCGACAACATGGAGAGATTTAAAAATTGTAACGAATAATATACTACAATTAAACCGAACAAATTGAAAGTAGATAATAATATAAATATGGATTTTTTTATAATACCACACTGTTCATGTCAATAGTTTATTCATACAGAATATACATGTGAAAATATATTTCCTCTTCCAGTATTTTTTCGGAAACTGAAGTCAAGTCGGGTATGGGTTCAAACCTTGCATAAGGGATGAGTTTTTGTTTAAAGATATATATATATATATATATATATATATATATATATATATATATATATATATATATATATATATATATATATTTATATATATATTTATATATATATATATATATATATATATATATATATATATATATATATATATATATATATATCATCTATCATTCGCCACGCGAGTAGAAACTTTGATTTGAGGGGAGGAGGGGGAACATAATTGTGAATCAAAATGTAATATTATTATATCTAGGGGCTCTCGTATACACAAGGGTGCCCCGCCTAACGCGTAGTTTTCAAATTCCACCATTTTTCTTTGACCATCTCAGAAGCATATTTGCTAAAGGAACGAATCGTGAGGGTTTTGATGAATATAGAGTGAGGAGGGGTCAGGTACATTAGTGGGGGTATCATTTCCTCCTTGTCTTCCTTCCGACGTACCTGGCATTTGCTCATACGTACCCCCAAATATCTCATTTGTTGGTAACATTACCTAGCAAACAAAAATGATAATGAAAATACATTTAAAAAAAAATGATCCGTTTTTACTCCGATTGTTAGCTTTTTGTATGTCGTGTTTGTCTAGAACATAGTATACGGTGTTATCGTTCACAGTTCAAAGGAGGGCCTTACGGTGAAGCATATAGACCGTACTTAATAATGTGAAGTATACTGAGATTGCGGTATGCAGTCACCAAACCACCCAACCCTTTGCCATTATCTTCATCTATACAGTCCCATTTTTCAAGATTTAGTATACTAATAATTTTTTCACTATCATGTGATATCTAGTGATGAGTGAATCATAACTCAAATTGAGATGAAAATGTTCCTGAATTACTAACTTCATTTGAGATATAAACAGCAATATTTTAGGTTGCTATGTTATTTGTATATGAAGTATGAGAATGATTTTACGACCTGGAATAATATTTCACCCATTCATTTTTTTCTTTCTTCCATTCATTCAGTCCTCCATTCAACGTGACAGTATTTCATTCACTCAGTCCTTCATTCATTCACACATTCATTATATTCATTCATTCAGACTTTCATATACCGGTACAGTACGAATTATAAGGCTATCAAAAAAAGTACAATTGGTTTTAATGACAGCATCTCGGTATGCTCCTGACGTAAAAGTGGAGCACTGAGATAAGATGAGAAGGATGAGTTTTATTGAACATTTCGATGGTTTCAGTACCGGGATCGCCGCCAACAGAGGTTCAATGCACAGCACATTCCTCGCAAAAGATCCATGTCTTCTGGAATGCCCCTCTAGCGAATAGCATGAATGGTATTCTGCTGGGATATAGAGTTATTCATCGAGCACTCACTGACTGGGATGGTAAGTCAATATTTATTTTCGCAACTAGGACAACGCAGCAAATGCGTTGTGAGATGAGCGATATAGGCCCATTCATGTGGAATCTTATGGAATGTGATGGACACAAAACGATTCTGAAATCATTGATTTACGGCTTTTATATTCTACTAGTCGATTATTTTGTTCAATCGTTTAACGCTTTACTGGTGTAACTTATTGATCTTCTCAACATATTTACAATTGATCTGAATAAACTACATCAGGAATATTTTCTACAGAACGGGGCCGATCTCTTTGAAATCCTGAAACGATGTTTATCATATACTTATGTTCAAATTTCTTGAAAGTTGAATTCATTCGAAGAAAATATTCTTTCCAAATTGTCTTCTCTCAGTTATTCTAAGGGGTTTTAAAAACTTCGGAATATTTTTTCTCAAACGTTGTGCAACCGATATTATGACGTGTGTTTATCGAGTTGCCTCGAAATGTGTGCTTCCGTTTGACCTGTGGAGCTCCACAAAAAAGCGGAAAGAGAAATCGTTCTCTCAAATACGGTAAAACAGAGACTTCGCTCCGCTCATTCAATGATTGATTCTACACATCATTTTTCTTGAAATGATGTCTACGATTTGATTCACGTTTGATCTCATAAATTTGTGACCGATTAAACTAAAAAAAAATGTCGCTATATATATATATATATATATATATATATATATATATATATATATATATATATATATATATATATAGGCCTATATATATATATATATATATATATATATATATATATATATATTTATATATATATTCACCCATCCAAGACTATGTCTCACAATAATTTTTCAAATACAGAGTAAATGATAATTAAATTTAAAAAATCAACAGGAAACATTTTTTGAGAGAATAATAAAATGAAAATAGATG
>OZ023327.1:28153059-28160559 GCA_964007535.1 Brachyptera risi
CTCATCAATATCGAAACTTCATACGAAATCTTCGTTCCCAAATCGAAGCTGTGGATAAAATGTAGGATTGCTCGGAATGGGGCACCACAAGGGCGATCTCACCATTTCAAAGAATGAATAAATGATAAGATAACTCATAACATACAATAAATCTTAAGGTAATCATTTCAGAAATAGAAAACAATTCAAACATTCACTTTGAGGAGGAAAAGTTTTCAATCTTCTCATCATCTTGATCTTCTTCTCCTCCTTCTACTCATCATGAATTTGTTTCTCTTCTTTCTTCTTTCTTCTTGTATTTATCACAATATTGATAGCGTCTATTCGTGAGTTGGCAATAAATTTGTTTTCACGTTTTTGATATTTCCTTACAAAAAATATGATCTGAATGAAATGAAAGGAAACAATTTAAAGAGGAACCCGTCTGAAAGTAAGAAACTCTTGTGTGCGGGGTAATTCAGGAAAACCAGCATGAATGGTTTTTCAGGTAGAATAAGAACTTTTAATTGTGAATCATGCTGTGAAGTATATGCAAAAATTAGCGGTTGAATATGTGGGCCTATAGATTGTATTCAAAACTCAATTTTAATTCCGGAATAAACTTGTCATGTGAAGGCAAGTGTTCATAAACAGTGATTTCAAATTCTGCAATAATACAATATAATGAACGAGTGATAAACTAGTTCAAAGAGATATAAATAATATATGATCATGCAATTCACAGCCGTACAATGTATGATGAGAAATAATACACAATTAGTTTCGTACGCAAAAGTGATATAGTCATGAAAAATATTCGACTTATGTACGTACCTTATACGTCTCATACTGAAAATAATACATGACTCACATTCGGCTTATTACGACAAATAATTGTTTCAAGAAAATTCGAATGCTCAACTGGGCAACTGGATGTATGTGAAAATTTCATTCAATATGTATTAATTCCAAGTTTGAACAACAAAAACCACCGTACAAGAGAATTCTGAACTTGATCTTTGTATCACTGACCTAAATATAAGGTTCTATTTTTCTATTATTTGTTTTTAAACAAATTTAAATGGAACAGTTGTATCACATTCTTCGAAATTATGTAAATAACATTTTCTGTTCATGGGCATGTGATATTTTGATAGTTTATCAAAACTGAGATGTTGGATCATTTTTTTGAGTATTCAATCAGTTTATTCATCCTAAATATATTATAATGATACTATTTCAATTGAAGTATTCCTAAATAGTTTGGACAAATCAAACTTGGCACTTCCACCAATATAACACTGACGAATAATACAATTATTTTCTAAGTTGTTGAATAGTGTTTTTAGTGTACTTGAAGTATTGAAATGAGAAATTTTTCTACCAGCTTGACAATTACAAACATCACCGTCAAATTTGTATATATCTGTGCTATTTTTAGGGTATTAAGATTTTTTATGGCGAGGTTAACGATAAGGCCGCAACTTCATTTGCAAGTATGTTAAATTTATCAAGTAATTATTATCTCTATGCTTGGAACTATTTGGTTCAATGACGACCTTCTTTTGTGAATTTTAATTTTGAATCCCAGGGCCCAGATTCATAAAGAATTTTATCTTAAAACATCTTAGCACCTAACCCGTTCTAAGCTAAAACAGAGATATCGTTCTAATTTTATCACGGTTTTATCCTTGTTCCCTATTCACAAAGAATTTTAAGAGAATTTTACCGTGGTGTTAACTTTAGCCCCAACTGTCCGTGCCGTTGCCGTGTGACGTCATTGTTTTCGACTGTCAACCAATGTGAGCAAAGAGCGAGATGTCAATTAGTTTTTAATAACGCGATATAAACATTCATTACGTGTTTCCTACAGCTAGATAATATTTAAAATCAAAATGAATGCATAAGATGTTGTATATACTTTTACCAAAGACCTTAGTATCTAACTTTGTTAGAAGACGTAAAACTAAGCCTTCTAAGCGGCGACAGGGTGATGCTAGCGCACGTATCGTAGTGGAGTGAATTATTCTCTAGGCGGGCCAGTTGGAATGATTACCAGAATGATTTTTTCTCACACCTTCTTGGATCCACATAATTATCCAACTAATGTTTCTTTCAGAACTAGTATATTTCATGATTCATCAATACGCCTAGGCCTATAGTTCCATCATGAGTGGTCGAGACAACGCTATCTGTTATATCGCCGAGTGTTTTAATTATGTAATCAAGGCAAAAGTGAGGTAATTCTTCAGATTCGGGGAGAAACGGGAATGTGAGTAGGCTTGACCAATTGTAATATCCGTTCATTCGTACATATCCATACTATTTTTAATTTATTAGGAATCTTTCTATGAATGATTCACAACACGATAATCACGTCAGCTCGGTGTTATACGCATTGAACATATTGGTGGTAAAGCAGATATCTCTCTTCTAATTCACTCCACTGAGACAGGTAGCACTAGTGAGCAATGTCGCCAAGCGTTACATGGTAAACAAGATCAGTTTTACGTCTTCTAACCACGTTAGATACTAAGGTCTTTGCTTTTACTTTGGGTTTTTCCCAATTGTTGTGAATCTTTTTGTTATTGATCATCAAGAAGGCTTTGCATTTTGTCCACCGCCCATTCTGTCAGCTGTGAGACAAGATTCCCAAATGTGAGGTTAAGATTGAATATTAAATACGATAATCGTGATTTGAATCGTTTTTTTACTCCCAACCTCTCTGGATTTTCATTTTCAATCTTTTAAGTATCTACTAATTGAATATGAGTGAGCCAAATCTCCGAAATCATCGAAATCAATTGCGAGATGAGTGTTTTATCTCCACTCAAACCAGTCGGAAGCGGTGATAACTTTTTCACCAACTATTCTTAAAACTTTTGCTCAAACGTTTTCGTGAATGCGAGCTATAACCAAGTCTGGTGATAACTCCCAAAACTATTTCAACTTAGAACGGGTTAAGAGATAAAATTCTTTGTAAATCGGTGCCCTGAATTTTTAAAAATTGAATAATATTTAATACTTCAAATCGAATCCAATGATATAGAACTGAAAATTTTAAATATCAAAACACTACTCAGAAATGCATTTTACAAATTCAAATTACAGTTTACAATTCCATACAAATTCATTCATTCATATCAAGAATAAAACGAAATTCGTCATGCCTCAAAGTCAAACTATAAAGACGATGTATATATACACCAATGCGTATGTCACGGAATGTTGTAATAAAAATGATTACTTCATTTCCACTTCCTT
Organism: Brachyptera risi; assembly: GCA_964007535.1. Taxonomy (NCBI): domain Eukaryota; kingdom Metazoa; phylum Arthropoda; class Insecta; order Plecoptera; family Taeniopterygidae; genus Brachyptera; species Brachyptera risi. The sequence goes on from OZ023327.1 coordinate 28,156,303, forward strand.
CTACCCCCTCACCCTATGAAGCAATACCCAACCGTTAGGAAGTAGGGCCAACATGCTATATTGTGGATTGTGCTCGGCTATCGGTCAGCCCGTAGCCAGTGCCTGCAATACTAGGAAAAGATTCCAATTGCAACAAAGATGATGAGAAAAGAAACTTGGGGAACTAGTTTTGTTTTACCATACGTTCAAAATGTCTTGACAGTAATCCTTATATATCTTTCGTCTATAGTCAAAATATGTATTCTCGGGATCAAAATGTATCGAAATTACCCAGGTGGTTTCACTCCGCAGTCAATCTTGTTCTATTTCATCCTACTGTCCTTGAACCTATACCGATCGTTGTTCGCCTCGGTGTACAATATGAAACTGTGCGTCATGCCGTCTATAAACATCAAATATTGGCATTTCAGATGACTGTTCCTACAGCTGATAATCTGACATAAACGTAATTTTGAGTTCATACTGTGATCAGAGTGGGATTGCTCCATTACACCGAAAAAAAACGAACACCGAAGAAATCGAACACCGAAACCGAACACCGATTTTTTCACAAATGATAGTATATTATTTTGGCAGGAGGAGAATAGTCCCCCACTCTTTGAAAACAATATCGTAACTCCACCCTCAATCGTCCTTCCACTCGGGACTTGCCTCTAAGTGCAGTCACACGGAGAAATAACATTTTTGGTGTTCGTTATTTTCGGTGTTCGATTTTTTCGGTGTTCGTTCTTTTCGGTGTTCGTTTTTTGGGGTGTTCGAGATTTTCGGTGTTCGTTTTTTTCGGTGTTCGATTTCTTCGGTGTTCGTTTTTTTTCGGTGTAATAGAGGCTATTCATCAGAGTTAGTTCCTTGTATCACAACTAGATTACTCACGATCGGTAGGTAGGTTCACAGATTTGAACGCTCAAATTATTGGTAAGCCTACATATTTTCAGTTTTATATATTGATGGGAATGGGATGGGCGTTTATATTATTTTTAATTTATAGATTATAATCAGATAATATAGTGTAATGATAATTTAGAATTCATAAATAATTATAATGAATAAACTTAAAAATAGAATAGACTTCCGTGAACAATTTTCAGAATGAATTTTCAAACTATAAGAACACTTGAAAAAAACGACCCTTCAATACAATATAACACCCTTTAAACTTTAAAATGTGCTGTGACCTGTTAATCCTCAACCATTTCGCCATTTCATTATCAACTATTTTTGCATTTTTATTATAGGCCTACACCTTTATTTATTACCAAAAATTTGAATATTATTTCATTATATTTTAGAAAACAAAATGTCTGTACATCCTAACGAAATATTGCCATAGTATGTAGAATGGATCTGAATGACAAATGAACGATAGTAATATTATTTTTATTTTTTTTCATGTTGGGTTTAACGACGCACTGTCATGATGACAGATCTATTGGCGTCGGATGAATGATTAATGAGATGATGGGATGAAGGTTTTATGGGTATTGGGAAGGATAGTGGAAAGGAAGCGGTCGTGGCCTATATTGTGGGAACCATCCCGGCATTAGCCTAGACTACAGAGGGGAACCACGAAAAACCCCTGTAAAGATGGACGGTGGCGGGGATCGAACCAGTTCCGATATGTTCCTTCACCTCCCGGTCACACGAAGCAAGTGCGCTAACCACTCAGCTACTGTATGTTATTATATATATATATATATATATATATATATATATATATATATATATATATATATATATATAATTATATATTTATATATATATATATATATATATATATATATATATATATATATATATATATATATAAATATATATATATATATATATATATATATATATACATATATATATATATATATATATATATATATATATATATATATATATATATATATATATATATATATATATATATATATATACTTATATATATATATATATATATATATATATATATATATATATATATATATATATATATATATATTTATATATATATATATATATATATATATATATATATATATATATATATATATTCGATTTTGTATTCCTTAACTATTGAAAAAAATGTCTTTGTATAATTTGAGAGTTGTGAAAATAGAAATAGTATGATAGGCCCATTTTGTTGTTTTTCAAGTAGGCCTAACCTCAATTTATAAGACGTGAAAAAAGTAATTATCAAGTGAACTTGTTTCATTGTTTCTTGGTTCATTTTCGTCCAAGTTATTAATTTCATTTCTCATCCCACAGATAAGCCTTCTTGGCTTTGTGGAAGAGCGTGTTTTTTTTTTATCTTATTTGGGTTTTAATGACGCACTGTAATGATGACTGAGATCTATTGGCGTCGGATGAATGATTAATGAGATGATGGGATGATGAGATGAAGGTTTTATGGGTAATGGGAAGGATAGTGGGAAGGAAGCGGTCGTGGCCTATATTGTGGGAACCATCCCGGCATTAGCCTAGACTACAGAGGGAAACCACGAAAAACCCCTGTAAAGATGGACGGTGGCGGGAATCGAACCGGGTTTGATATGTCCCTTCACCTCCCGGTCACACGAAGCAAGTGCGTCAACCACTCAGCTACTGTGCATGTTAATCAATTTTGTATGTACGTATTATTTAAATCCCAAAAAAAAAATTTTCAAAGATGAAAAAAATTATTATTATTATCATTATTATATCAGAGACCGGCGAATCAACGCAACCCTAAATGCATCTTGATCAGTATTGAATGTCATGTTTATTTCCAGTGGCAAGACTGTGTATGAAGATGGTAGAATTCAGGTTTTTCCTGACGGATCACTGGTAGTCAGTTCGATTCAGAGTTCGGATGCTGGCAACTATTCCTGTTACGCTGAGAACCGATTCGGCAAAGATGAAATCACTTATGCGGTCATTGTTCAAGGTAGGTACCAACTTCTTCGTGGGAAAAATTAATTTTTGGGAGTAATAAATACCAACCTAGTCAAAATATGTTAAATACACGTACATCATGTATTCAGAGTGCATGGGAGTTGATTTAGCGAAACATAAGTTTTTTTATGATAACTTTTGAACAGTATGAGAGATTAGTATTCTAATACCGAAGAGACACAGATATTTGTAATACCGTCAAGGTGGTTGAGTTATTCTGATTTCAATTAAATTGCATAATTGTCGAACGGATATAGCTAAAAACAACTGTAGGCATATACGTTTGACAGTCACGCGATAAAGATAGAATAGTTTTCACTTATACCACTTATTGAAGGTATTGAAGAGTTCCGTGTTTCTTCAGTTCTAGAATTTTGATATCTCATACCGTTCAAAAGCTATCGCAAATAACGGCCATTCCACTAAAACGACTCCCATGTACTCCCAAATGTGAATGAAACTATGCAATTTGATTATCTTATATTTGAAGATATTTACTGCGTTGTGATCAAGTATCATCAATATAACATATCGTGATGAAAGAGATTTATTTTACTTCCAGTCATCGACTCAACGCAGATAATATTATAATATAGACACATAAAAACCAAATTCGAATTCAACATTCATTATTTTCAAGAAGAATATACCAATGAATCTGAAAGTATTATTGAGTAAATCTTGAGTGAATATGTGCACTATAGACAATACAAGAAAAAAATCTACAGAAACGCCTAATACATCCAACTCATATACCCCACTGTTTTTAGTTTCCTAGAAAAGCCGTTTGGAAGAAAAATAACCACCTTCAGCAGAGATTATGGGATACTTCTCTTCTCAACTCCTTTTCCTTACTCTTTCCTCTTCATTCCTTTTCCCATTGTACATCCAAAATAAATATTCATCAGAAACATGGGCGGCAGAGCCGGGGGGTCAAGGGAGTCGACTGATCCCCCAATAATCATGTGATAGGCCTAACTATAAAAACAAGAACTATAAAAAACGTGACAACTTCATCAACCTTGACCCCTCAATAATGTTAGGGCTCTGCTGCCGATAATTTCAGAAGAAAATAATCAAGTTATTTGCAAAAATATAAATATTGACAAGCTAGTTATTTGCAGAACTGTCATTGGTAATATATACCACCTATCTCTTTTTGTAATGTTACACAACGAAAGAGAGAAGAGAATGTCAAGTTAGTATAAGTTTCTATTGACTATTTCACAGATCACAAAAACGTTTTTGACCTGCTGTGTAATATCAGTTCTTGGATTCTGGATGAATTGCATAATGTTGGATAATTGTGACGTTAATTTCCCGAATATCTTTCTTGAT
>OZ023327.1:28163059-28172044 GCA_964007535.1 Brachyptera risi
GTGATCAAACTTGTGACCGAGTGGAAAACCATTCGCATACTGGAAGAAATCAATGTATGATAATAAACCTTTATCAATCAACAATTTACATACCATCAATGATCGTCGTGAGTCAATCTTTTTCCTCCCATTTGATGATCGTACTGAATGTCCAAATACCCAATGGTATTGGAATTTTCAATCCATGTTGACACTTAATTGATTTCAATAGGTTCCATGTGTCTTCATCGGAGAAAAAGCCATAGATTTCTGATGTATAACAATAAAATGAGGTTATGCTGGAGGAATTTGTGAACAGAAAGGAAGGACGTTTTGAACGAATTGAGAGATTGTTTGGATAATAAAAAATATGTCATCTTGAAAACTGAATCAATAATCGTATCGTTTGGGAAAATATTGACTCTAATCAATATATCGATTATTGCTTGCAACCCCAAAAAAATGTATTGCGTTGGATTCTAGCTCCTGTGGCTCCAAAGGATACCGATCTGATTCGAGTCAACTCCACGTCAATCTCGCTCAACCTCGGCTCGTGGCAAGACGGCGACTGTCCAATCACTTCGCTTGTCGTTGAGTACAAACACAAGATCAGCTCAGACTGGACGCTGGTCTCGAATAATATCAAGTTCGAACCAGTTGAATTCCTAGTCTTGGATCTTAGTCCCGAGACTGGGTACATATTGAGGATGACGGCACACAATAGTGCAGGTTCGACGGTTGTCAACTATAATTTCGTTACACTAACAAATTCTGGAGGTAAGCCCAGTTATTGTCCAGCACTATTATCATTCGAATGTATTTTTCTCACAAATTACTATTTTTTAATATTCTGGTCAAATTCAATCTTGGGTACCGGTACTGTCAATATATCTTTCGATTTTAATCATTCTGAATGTCTCAACTGATCAATTATTAGGAGAAAATCTCAGAACAGTTTACTTTTGTCATATCGAGGGCTTATCGAGGTTAGTATTTTTTACTAACTATAACAAAGAACCAGAACAAACATGAAATTCTATTAATCTTGACCCATCATTAATGTTAGGGCTCTGCCTATGCGTCATATTATCATATAAAATGGCACTTGAGTGTCTATTTAATTTTGAACAAAGAAGTATTTTATCCATTCTCTGGTTTGCAAGATATTCATAAAATGAGTTAAATTCAATTATTTTTGAAGACAAGATGAAAAATGTATTTTGAACTACTTGGGTAGGCAAGTGGCACTGTAACTTGATCCTGAATTCAGCCATTATGTATAATGATGAAGCTGAATTATTCCTAAAAAATGCAATTGTATGTACATAGCAATGATTCTCATGCCTTCGTTTAATGTTAATTTTCTGTTTCAGCTACAATAGCGCCAGAGTTGATCGTCCACTCCGGCTACGGAAATAGACATTTCTACAATGAAATTGGTGTGATGATACCAATTATCACAGGAATTATCACAATCATTATATTGGGTGTTGGTGTCTTTGTCTATATGAGAAGAAAAAAAGTTATGTTTCCGGCCAACAAGTACGGAGGTATGAAGTGATTCAAATGAGTTTTGGAGATATTAAATGTATTTTGTGTGCTTTTGAGTATTTTTATTCAAGTCTCATGTGATATTGTCCAATGATATCAGAAAAATGAAAATCTGATTGATAATGATGATCAGAATGTCACATATAATAGGTCTAGGCCACGGCTTCCAACTGGCGGCCCGCGGGCCAACCCCGGCCAGCGAGACCTTTTCAAATGTTTCGCGGTAGCCGATATGATCTTATGATTTATGAACAATCATGAAATCACTGCGATTAAGTATAACATTTTATTGGGGCAAAATGGAAATATATTTGGAAATGTTTTGCACTACACGGCTTGCACTATAACAGTTACATAATCCTAAATAAAGACAAGAAGTACAATTTACATCATTGAATTTTGATGAGAAAAAGTTCAGTTGTGAGAAGCTTGAATATGTGTGTAGTAAAAATATATTGTTTTATACGGTCATACCGTATTGGAAAGAAAATGTGGGAAATGAATCAATCAGTAAGACTTTAATAATAATTTCCAGCTGCTTTACATTTTAAAATCACATTTACTTCATACTTTCAATGTTCACTTCAAATATAAACTTGATCATGTTAATTTTAATAATTCCTCAGCACAAGATTACTCTCATTGGGGAATTTACATTCTTATAACTTCATTTCCTGTATACCATGTATAGAACAAAATAAATTGAAATTGAAATTGAAATTGAAGTCATGTTCATGTACTTTTCCCTCAAGAATGGTCAGTTCAAAGTACATTCTGATTGTGTGTACATGTTGTTTAGACATGTCATGACTTGAGAAACACTTGATTTGCAGTCACAAAATCCTTTAATGATTAAAATCATACAATCATAAAATGATTACATAAAATCATTTGATGATTTATATCATTTGTATTCAAAATTGAAATTTTTCAGTATTTATGGCATTTTATTGGTTTCATATATTTTTGAAACTCTGATGTGTTGTCCAATCAAACATTCCCTCTCCTCATGTTAATAGTTACATTTATCAATCTTCTGTGATATTTCAAACGAATTTGGTTCAAGCAATCCTGAGATAAAAGTACATTCATACCAAAAATTACTATTCCAAAATAATGAGCCCAAATCATATCCATATATTTGTCACACAAGAAAAAAAATGATGTGTGAAAAAAATGCGAGGTCTGGGTCCCTTCAATTGTGTGGCCCACCTCAATTATTCCCATAAAAAATGGTCCCCTAAAATATCTGGTTGGAAAGCCCTGGCCTAGGCATTAGCACACATTCATGTGAACTAAAATTGATGCTAGGCCAACCTCTCAAATTATTTTGAATTGTAAACAGTTGAAAAATATTGAAATGTTAAATGGAAATATCATGTATGATCAGTTAGTATACTCAGATTTTCATATTTTGAATAGAATGATATTTTGCCGCCCTCCATAGCTCAGTCAATTGATGCACCTCTTCAGAAACTGAAGTCACCGTTGGGCCCGGGTTCGAGTCCCTCATAAGGTAATGGGTCCTCTCACTTATCATCAGTTCATAGCTTCATTATCACCTGCTCATTCATAATCCTGCATAACCACAAACTGTTGATGGGGTTGTTGGGAAACAATAATCATCATTAGAATAATACTCTACAGAGTTCATCATTCATATGTCATATTATACATATTATATTTCATACTTGTATTAATTTATTTTTTATCAACATCAAAATTTTGATACACAATATTGTTTTCCAATAAAGTCGGAGGGTGAATTAGTAAGACACTTCAGAAGAGATATCTCTGGTTGAGTCTCTGAGGGGGCTTTATCTCCATTTATGAATAATTGATACTTATGTCTATAATTATTATGCTGAATGAATAACAATGATCTTTGATACCAAGACTGCACTGACTGCATCCATTCTTCTTTGTCACAAACGATGTTTATAAATCATACTCAAACCCATAATATTCTATGGTTAAAATGTCTCATACTTTCTGTCTAGAAAAAGCAACAGGTCCCATAGTGGCCAAAGACTTGTCATCAGAAACATCATTGATGGCAGAATTGGAGCGCAAAGGCTGCATCCCAGCTCCCGGTGGCGCTAGTGAGATTGGTGTCGGTCCCATGCACCACCAGAGAGAATCGAGTTATTTAGCCACCCCAATGAGAGTATCGTTGGGTCGTAGGGAAGATATCAGTCCATATGCGACATTTCGATTACCAGTAACGGGACCAGGGAGTGGGGAAGGATCAGAAATGATGCAGGATGATCTCTCAAGTCACCAACTCCATGATCAACATTGTGATAAACTGCAACTACCAGGCACTGTGAGTACTTCTTTGAGGCATAAATTAACGTTCCCAGTATTTTACAATGATGGATGTATTCAAATGTTCAGCTAATATTAAATGTAATAGAATCTGATCAAGCTATAATTGAAATTAATAACATTGATTTTTTCAAATCCATACAAGAGTTGAATTTTTCTGACATTAGTACTCCTAATTCTGGGTTGATATTGTAACTTTTTTGTGAACATTCAATCCTCGGTATCTCTACAGTGGTACAACCGACATTCCCAGGAACTACATAGCATCAATCACAAAATTCAAAATCCAACTCCGCTCTGATTATTGAAGCTTATTTTTCTTTAAAAGAATTAAGTATTGTTTACTGACTCGCGTTGGGCGCGACATGCCACGATCAGAACCAATCACAGCGCTCGTAGCTCGCGACAGGCAACACGGCGCAAAGGCCTTCGCGTCTTGCTTCCAAGTGGAACTCGGTCCAACATTTTCACTCGGTTGCGTCTGATCGCACGCTTTACTGTCCCACAATGCACTCTGTTTAAACATCAGCGCTGCAAATTTTACGGGATTCTCGTAAAGATTGGATGTATTCTAACCTCATTATTGTCTTTGAATTTTGTTGTCATGGTGGACAGGACAGGATACATTATCTGATTCAATTCATTTTATTTTGATAATAATATAATATGATGACAATTATGCTCCACTTGGTAATTAAAGATATCAATAGCTTCCATCCAGGGCCGTATTTACGCCTAGGCAACGGAAAAGTTTAGAGGGGCAGCATTTCCCAAATGTTTTAAAGACTATGTATTTTCTATATTTGCATGAACTTCAGCAAATGAGAAAAACATTCGAAAAAGTATCGAAAAAGTAAATCGAGAAAGTAAAAATTCAAAAATGTCCATGATAGTGCAATATGAGACTCCAAAATAACTTGTGAATTGCAAAAATCACTTGAAAAATGTCCATATTTTCAAAATTTCCCTGTGTATCATGGGCCTACATGCAAGTCGTCACAATCACAAAGTCGTAGAGTAGATTACGATGAGACTATTGAAAACTTTGCTGCAAGGAAGGTATGACGTCAGCAGTTCAGACGCCTATACTTTCAAGTGAGTTGAACACATCAACTAGATTAATTGCTACGTAATAGGGAGGGTGGGCGGCCAAAAATTATTTGCCTGGGGCGGCGCAAAACCTTAATACGGCCCTGTACCCATCTTGCATTAACTTGCATTCAGTAATCAGTCAGTGGGTGCGACTGCTTGAGTCAGTAAACGATACTTGCGCGAGCAACACGTGGTCCGCTCATTGCTCGATGCGTCCAACGCGAGTCAGTAAACGAAGCTTTATTCAAGAACACTATCATGTGCTTGAACCCAAACGACTCTCACAATCAGTTAATTACCAAAGAACAATTTGGAGATCAATTAAAAACAACTAACAAAACCAACTAATTTGTATATACGTAGTCAAGACACCACCATTCATAAACCATCACAGGTGATGTAAGGATCACACATAAGAGTAACATACGGTATGATGAATTATAATACTAGTTCACTAGAAATACAGATAAGGTCTTATATTATGGCTGTACAGTTAGACTGTGATATTATTTTTCAAGTGTACTCATCTCAGTTATGATGGTTCTACAATGTTATAACATCCACCTTCATTAATTACCACATTTTGTCTTATCATATTATTGTATGATCTTAAAAATGTGAAATATAAAATAAGTCCATTGATGCTAAGAATAACACCACCCTCCATTTAGCTAGCCTCCCTCCGTTGCTCAGTCAGCTAAGGAACCGCTTTAGAGAATGTAGACACGTCTGGCATGAGTTTGCGTTCCGAATAAGGCATGATTTTTTGTAAACGTCCTTTCACTTATCATCTCTTCATAGTTTAACTATCACTTGCTCATTCGTACTTCCGTATATCCTAGCTGTTGGTGGGGTCATCAGTAGGGTGACCATCCGTCCCATAAAACCGGGATTGTCCCGGATTTCCATCTTTCGTTCCAGTGTCTCGAAAAGTTATTTCGGGACACGTATTTGTCCCGGTCTCAGTGAGAGAACAAAATTCCCAATCGTTGAGTGAATAATTTGCGTACAATGGGGGATTTTGTTGTTTGAGCCGCAAATAAATGTATTTGCTATAGCTGTACGAATACGATACCGAGAAAAGTTTCAACGTTGTTTCATTCCCTTTACAACTCAGCGCGCGAGTGCGCCAGGCTATTCAATTGTCAGAAAAATCATAATCATCAAAGTGACTATGGAGACTACCCCCCCCCCCCCCCCCCTCCCCCCACAAAGTTGACATGTCAGGACCTGTGACATACTACCTATACTGTGCCTATACATATACATACTATACCTATACAATCCAAAACCAATCCAATCTAAACTCACTCACTACAACACAATATATGATACAAAAAAGAAAAAAAATTCCAAAAATTTCCTGCAGGGAACATTGAGGGGACCTTTCCCCCCTCACCCCCCGCGGGTTGACGGCTTCGCGGTATGCTTTCTCTTATTGTCTTTTTTACCGTTTTTTTTTCATTTTCCAACTATGGTCACCATAGTAATTGAGCAAACAATATGATAATAGTAATTATGATAACAGCACTTTTACCTCAGTATCTATTTCAATTCTCAACTTCTAATGTCCAGTCTAGTTTTGGGAAACTTTACACTTATCATCATTTTCATATACTGACATTTTCTACTGACTTTCATCATACTCTAATGTACACAGTCGCCGATAATAAAAACAATTATTATTATTATTATTATTATTATTATCATTATTATTATTATCATTATTATATACCCATGCACATTGTATAAGGATTCTTACTATGACAATAGACAATTTTATTATCATTATTATTATATCACATACATAACTTTAGATGACCTGTAGGCTATGACTTCAAAGCAATTGTGCTACATTGATCTGCAATCTCATTTGGTATGTGCGTGTAGAGATCACAAACGAAAAACGGAACGTTGTTTATCTATTCATTGTCCAAGTAAAATAAATACATATACATATTTTTTTTGTTTAGTATGGCAGCTGTGCAGATTCCATTTACACGAAGATCCGCAAGAAGCCTCAATACCAGAACGAGAACCTAGATTGGATACCTCTTCATAGTTTGTATCAGGCTCACAGATACTGATACACAACTACCTCCACACCGAGCCTAGCTCCCTGTTCTTCACAGTGCGAAGTTTAATGGACGTGTGTGTGATTTTGAGTTGAGAGACTCACAGAAACTCTTCCACGATGCAGCTCCTTTGTTCATACAAGTTGGCTGTGAACGAAAGCAGGATAGTTCATTAAATAAAGTGCATGCATACGATAGGTGAAAGATATACTACTGAGTACCAAGATACTATACGCTTATGGCAGGACAAAACTGGAATCTCTCTGCGCACCTTCATTTCCCTCGCCTATGTCTGCAATTGGAACATTTTCCGACCACTGCAGATGTGGGGCTGCTGACTGGCCGATAGTCAATCACAATCCAGTATAATTGTCGTGCCTTCTAGCGATCGGAATAATCCCTACGCGGAAGGGAGAGGAAAGAAAGTAGAGAGAAATCAGTTCTTTCTACATTGTGTGACATGACTGTGTTGAAGTGAAACTATCATCTCTGATAGACCACTAATGGTAGCAATACCGTATCTTCCAAAAATAACTTTTTGAAGGACGGCAATGAAAATGCCCCACGATACATGACGCGGTGCAGGCAAGCGGTGAACTGTTTGAATTGAAATGGTCTCTCAACAGATAAGTTTGATTTTATGAATTATAAAAAATTCCAGGGAACACCTTGTTAGTAGCTCAGTTACAAAAAAAATAGCCTACAAGAGAATTTAAACCATGGAACTACAGCATACAAGATCTGCGCTTTCGGCTTCACCCTTTTGCAGAAAACATCAGAAGTGTGGGGTTAGTGTGACCATACCCTTGAATGATCTATAATTACTCCATGTATATTTGATAGAAACCGATCCAACGTGGACTGTTTGATAGTGATACTTATTATTGATTTCAAATTTCCTTAAACATGTACGCAGGGAATAAAACCCGTGTATCTTGTATTAATTTATTAATGCTGATTGCATAATTGAATCTGTATATAGTGGCTTTTGACCCATTCATCTATTTCTTTGATAATATTCTGAGTTTCATCATTCAGGACAATCTCAGCTACCAAATGAATGGTCACAGAGTAGAATCATTCACATCCACCAATTATTGTATAATGTGTTCAAAAGTCACTAATGGCAAGAACAGTAAAATAAAGGCATCTCCGTCAAACTTTGATGCATCAATATCCTGTAAAACATTTCGAGAGTAATTTGTACCAAAAAGTCTTGAATATTACTTCACAATAATTAAATGATGATCCATGAACATTCCCCCCAAAATTGTCCCACTCGGAATATTTGAGAGATTGCTCATCCTCAGCCCAGTTTATTCAGACATTTTTTCAAAGTAAGTGGTGAATTTAATGCATTTCTGTCACTAAACCCCTAATTGTGATTTCAATTGATAAGAAAATAGACCTACTCAGTCATTACGACATGCATAATGGCCAAGAATAATCTACGATCTTCGTATAGTTGTCGTACGAACTTGGTTGCACACTTTGGATTTCATCAAAGGGCTTCGTGAACCACTTCACAAATTTCTGGCTAGAAAAATACTTGCCTACCAGTAGGCCCTACCATGGACAATTCAGTATCACGCAGAGATGTTGTGTGATATATAACTTACCGACACTTCTCAACTTCAGATTATTCAAGTCACTTCAGTTGAATATAAACAATTGTTATGAATCAAGTGTAAGTGTAGTGAATCAGATTAACTTGGCCAGAAACATAAGTGCCTTCGTTTCAGAAGTTAATATTATGAAAGCCATTTTAACAACTAATGACCAACCCTTTTCCCACAAATGTTTGTGCGGGTCCTGCCCACAGCGACCAGAACTACTGGTTCCAAGAAATTCCAAGAATTGTTCGCACCAGCAAGACTAACAAATACAATTTCCACAAACCGTTCATGCCCGCAGGACAAGCATACACTATTCTCACGAAGTGTTCGTATCAACAAGACGC
>OZ023327.1:28172244-28177244 GCA_964007535.1 Brachyptera risi
AACCATAAGCTTATTGAACTCTTCTTCAAGATTCAGTGGACAATCAGGATTTGAATACTTTCATTCTTTTTATAATCTTCTATATAATTAATTAGTGCCATACCCAATGTATCTCCGCTTGTGGCCATAAGGTGAGGCCTGGACCCAATCGGACGCACCCGTGCGCACGCCTATGAATCCAAGCCAACCAACCTAACTTGCTCAACTTGACCTGAAGCTAGCTAATAGTTATACCAGATAACGGTTATAGATATGAGTGTATATAACTACTCCATATTTGAATAATTCCTTCCTATGGAAGCTGTTTATGTAATTATCTCAACCACAATATTATTCTACAGCATGAACAATCTCCTATCAATTGAACGAACTCAATTAAACACGATGATAATTAGTAATGAAGTATTTTAAATGAAGTAGCATGACTAGTGAGGGGTCGTTCATCTCGTTTTTGTTGTTTTTACTGAACCTACAAATATCGATGTCCCAAGTTTAGTGACCTCTCTGAACAATTGAATAAACTACGTGCTACAGGAAAGTGTATTTCGTGAGCTCGTTCATAGGAATAGAAGTGGTCGCGTAGGTCGGTTATTCCCAAAACGCAAACGATGATTTTTGGGAATTGAAGTGGCCACGCTGGTCGATTTTTATCACAATCTGAACAACAATTCATGGGAATAGTACGTTTGTGGGTCGTGGTTTTTGTCGTAGGCATAGACACTTCCAAAACTAATTGACTGGTTTCGCAAATAGTAATGTGAGATATTGTTAATATAGGTGGATTGCCAAATAACTTCAAGAATTTTAGTGCCATTGATCAATGAAATGAAAATTTAGAAAGAATAAATATTATTCTGGATTTTCTCAAAAAGTGAAGGATGATGAACGGATTGTTTTCTATTATTGTGAAAAATAATTGAAGTTGTTTTTAGGGTTCAGTTGATAAAAAATATGTTATTAAGAGAGTTTATTATACAAATATATATATATATATATATATATATATATATATATATATATATATATATATATATATATATATATATATATATATATATATAAACAATTTAGTCAAGAAGAGTGAGGAGTTACTGAAATTTAGAAATTATGAACTATGTGATCATGATTTTTATCATCGAAAAAGTGATAATCATCATTTCCATCAAAACTATTATGGTTCTACTCAATGGTATAACTATTTTTGTGATAATTAATTTTTGTAACATAGCCTCATTTATATCTTATATAGAGAAATTCACAAGTTTCTGCATTTTGTTATTGAAAATAGAATCTCAGTAAGACTTGGTGATTATTTATCCTTTTTCATTTATTTTATCGAATTAATTTCAATTTTCATCTTGTGGGAAGGAATATGAATATGTTCTACACGACCTTGTCATGCTAAAGTGGACAGAAATTGGTCGTGGCCTAATAGTAGGCACCATTCCTGTATTTGCTTCAATGACAGAGGGAAACCCCAGCAGGAATCGAGTCTCAGTCTTGTGAAAAACGGTGCAGCGCACTAATGACTGCTCCAATCACATGTCAAGGAATAATATTGGAGAGTTTTCCAATACAGTTGTGTCATTATATAGAACTAAAATATGTAGTCACTTTTTCCTAATCAATGCCCAAGTGGGGCAATTTTTTAATTTTGTCTTTTTACATTTCTACTTCTAAAACTTCCATTTTTCAAATTTTTTACTATGTGTCTTCATTTGACCTACTGTACTTCATTTCGAAAATATGAATCCAATGATTTTGTTTTGAAATATTAGAAGAAAAATCATCAAGATGTACATAACAAAATACCACAAGACAATATGATATTTCTTAACTCTAGTTAATGTCATACTGATATTCTGTTAATCCACCCATAAAGCACGGTACACATGTACAATTTCAGTCGCCACAGTTGCCAACTGGCACGGACAAATAAATTAGATCATTCACTAGTGTGTATATTTACACGTATAGCAATTTAAATGCAATCCACGAAAACTCGTTTAATGGTGATTTTGCAGGGTATAATTAAATTAGCCAATCGAGAATTATCAAAAATCAACCTCTATTCATTTGGTATGCAAGATCGAAGATCTTTGCGTTTCTAGAATCTCTCTCTATCCTCAGCAACACAAATTCAGTCAACAGGGATTAAATTGTCGTCACGTTCACACGACACAGTTCGGACTAGTTAGTCAAGTTAATTGGCGATTGCTACTACTGGAGTTGTTTGTGTGGACCGTGCTTAAGAGATGCAATGATTCTCAAGATGAGAAGCAAGTACTCATCCTCATAGTGAAGATGCTGGATCAAAGTGTTTTATTGTTTCACAACTGAATCAAAATGGCATCACAATCATTTATATCAACTATCAAATATTATGAATCTAGTCAGTATTGTGCATAGAAGGACAAGACCAAGGAAACAAACAGTATTCTGTCATGAGAAAAAAATGTTATCAAATGTTGACCATTGTGTAATATTTCCCTCCAGAATGCAAACGTCTGGTGATTTTGTGCAGCTTTATTCTGATGAAAATTCAACATTTTGTGCATTCACTTATGTAGTGTATAGAATCTCTTCTCTTCAAGACTACATTTTCTTTCAGAGAGCAAATAAATCTGTATTATTTTATATTTTAATGATAATATAGAACCCTATTTTGTTGGAAAATTGAAATCCTTTATATACATTATATACAAAATATTGAAATCAATATGAATAAACTGATGTTGTTAATTATCATGCTCAATTGTAATTTGAAGAACATTATCATTGATAGAATGTCACAAATGAACGCTGATAATGCCCCTTGGATTTGGCGCCCTGAGTATTCAGCCTCGTTGCCCATCCCTGGAAACAACCTTCATTGAAAGCTCCCTCTCTCCATTTAACTCGATCATCTTCGTTACGACTGTTGTAGAATTGATAGTGAATTCACAAAAATCACTGTATATTATTCCGACCTGGAAGAAGTATAGTGTTGTTTGTTGATTTCTGAAAACTCAACCATATTATACTAGATTGAACATTTTGAAAAAACATGTCAAATTTGTTCTCAATGCATTTATATGAAATATGAATTCATACAATATTACAATATTCCTCTCCTTCCTTCTTTGTCCCTATTTTTACTTTCTTTCTTACCGTCTTTCTTTCCTTCTTCCTTCCTCTCTCCTTTTTTCGTCACTTCCATAATTCATGGGAGGGGCGATTGCTCCTATGAAATAATGAAACCTATCGATTAATTAAATATGACCCTACAGTTGGAAAAATGGCGAGATCGAAAATAAAATGTATGCACTTTGTAATGTAATCTACACGACAGTTCTGTTCTTATTGGAGAGAAATATGGTGCCAACTTGCAAGTTTCAGAATGTTTTCATCATGGCGCTGTGATTACAGCTGAGGGCGCTGCCCCGCGATAAAAGACAGTGAACTCACAATTCCCCACAATTCTTTCAACTGTAGGCCTATATTTGATTAATCAATAGGTTTCATTATTTCATAGGAGCAATCGCCCCTCCCATGAATTATGGAAGCGACAAAAAAAAGGAGAGAGGAAGGAAGAAGGAAAGAAAGACAGTGAGAAAGAAAGAAAAAATAGGGAGAAAGAAGGAAGGAGAGGAATATTGTAATATCGTATAAATTCATATTTCACAACTGCATTGGAAATCGCGAATACAACAAAATAGCACAAACACTCAGTGGTGAGTAGGAAGTTAATGGAAGGAACGCGTTTCTTTCTTGGGAACTTTGATGGGAACGCGTCCCTATTATTAAGCAGTAACTTTTAACGGAATTGCGTTCCTTTTTATTGATAACGAGGAACGAAATTCACGTTCTTTTCAAAGTTCCTTTTGAACTGATTGTACTTCAAGAATGCATTGGTAACGTCGAATGGATCGCCCATTTGTATGATACCAGATGAAAGATTCTGTCTGTGACCCTTTGTCTCGGACGCTATTGACTCGGCCTAATCCTTAATCCCTGCCGTCCATCCTGTATTGTATTATTCCCAGACGCATTTCACGGTATTTCCCTATCCACTTCTTATCGTCAGATCTTTTTGTACGTTGCCGTAGTTTGATGGCACGAATCACCAATAGCCAATGAGAATAAGATTATTCTCAAGACGCGAGAGATTTGTGCGAATACAAAGGCCTATTCCAACTCAGTGTTCCATCTCGACCATTCTAGTTCTCGTGATGAAAAAATTAGTGTTGTTGTAGTGTTTCATCAATAATGATCGAATAATTATTGTGATAAATTATTGTTCAAACATGGGAGTGAGGAGGGGAACACAGTGGAAAGCTTTTGCTTTGTAACATTTTAAAACTCATGAAAATACTCCTACAAATTTGAACGAAAAAAATTCCGCACTAGTATCTGTCAAAGGAACTTTGAAGGAACTTGATTTTTTGGAGAACATTCGAGATTTTTTTGAGGAACTGTAATGGTAACTAGTTCCTTTTTGGATCGAGTAAAGGGTATTGGAACTAGTTCATTTATTTGAGGAACTTACCCAACACGGCATACATTAGCTGTAAATCTGTATTGTCACTGTCAGTGTGAAACTCTAAAAAAATGCTTGAGCGATATGCATATGCATATGTGAATACATCGTACATCGATCATTAAGACAGCTCAATCATCATTAGTCACATTTACAAATATATCAATCTCACTAGTGAGATGTGCATTCACAAAATTGATCTGAAAGGGCACCAAACACAATCTGGCACTTAGAGGGCACGTGCCCCTTCTAGACCATCTCTGGCTATGCCACTGCCCCCAGCAAGTTATAACAAAGTGATGGGTTGGTGAAATACGTATATTTTCATGAAAACACAAAAGATATACAGTATTGACGTTTTAACTACTGCTTTGGTCACTTTGGAAACAAAATACCATCATTTATATACTACTACTGTGATGAGTAGATTCCTTAAAATCTTTCCTTAAGAAATCCGGATGAGTAGGTTACATAAATGTAA
>OZ023327.1:28182244-28222244 GCA_964007535.1 Brachyptera risi
GTAAAATTTCAATAATGATAATAATAATTGATAATAATTGAATGATTTTCATTCTCAATTCAACAAGTTCAAATATGCACACTTGTACAGCCAAGAAAACGAAATAATTTAATTAGGGCCCAACAAAGCTCAACTTCAAGATGTAACGTATAACGATTAGTTTGATGCTCAATGGTAGGTAGGCCTAAAGGTCTATAATTAAATATTCCAAGTGAACATTTTTAATAACGTCGTTTAATAAAAGATAATACTTTTGCGTCACGGTGTGGCGTAGAAACTTGTTTCTGAGTGGGAGGGGGGAAAGTAAGAAGCTTTTGAGAAACATTGTAAATCAAAATGTAATATATAATATATATATATATATATATATATATATATATATATATATATATATATATATATATATATATATATATATTTATATAGGTTTTGTCGCATGTACGGGGTCTGGGGGGAGGCGAAAAATTCCAGGCCCTCATATAGGCCTCGTCCTTTGAAATCTTGGAAGAATATTTAACATGACTTAGTGTGTATTCTGACGAAAGTGAGATAATTGTGTGGGTGTCAAGAGGAGGGGGGCCGGTACACTAGTGGGGGGTCATTTCCCCCTATCCCTACCCATCCTTCCTACGCGCCTGTAGGCCTGTTGGGATGATTCTGGCGAGTTATTCTGTGCTCTAGTCACTATAGCACAGAATAACTCGCCAGAATCATCCCATAGTCAACTGCTAAAACTAATGCGAGATGGCCGTGATGTCCGGTAATCCGGTACCTGGGTAAGATTGCATCTAAATTATATTAATTCAGTTGTAAAGTTGATTCAGTTTCTGCTCATTCTACATCTTTGAACCGGCACATGTAGCTGAGTGATTAACGCACTTGCTTCATGTGATCCGGGAGGTGAAGGGGAATATCGGACCCGGTTCGCTACCCGCCACCGTCCATCTATATATACAGGGGTTTTTCGTGGTTTCCCTCTGTAGTCTAGGCTAATGCCGGGATGGTTCCTACAATATAGGCCACGACCGCTTCTCATCATCCCATCATCTCATCAATCATTCATTCGACGCCAATAGATCTTGGTTCTTGGATTTGGGGTTTTTGGGTTTGGGTTTGGTTTCTTGGATCTTGGATTTGGTTGGTTAAAACCCAATATAAAAGATACATCTTTGAGATTTCGGTACTAAATGTATTACTTCCTGTTTGATCTCTATGAACGAAAACGACTACAAGACCTACCGGTACTTCCGTTCCGACTAAGGTACACCGTTGAAAATAATTGGCACAAGCACAAGGATTGTGTACATACCATTTTATGGGCAGCCATTATTCATCGTATACCATCTAGTTATATATGTGTCGCTACATGCGGACGTTGTTGTTGTTGTTCTCGCACGCAGCCTAAACTAACCCAAATTAACTCAATCAAACCAACTTAATTAGCCTAACTCAAACTAACCTAAACTAACTGACATCCAAACAAACATCCTGAATAATTTAATCTGAACGAAAACGACTACAAGACCTACCGGTACTTCCGTTCCGACTAATGATTATTTCGCATTTCATGGCTGCTTCTCATTCACCGATATCGAAATTTTGATATGTCTAATCATTCGAAAGTGACTACTATAAACAATTTCACCTGTCATCTAGAATGACAAGTAATTCAAGATTCAACACAATAATGTAGACACTTCAACCGATTAATTCTGCTGCATACACGTTTATACAACGTGATTGACTCAATTGAATTCCCATTTTCCAATACTTGACACAGTTATATCTTATCCTACTGATCTTCTAGCTCAGTCAGCTAGCACTGCCCTGCAGACTGACTTCAAGTCGGGGCATGGGTTCGGATCCAGCAATAGTCCAGCAAAAGTATTTGTACCATGCACCAGCTCATTCAATGTGTCCCCAAATAACATTGCTGTTGGTGGGGCCATTCAGCAAACAATCTTGAACTTTCTGGTAATAATATGGTGCCACTTCCCGTGGCTCATTCAGCAGAGGTACCGCTTTAGGAAATTAAGTCAAGTCGATTCCCGAATAAAGGCATGCGATTTGTGAACGTATACTCTCACTTTTCATCATTCCATTATTGCATTATCACCGCTCATTCGTACCTCCGTTTAGTCCAACTGTTGTTGGCGTCGTTATTACCATTATACAAATGATAATAAAAAAGTGATATGTAACATTATTCTCAAGGTGATATTTATGTTTCAATATGAATGTTTCTTTTGGTATTGATAATGTTGCCCGGTGTTGCCGGATAGTTTGACGACACCCAGAGGAAGTGGATGCGATCACAAATCGTATAGACCGGGGCGTTGTGGAGATGGTGGACTAGGTGGCTGTATGCAGTTAGATCTTGCGTGATCATCGTCAGTACTAGCGCCACTTTTATAGAGAAAACAATCTCAAAGATTCTCTTGAGAGATGGAAGAATCGAATCTGACGAAAATGTAAAAAAAATGGATTTTTATCTGTGTAAAAAATATTTCTTGATTAGTTTTTGATTGAAGAACGTCGAAAAAATACACTGGTCGTTGATTGTCTACATTGATGTTGAATAAGAATATATAGTGATTCTCGTCACTAGATATAAACAATCTAAGATGACTCATGAATATAAATAATAATATCAAGTTCATTCTGAATCTATTTTTGTTCCGAGAACTTTTACAGTAGAGTAAACCGAGGAGTAAACAACTAGTAAACTTGGTGTACACTGATTTCAGATTTCAAGGAATTTTAGGAAAAGTTCACGGGATTTCAAGAAGATTTCAAGAGATTTCAAGAAGATTTCGAGGGATTTCATGAAGATTTCATGACAAGTGTACACCAGATTTCAGGAGTTGTTGACCCCTCGGTAGCAAACCCTATATGAACTCGGGCTTACCCATAGATCAAATGGTGTCCACAGTGAAGTCAAGAAGTACAGAGCTTACCTGGGATGGTTTCAGTCCACTCGGCTGTCAATATTCTTCTATTTCATTACTGTCCTTGAATCTACCGATCACTTCTCGACCTATAGTTTACAAAATGAAACTATGCGCCGCGCCCTCTATACACCTCAAATATTTGCATTTAGGGTGCAGTGTGATAGAAATCAGTGGATGCAGTGCATATTGGCACCGAAGTTGCGATCGAAAGAAACAAATGCTTATAGGCTTATAAAAGGGGATATTCACTAATGGTGCAATTAAAAATACAACCTAGATCGAATACCTACCTGTTTGGGGCATGGGGATTTCTCACACGATTTCGATTAAATATATCAATCATTGAATTATCGAGATGTAAGCTACTAGCAATAAAACTTGCGTTATCATTAATCACTTCAGAATTCAAAGATGCATATTGTTTAACCGCATCATCTCCGTTTTCTATCAAAAGAGACTGTAGCAAACAGATGAGCGAAAGTGAGCGTAATTTTGCTTGTATTTGTAAACAAAGTCACATCCTTGTATCACTACTAGACCACTCACGATCGGTAGATTCAGATATTTGAATGGTAAATTATATTGGTACACATTTTTAACATTAGTGGGTTAAGAGTTATACCACCATAAGAACCCGTCAAATCAACCAACCCTTATTACATCTTGATCGAAGTTATAGTCATAAAACTGAGACGCATGGCCGAGTGACTATAGCACAATGAACCGTCATTCAGGAGACTAGGGTTCGATTTCCGCCAAGGTCAACCATCCTGACAGAGGTTTTTCGTGGTTTCCCTCTGTCGTTCAGGTCAATACTGGGATGGTTCCTCAACAACAGGCCGCGACCGACTCCTTTCCACTATTCTAGAACACCTAATAAAATGAACTTTCATTTCATCATCCCACCATCTCATATATCTTTCACCGACGCCGATAGATCGTATAGTCATCAGTGAGATGCGTCCTTTAACCCAATATAATTAAATGAGTATATATTCATAAACAATACAGAAAAAACAAGCTCTCCTAGTGCAATAACTTATTGCCATTGTCGTACTTTCGTAACCTTGGTTTTCACTATTATAATCCATGCTTACTCTTGTAATATCTGTAAGTATATATCATGATGTCGACCCTATAAAGTCTGTTCTATATTATGTTCTTATACTTACACTGCTGAGCTTTAAAACTTTTTTGTGTTGCTGTATGAACGAGGATCAAAATACTCTAGTTTCTAAGGGTCATAGCAATCCGCTTATTTGTTAAACGTCTTCTAGAGGGTAACACGATCGATGTATTTTGTAAGTTCAATCTCAGGATAGTCTTAGTCATAATAAATTCGACCACCATAATTGAATCCAGCTATTGTTTTTATTATTTTTAAATTGACCAAGTAGTCAAGTTCCTAAATTTATTCAGAGTCGTTTGACAATCTTGCTTCAATATTCTTCTAGATTAGAATAATAATTGATATAAATTTGAAAGAATGAAATATGTTAGAGTTAATTGTCTAGCCTATGAGTTAGAGAGAGGTTTGCGTATATTACGTCGAGGACTGTATACCACGGTAGCAAGCTACAAGGATCGTATAGGGGCATGTCTTAAGTTAAGAAGATTAGGAAAAGTCGCTTTCTTGAGCTAATAACATACAAGCAAACTTGGGTAAAACAAAATTATGTTAAGATAATAGGGTGTATATTTGGAACATATAGAACGTATTTCAGTTATAATCGCTACGTTGAGCTCGGTATAAAAACTAAAAATACACCCGTTTTGTTCTTCTGTGAAGTTGAGATATTCGAGTGATATTTGAGGGCTCACGCGAGTGAGATAGAAGGAATCGGCCTGTGAATTGTAGGATTTATATCGGCCAGCAGGAAATAGTGATTCTAGTGATCTTGAGTAGTGGCTACTAATGGGAACTCCTATATTTGACTTACAAAGTAGGCCCACCTTATCGGAATTTATTGTGCGGAACTATCTCATATTTTAATTATTTTTCATACATTATAAAACGTATGTTGAAAATCGCTTCATTATCACCCGCTCATTCGTACCCCCGTATAGGCCTAGCTGTTGGTGAGGTCGTCATGCTTTTTGAAAACATCAATTATTGTAAAAGCAAATAACAGTGTGTTTCCAAATTATTCCCTCTATAAAATTTATTCTCAGAGAAATAGTTTGATATGGGCCTATGTTTAGAAGTCGATACATATTTGTCTACATTGAAATTAGAAACTGCCACCCTCGGTAGCTCGGTCAGCTGAGGCACCGCTTCAGAAACTGAAGTTACCGTTGGGCGTGGGTTCGAATGCCGCATAAGGCGTGGGTTTTTGTGAACGCCTTTTCACTTATCATCACATCATAATTTCACTATCATCCGCTCATTCGTACACCCGTATAACCTAACTGTTGGTGGGGTCGTTAAGCAAACAATAATCAACCAATCAATCAAATTAGAAACCGATGAGAGAAAAATCTTCTTCACAATTTTTGAAGGGGAAAGTACGATTTCAGTGATTGTTTTATTATGGTGTCCCTCAGTTCCGTATTTTATATAATGGCAAACATCAACATGGGTGGAGGTGCCGTGATTCACGGTAGCCATTCATTCAAACTAAAAATCAGATGTATGAGCTTCATTTTTACCATAATCTGATTGAGGAACCTGTCCAATAATGATGCAGATGATTAGACCTACCTAACTTGGTTGTCTACAGTACAATTATATTAATTTGAAAGATCCCGGTACATTCAGCTCAGTTGCTGATACGCTCGCTTCTTATTTATTTATATTGGGTTTAACGACGCACTCTACTGATGACTACCCCCCGATCTATTGGAGTCGGTGAATGATACATGAGATGGTGGGATGATGAGATGAAAGGTAATTCTATAAGGTCTTCTTGGATAGTGGGAAGGAGTCGGTCGTGATCTGTTGTTAAGGAACCATCCCACCCAAGTAGCACAGATCCATGGCATTCGCATGGTATTGGAACGGCTAGCCATGCGGGTGGTCATGGCCCTTGCATGGCTAGCCGCTCATGGTAAACTACACGATTTTGGCGGTGCGCCCATGAGACTGCCATGAATTATGGCGAAGTCATGGCTTGCCATGAGATATACATGGAGGGGAAATGAGCCAATATTCACTGGCCAGCCTAGTATAAGCCATGCATGGTAACCTACTGGCTAGCCTGATGTAAGCCATGCATGGCAACCTACTGGCTAGCCTGATGTAAACCATGCATGGTTACCTACTGGCTAGCCTGATGTAAGCCATGCATGGCAACCTACTGGCTAGAATGATGTAAACCATGCATGGCCCTTGCATGGCTAGCCGCTCATGGTAAACTACACGATTTTGGCGGTGCGCCCATGAGACTGCCATGAGTTATGGCGAAGTCATGGCTTGCCATGAGATATCCATGGAGGGGAAATGAGCCAATATTCACTGGCCAGCCTAGTATAAGCCATGCATGGTAACCTACTGGCTAGCCTGATGTAAACCATGCATGGCAGCCTACTGGCTAGCCTGATGTAAACCATGCATGGCAACCTACTGGCTAGCCTGATGTAAACCATGCATGGCAGCCTACTGGCTAGAATGATGTAAACCATGCATTTTAGCTACTGGCTAGCCTGATGTAAACCATGCATGGTTACCTACTGGCTAGCCTGATGTAAACCATGCATGGCAGCCTACTGGCTAGCCTGATGTAAACCATGCATGGTTACCTACTGGCTAGCCTGATGTAAACCATGCATTTTAGCTACTGGCTAGCCTAGTGTCAACCATGCATGGTTGACACTAGGCTAGCCTCGTATAAGCCATGCATGGTTACCTACTGGCTAGCCTGATGTAAGCCATGCATGGTAACCTACCGGCTAGCCTAGTGTAAGCCATGCATGATTACCTACTGGCTAGCCTAGTATAAGCCATGCATGGTTACCAACTGGCTAGCCTCGTATAAGCCATGCATGGTTACCTACTGGCTAGCCAAGTGCAAGCCATGCATGGTTACCTACTGGCTAGCCTGGTTCAAGCCATGCATGGTTACCTACTGGCTAGCCCAGTGTAAGCCATGCATGGTAACCTACTGGCTAGCCTAGTGTAAGCCATGCATGGTAACCCACTGGCTAGCCTAGTGCAAGCCATGCATGGTTACCTACTGGCTCGCCTGGTGCAAGCCATGCATGGTTACCTACTGGCTAGCCTAGTGTAAGCCATGCATGGTTACCCACTGGCTAGCCCAGTGTAAGCCATGCATGGTCACCTACTGGCTAGCCTGGTGCAAGCCATGCATGGTTACCTACTGGCTAGCCCAGTGTAAGCCATGCATGGTAACCTACTGGCTAGCCTAGTGTAAGCCATGCATGGTAACCCACTGGCTAGCATAGTGCAAGCCATGCATGGTTACCTACTGGCTCGCCTGGTGCAAGCCATGCATGGTTACCTACTGGCTCGCCTGGTGTAAGCCATGCATGGCTTGCACTAGGCTAGCCAGTAGGTATCCATGTATGGCTTGTACTAGGCTAGCCAGTAAGTAACCATGCATGGCTTGCACTAGGCTAGCCAGTAGGTAACCATGCATGGCTTGCACTAGGCTAGCCAGTAGGTTACCATACATGGTATCCCACCGGCTAGTCATTCTTCGTAATACACCAGTATAGCACCAGTAAGGCACTTGTAGTAGCTCCCATTTTTTGACCCATATTTTTCAGCACGGCAATTGCAGTTCCTGTTCTACTAAATATCTCTGAAACAAACTTCAATGAAAAACCAATATTGACCCAACTTATCTGTAAAGGATATGGAGGGAGGAAATTGTATAGATTTCGTTAGTGGATAAAAATAACACTTGCGGTCACATAAGTTGCTGATCGAGTCGTATTGAATTGCATTCCGGATGAAATTGACTTACGTACGCACTACAACTTGCAGATAACGTAGGTTAAGTATGGACTGAATGTTCAAGTTCTTTTCTACCTAGCTACACCTGTTATAGGTAGAAGTGCAACGGTGCGGGATTGTATAGGTATCAGTTGAACAGAAAAGGACGTAATTTTCGGTTACATGGAAATGCATTTTTTACGTTCCACATCTATAGACTAGAAATATGTGAAACATTAGCTGTGATTATATGCGTGTGATTTTCATATTGATTTAAATTCAAGTTCCGGAAAGAAACGCGTTATGTGACTGTAAGTGTATGTTCATACACTACTTAAGAAAATGAAAAGTCAAAAAATAATTGTTCATTAATCAAATTCTTTAATAATTATCAACACCTTATTATTTTTTGATGAAGGTTACATTGATATCGAATCATCAACAACGAATACATTAGAGGATTGTAAAGTCTAAGTTACCTCATCAACATCATTACACAATAGGCCCTATATACAGAAGCTGTATTTTTTCGTCTTGAATTCCATGTCAGGGAGAGTTGAGTCTGATGTCAGAGCTTTTTTCCCCGCTACGTTAGCCCCACCTACTACTGACTTCGTATGGGGTGAGAGGTCCGAACCTCTCGACGGGATTGGTAGCCAAAAGGGTATATCATACTTATACGCCGGTAAGATAATAGACCCTTTCGGCTACCGATCCCGTCGAGAGGTTCGGACCTCTCACCCCAACAAAGTCAGTAATGAGTGGGGGTAACGCAGCGGGGATAAAAGCTCTGAAGTCAGACTCTGAAGTCCCTGACACGGACCTAAGCAGCTATAATTAACTTAAGTTACTTGTCTAAAGTCATTATTTTGATTAAATCGTATAATCGAAAAGAAAATGAGAATACAAGTTGAAAACTCAAAAGGTAGGCCTACGGTACATGGAAAAAATTGAATTATCGCTTTGAGCCAGGGGGTCGTAACCCATTTTTGACCATAACAAAAAAAAAACGATACATATAGGCCTACATACATATTTATACATAATACATACATATATACATTACAC
The DNA here is from genome assembly GCA_964007535.1 of Brachyptera risi. NCBI lineage: Eukaryota > Metazoa > Arthropoda > Insecta > Plecoptera > Taeniopterygidae > Brachyptera > Brachyptera risi. The sequence goes on from OZ023327.1 coordinate 28,191,158, forward strand.
ACATACTTGTTTGCATAATGCACTGACCATGCATCCAGTGATGATTTCAGACTTTTCTGTTGGGGGGAGGGGGGCTCTGGAAAATTCAGGGGGTGCAGTGAGAAATATGACGGTACACATATTGAGAATGGAGGCATCCCACGGAGTGCTTATTTTCAGACGGACATGTTTAAGCTGATATTTGAAGTCACCAGAGCAACAACTCAAATAATTGGATGAACGAAGCGAAGACTTGTTTCACCGTAGGCCCATTTAGGCCTACTCGAAAAACACGAACGTGTGTTCTTTTTTTGCGTTCCACAGATCAAACGAGAGTATTAATCAGTTGAAACTTGGCACACACGTCATCATCGAATTCGATACTGTATGAGTTCTAAAGAGGCGTAATCGGTTGCAACTTTCCTGAGTAACTTATTCCGACGATTTAAAAACCCCAATAACAAGAATACAGAAAATTTAGAAATAGAATGAAGAAACTTTTGAAAAAATATTTCCACCGAATGGATTCAAGTGTTCATGAAATTTCATCATAATAATGATAAATATCCTTCCGAAGTCTCACATGAATCGGGTCGGCCGTTTTGATAAGAAAAAAATTAGAATGTAAATTTTCAATATCAATCAAAGCGATTGAAAAACTCATCCAGAATTTAAGCAGCAAAGCTAGTATAACCAATTGAATTATTATTAGAAAAATTAAAATGAGTAATGAATGAAAACGGAAGGCATGAACATGATTATTTCTAACTCAAGGTGAATAATATGTAGCGTTCCATTATACTCCACATAAATATGCTTATATCGCTCATCCAACAACTCATATTTGCGTTTTTCTAGTAGTCTACTAGGCAAACGAAGCATATGCGTTGTAAGGAGATCGAGATATTTATTTCGAGTATAAAAACAGATTTTTCAACAAAGCTAGTTGTTCAACAAACCAAAACTCTCGACACCTTGACTCGAATAAAATTTACTTCATTCTGCTATACTTCATTACGTATGGTCGAGAAAGCTGTGTTTCTCGACAACATAATTCTTCTATTACAATAGGCTTCTGTCAAGTAACAAATGATTAACAATCGTTACCATGGCAACACAGCGAACTGGTGAACTGACACGAGTTATGATTGTTCAATATAAACTGATGGACATTGTAGTCTGTCTCTGCAACAATGAGTGACGTCACTTGACAGAAGCCTACCACTTGATGAATAATAAGAAACATCTAATGAAAAACATTCATTAGATTATTTTCTCCAAAAGTGCTTGTCCGATTTGCATAAAAATATGTTGTGACGTACATTCATATGTTCACATTCAGTCTCTTTTCCTTTTTGAAATATTTTCCTTTGCAAAGTTTTCACGCCTCGCTCAATCTTATAGAGTTTTTAGAAGCTTGAGATGATGTTTCTAAAAAATGATCTAACCAATTTGACCCTACAACTACACATTTCTAAGTTGGATCAGTCCGCGTGCCCATAAAAAGTTGCATATTGATCAGTCAAACTTTGTGACCTGTGCAGGCCTCACAAAAAAAAACACATACAAAGCTCGGTAGAAGTATCTGATCACCGAGCTCGGTAGAAGTATCTGATCAGGCGCTAAATGACCTCGCTGTCGATGCACCTTAAAACTCTAATATTCATTCATTCATTCAAGTATCTGGTGGAAGTCTTCGCTATCGTTTATCCAATTAGAACGAAGATTCCGATGTTTTTTTGAAAATGAAAAATTACAGTTATGATTTGTTTATATATAACTTGACGATAGCTAAGTGAAGAGAACATTTGATTCAAATTGTGGTGTGGAGCATTGAATACCTTGGGGGAAGGGGGGCTCAGCTCCCCCCTTCCCCCAGGACATTCCTGAAATCACCATTGAATGCACTCCAAGCTTGATCAATCTCACATTTAACAACATCGTCAATTGGAGCCTTCTGAATGCGTTTCTCCTCACCGTCGTCAACGTCGCGTGCATGTCATCTTATTGTAGCCATTTTCGAATGCAGCAATCAATTTCTTGAGTGGTTGAGCTGCAACGAGATGAGGATCGCACCTGACTGCCCTGTAACTACAAATTAAATTGTCACCCTCGTGGAATTTTGGTTTTACTCCTGAACAACCTAGCTGTTGATAGGAATGTTAATCAAACAATAATTGCATTTTGCTGTCAGAAAGTAGAAACCGTGCATGGCCCACAACTGGGTAGCCTATTAAATACCATGCATGGTAACCTACTGGCTAGCCTTGCTATAAGCCATGCACGGTAATTTTTTATTATTTAACTCTTGCAAATGCACATAAATGCGCGGTGGCAAGTTCCCTAAGTACCCCTATCCCACCATCTCCTTAACCCTCTGACGGAATAACTTTAACCTGATGTCATCCCCTTCAAAAACATTTCTACTAAGCCCATTCCAGTCTTCTGGTCATCTTTGTATGAGCCGTGCATGGTAACCTACTGACTGGCCTCCTTTATGCCATGCGTGGTAACCTACTGGCTAGCCTAGCTATAAGCCGGCACGGCAACATCTCAAGTTTGGCCTGCTGCATCGCTAGAGAACATTTGTACAGAACTGCCATTCGGTAACGGAAAAGTTCAAAGTGATCTAATGAAGTTTGATCCCATATAACCTATCTGTTATTAGGGTCGATGAACAAAATACATTCTACAAGCATATCATCTAGCTAGGGTAGCACAGGTCCATGTTGGTCGAAATCTCATTCCGAATGTAGGCCTACAAAAGCTCTGTCAGGACAGTTCACGCTGTGAGCGAGGTTGGCCTATATACATAATAAAATGGACACACAGTTTCATGAATGAATAGTCATTTGCTCCTCAGATTGGTCGATATTATCATAATTAGAAACACTAATTATATTCAGCAATCCATAGAAATTGAGCTCGAATTGTGAAGCAGGCTTGTGAGTTTGTGCAAAAATGTCTAGCGCCTCCCGCCATTTTGGCTGGAAAGCTCAACCGATGACTACATTGAATGAGATGCCTAGAGAGGTAAACAAAATGATAACTTACCGTGCACTGCAGAGTAACAGAAGATAGTACGGTAGTGCAGTGTAAATGACTTTGAAGTTTAATCAAAGTCTCATAATTCACTAGGACAATTAAATTCACCCATCCATCCATGACTTGTCGTGACAAGAGAAGCGTGCGTCAACCGCCAACTGAAAATATTAGCTATGAACCATAAGCAACGCAATGGTGAAACGCTACCTACGACGAGTTTGTGTATGCATACCACCTGACAAAACTCAGAACTATGAAATATTTCCGATTCTAATATCGAACCGATGGCAGAATTGATGAAATTATACATTTATTACTCGCTACATATACAGAATAACGTTCTTGCAGCTTGGATTTTCACTTCACTTCACTCTAATACCAATCATGAAATTATCTATGATACAATTATTGTAGTATTATATTTCAAGTGTTGGCAGCTCTCATTGAGCTGTGCGCATATTTGCATTCAGTGTCACTGGAATACATGGCAATTGTATGGTCCATGATAGGTTGGCCATGCACGGTGGGGTATGAGCTAGACACACATGGCCCATCTACGGCAAGCCAATTCAGTGCCATACACTTGGGTCATAGCTCATGGTAATTGTATGGGCCAGTTCGTTCTGGTCATGCGTATTCTCCATTCATATAAGAATAGATGCATACTCATTGCACATGTTTTCACATGTTGAATTCAGATTCAATGATCTATGGACGTGGAAAGTACATCGTTGTATTTATCGCATAAATTCAAATTTTACTTCATTATATTGGGTTTTAACGACGCACTATACTGATGGCTACGATCTATTGGCGTCGGTGGATGATGGATGAGATGATTGGATGATGAGATGAAAGGTTATTTCATTAGGTGTTTTGGATGGTGGGAAGGAGTCGGTCGTGGCCTGTTGTTAAGAAACCATACTAAGTATGAACATGAACGACAGAGGGAAACCACGAAAAAAACATTTCAGAGTGGTCGACCATGACGGGAATCGAACCCCGGTCTCCCGAATGACGGTTCAATGTGTAACCACTCGAGCACGCGTCTCAGTCAAATATTACTCCAAAGATTAGATAATAGCTGATTTATTTAATTTATCACTTCAGCATCTCTTACGACCTGTTGAATTCAATGATAATATCACGTACTCACAGAGAAAACTTCAAACTTTCTTTCGTTGGGCAAGTTTTTATAAAGATGAGTACTTTCAAGAATTCGAAAATACCGCTCAAAATGAAACAGAAAATGTGCATGGCACTGTCATGGGCCATCGCAACTTTGCCATGTCTCTTTTGAAATACTACGGCAATAACATGGACCAGGTTAGGCTGGCCATGCATGGTAATGTTAGGGACAGACACTCATGGCCCATCTACGGCAAGCCAGGACATTGCCGAACACTCGGACCGCAGCTCATGGCAATAGCATGGACCGTCTCAGGCTTGCCAAGCATGGTAATGTTGGGTATTAATACTCATGGCCCATCTACGGCAAGCCAAGACATTGCCATGCACTCGGCACGTGGCTCATGGCAATAGCATGGCCCAGCTCGTGCTGACCATGCATGGTAATGTGGGAGATAAACACTCACGGCCCATCTACGGCAAGCCAAGACTTTGCCATGCACTCGGCACGTGGCTCATGGCAATAGCATGGCCCAGCTCGTGCTGGCCATGCATGGTGATCTTGGGGATATACACTCATGGCCCATCTACGGCGAGCCAGGACTTTGCCATGCACTCGGAACGTGGCTCATGGCAATAGCATGGCCCAGCTCGTGCTGGCCATGCATGGTGATCTTGGGGATATACACTCATGGCCCATCTACGGCAAGCCAAGACTTTGCCATGCACTCGGCCCGTAGCTCATGGCAATAGCATGGCCCAGCTCGGGCTTGCCATGCATGGTGGTGTTGGGGATTAACACTCATGGCCCATCTACGGCAAGCCAAGACTTCGCCATGCACTTGGCCCGTGGCTCATGGCAATAGCATGGCCCAGCTCGTGCTGGCCATGCATGGTGGTGTTGGGGATCAAGACTCATGGCCCATCTACGGCAAGCCAAGACTTTGCCATGCACTCGGCCCGTAGCTCATGGCAATAGCATGGCCCAGCTCGTGCTGGCCATGCATGGTGGTGTTGGGGATCAACACTCATGGCCCATCTACGGCAAGCCAAGACTTCGCCATGCACTTGGCCCGTGGCTCATGGCAATAGCATGGCTCAGCTCGGGCTTGCCATGCATGGTAATGTCGGGGATTTACACTCATGGCCCATCTACGGCGAGTCAGGACTTTGCCATGCACTCGGAACGTGGCTCATGGCAATAGCATGGCCCAGCTTGTTCCCGCCATGCATGGTAATGTTGGAGATTGCCACTCATGGCCCATCTACGGCGAGCCAAGACATTGCCATGCAATCGGAATGTAGCTCATGGCAATAGCACGGCCCAGCTCGAGCTTGCCATGCATGGTGATGTTGGGATTAACACTCATGGCCCATCTACGGCAAGCCAAGACTTAGCCATGCACTCGGCCCGTGGCTCATGGCAATAGCATGGCCCAGCTCGGGCTTGCCATGCATGGTAATGTCGGATATTGCCATCCATGGCCCATCTATAGCAAGCCAAGATTTTGCCATTCATCTCTCTCTCTGTCTGTCTCTCTCTCTCTCTCTGTCTCTCTCTCTCTCTCTCTCTCTCTCTCTCTCTCTTCTCTCTCTCTCTCTCTCTCTCTCTCTCTCTCTCTCTCTCTCTCTCTTTCTCTCCCTCTCTCTCTCTCTCTCTCTCTCTCTCTCTCTCTCTCTCTCTTTCTCCATATGTATATATAAACATATAAATATATATATATATATATATATATATATATATATATATATATATATATATATATATATATTTATATATATATATATATGTATATATATATATATATATATATATATATATACATATATATATATATATATATATATATATGTATATATATATATATATATATATATAAATATATATATATATATATATATATATATATATATATATATATATATATATATATATATATATATATATATATATATATATATATATATATATATATATATATATATATATGAGAATTTTAAATATATGAATTCATATATGTATACAAGAAAGGAGAATAACAAATTTGAACTGATGCATAGTTTGGAAAAATTATTTCACAGTTTGAACAAAATTCTGATAATTTGATTCTAAGATTACTTATCAGTTCATCTGCAATACCCATCAGGAGTGGAAAACAACACTAAAAATCATCGAAAACTTATCAAAAGAATTTTAAACAAATATCGACAACGGTGCAATGATGTGCGTTTTTCCACTTCATGTAGATCCGTCAAATAAAATGATCAAAGGATAAATATTCGGAGCCACTTACATTCGATGGTGAATTGATAGAAACTGGGAATATTGTGCTGATATTCTGACTCACTATTTCGGATATCAGAAAATTGTATGTGAGAAAAGATGATTTCTGCTGGAAGGATATATCAAGTTCTTCAGAAGACAACTTTTTGTGATTCATGAAGCAAGTTTTCATAAGAATGTGGACATTCACCATTTTGAAAATGCCGCTCAAACTGAAACAGAACATTGCATGGCGCTCACATGGGCCATCGGTTCTCTACCGAATATCTGTTGAAAGACAATGGCAATAGCATGGCCCAGTTCATGCTTGCCATGGATGGCTAGGTTGAGGATTGCCACTTATGACCCATATAGGGCAAGCCAAGACGTTGCCATGCACTTGGCCCGTGGCTCATGGCGATGGCATGGCCCAGCTCGTGCTTGCCATACATGGTAATGTAGGAGAATGCCACTCATGGCCCATCTACGGCAAGCCAAAACTTTGCCATGCACTCGGCCCGTGGCTCATAGCAATAGCATGGCACATCTCGTGCTGGCCATGCATGGTAATGTAGGAGATTGCCACTCATGGCCCATCTACGGCAAGCCAGGACATTGCCATGCACTCGGCCCGTGGCTCATGGCAAAAGCATGGCCCAGCTCGTGCCCGCCATGCATGGTGATGTTGGAGATTGCCACTCATGGCCCATCTACGGCGAGCCAGGACATTGCCATGCACTCGGCCCGTGGCTCATGGCAATAGCACGGCCCAGCTCGTGCTGGCCATGCATGATGATGTTGGGGATTAACACTCATGGCCCATCGACGGCAAGCCAAGACTTTGCCATGCACTCGGCCCGTGGCTCATGGCAATAGCATGGCCCAGCTCGGGCTTGTCATGCATGGTAATGTTGGAGATTGCCACTCATGGCCCATCTAAGGCAAGCCAGGACATTGCCATGCACTCGGCCCGTGGCTCATGGCAATAGCATGGCCCAGCTCTGGCTTGCCATGCATGGTAATGTTGGAGATTGCCACTCATGGCCCATCTACGGCAAGCCAGGACATTGCCATGCACTCGGCCTGTGGATCATGGCAATAGCATGGCCCAGCTCGGGCTTGCCATGCATGGTAGTGTTGGGGATCAACACTCATGGCCCATCTACGGCAAGCCAGGACTTTGCCATGCACTTGGAACGTGGCTCATGGCACTAGCATGGCTCATCTCGGGCCCGCCATGCATGGTGATGTTGGGGATTACCACTCATGGCTCATCTACGGTGAGCCAGGACATTGCCATGCACTCGGCCTGTGGCTCATGGCAATAGCATGGCCCAGCTTGTGCCCGCCATGCATGGTAATGTTGGAGATTTCCACTCATGGCCCATCTACGGCAAGCCAGAACATTGCCATGCACTCGGCCCGTGACTCATGGCGATGGCATGGCCCAGCTCGTGCTTGCCATGCATGGTAATGTTGGAGATTAACACTCATGGCCCATCTACGGCAAGCCAGGACATTGCCACGCACTCGGCCTGTGGCTCATGGCAATAGCATGGCCCAGCTCGTGCCCGCCATGAATGGTAATGTTGGAGATTGCCACTCATGGCCCATCTACGGCAAGCCAGGACATCGCCATGCACTCGGCCCGTGGCTCATGGCGATGGCATGGCCCAGTTCGTGCTTGCCATGCTTGGTAATGTTGAAGATTGCCACTCATGGCCCATCTACGGCAAGCCAAGACGTTGCCAGGCACTCGGCCCGTGGCTCATGGCGATGGCATGGCCCAGCTCGTGCTGGCCATGCATGGTAATATAGGGGATTGCCACTCATGCCCCATCTACGGCAAGCCAGGACATTGCCATGCACTCGGCCCGTGGCTCATGGCAATAGCATGGCCCAGCTCGGGCTTGTCATGCATGGTAATGTTGGAGATTGCCACTCATGGCCCATCTACGGCAAGCCAGGACATTGCCATGCACTCGGCCCGTGGCTCATGGCGATGGCATGGCCCAGCTCGGGCTTGCCATGCATGGTGGTGTTGGGGATCAACACTCATGGCCCATCTACGGCAAGCCAGGACATTGCCATGCACTCGGCCCGTGGCTCATGGCAATAGCATGGCCCACCTCGTGCTGGCCATGCATGGTAATATAGGGGATTGCCACTCATGCCCCATCTACGGCAAGCCAGGACATTCCCAGGCCCTCGAAACGTGGCTCATGGCGATGGCATGGCCCAGCTCTTGCTGGCCATGCATGGTAATGTAGGGGATTAACACTCATGGCCCATCTACGGCGAGCCAGGACATTGCCATGCACTCGGCCCGTGGCTCATGGCAATAGCATGGCCCACCTCGTGCTGGCCATGCTTGGTAATGTTGGAGATTGCCACTCATGGCCCATCTACGGCAAGCCAGGACATTGCCATGCACTCGGCCCGTGGCTCATGGCGATGGCATGGACCAGCTCGGGCTTGCCATTCATGGTGTTGTTGGGGATCAACACTCATGGCCCATCTACGGCAAGCCAGGACATTGCCATGCACTCGGCCCGTGGCTCATGGCAATAGCATGGCCCACCTCGTGCTGGCCATGCATGGTAATATAGGGGATTGCCACTCATGCTCCATCTACGGCAAGCCAGGACATTGCCGGGCACTCGGCCCGTGACTCATGGCGATGGCATGGCCCAGCTCGTGCTTGCCATGCATGGTAATGTTGGAGGTTTCCACTCATGGCCCATCTACGGCAAGCCAGGACATTGCCACGCACTCGGCCTGTGGCTCATGGCAATAGCATGGCCCAGCTCGTGCCCGCCATGAATGGTAATGTTGGAGATTGCCACTCATGGCCCATCTACGGCAAGCCAGGACATCGCCATGCACTCGGCCCTTGGCTCATGGCAATAGCATGGCCCAGATCGTGCTTGCCATGCATGGTAATGTAGGGGATTAACACTCATGGCCCATCTACGGCGAGCCAGGACATTGCCATGCACTCGGCCCGTGGCTCATGGCAATAGCATGGCCCACCTCGTGCTGGCCATGCATGGTAATATAGGGGATTGCCACTCATGCCCTATCTACGGCAAGCCAGGACATTGCCATGCACTCGGCCCGTGGCTCATGGCAATAGCATGGCCCAGCTCGGGCTTGTCATGCATGGTAATGTTGGAGATTGCCACTCATGGCCCATCTACGGCAAGCCAGGACATTGCCATGCACTCGGCCCGTGGCTCATGGCGATGGCATGGCCCAGCTCGGGCTTGCCATGCATGGTGGTGTTGGGGATCAACACTCATGGCCCATCTACGGCAAGCCAGGACATTGCCATGCACTCGGCCCGTGGCTCATGGCAATAGCATGGCCCACCTCTTGCTGGCCATGCATGGTAATATAGGGGATTGCCACTCATGCCCCATCTACGGCAAGCCAGGACATTGCCAGGCCCTCGAAACGTGGCTCATGGCGATGGCATGGCCCAGCTTGTGCTTGCCATGCATGGTAATGTAGGGGATTAACACTCATGGCCCATCTACGGCGAGCCAGGACATTGCCATGCACTCGGCCCGTGGCTCATGGCAATAGCATGGCCCACCTCGTGCTGGCCATGCTTGGTAATGTTGGAGATTGCCACTCATGGCCCATCTACGGCAAGCCAGGACATTGCCATGCACTCGGCCCGTGGCTCATGGCGATGGCATTGCCCAGCTCGGGCTTGCCATGCATGGTGGTGTTGGGGATCAACACTCATGGCCCATCTACGGCAAGCCAGGACATTGCCATGCACTCGGCCCGTGGCTCATGGCAATAGCATGGCCCACCTCGTGCTGGCCATGCATGGTAATATAGGGGATTGCCACTCATGCCCCATCTACGGCAAGCCAGGACATTGCCAGGCACTCGAAACGTGGCTCATGGCGATGGCATGGCCCAGCTCGTGCTTGCCATGCATGGTAATGTTGGAGATTGCCACACATGTCCCATCTACGGCAAGCCAGGACATTGCCATGCACTCGGCCCGTGGCTCATGGCAATAGCATGGCCCAGCTTGGGCTTGCCATGCATGGTGATGTTGGAGATTGCCATTAATGGCCCATCTACGGCAAGCCAGGACATCGCCATGCACTCGGCCCGTGGCTCATGGCAATAGCATGGCCCAGCTCGGTCTTGCCATGCATGGTGATGTTGGAGATTGCTATTCATGGCCCATCTACGGCAAGCCAGGACATTGCCATGAACTCGGCCCGTGGCTCATGGCAAAAGCATGGCTCAGCTCGGGCTCGCCATGCATGGTGATGTTGAGGATTATAACTCATGGCCCATCTACGGCAAGCCAAGACGTTGCCATGCACTCGGCCTGTGGCTCATGGCAATAGCATGGCCCAGCTCGTGCTTGCCATGCATGGTGATATAGGGGATTGCCACTCATGACCCATCTACGGCAAGCCAAGACTTTTCCATGCACTCGGCCCGTGGCTCATGGCAATAGCATGGCCCAGCTCGGGCTTGCCATGCATGGTGATGTTGGGGATTAAAACTCATGGCCCATCTACGGCAAGCCAGGACATTGCCATGCACTCGGCCCGTGGCTCATGGCAAAAGCACGGCCCAGCTCGTGCCCGCCATGCATGGTAATGTTGGAGATTGCCACTCATGGCCCATCTACGGCAAGCCAGGACATTGCCATGCACTCGGCCCGTGGCTCATGGCAATAGCACGGCCCAGCTCGTGCTGGCCAAGCATGGTAATGTTGGGTATTAACACTCATGGCCCATCTACGGCAAGCCAAGACTTTGCCATGCACTCGGCCTGTGGCTCATGGCAATAGCATGGCCCAGCTCGGGCTTGCCATGCATGGTGATGTAGGGGATTATTACTCATGGCCCATCTACGGCAAGCCAAGACGTTGCCATGCACTCGGCTCGTGGCTCATGGCAATGGCATGGCTCAGCTCGTGCTTGCCATGCATGGTAATGTTGGAGATTGCTACTCATGGCCCATCTACGGCAAGCCAGGATATTGCCATGCATTCGGCACGTGGCTCATGGCAATAGCATGGCCCAGTTTGGCTTGCCATGCATGGTAGTGTTGGGGATCAACACTCATGGCCCATCTACGGCAAGCCAGGACATTGCCATGCACTCGGCCCGTGGCTCATGGCGATTGCATGGCCCCGCTCGTGCTTGCCATGCATGGTAATATAGGGGATTGCCACTAATGGCCCATCTACGGCAAGCCAGGACATTGCCATGCACTTGGCCCGTGACTCATGGCAATAGCATGGCCCAGCTCGGGCTTGCCATGCATGGTGATGTTGGGGATCAACACTCATGGCCCATCTATGGCAAGCCAGGACATTGCCATGCACTCGGCCCGTGGCTCATGGCAATAGCATGGCCCACCTCGTGCTGGCCTTGCATGGTGATGTTGGGGATTAACATTCATGGCCCATCTACGGCAAGCCAGGACATTGCCATGCACTCGGCCCGTGGCTCATGGCAATAGCATGGCCCAGCTTGTGTCGGCCATGTCTAGTGAATTCACTATCCACATTCCAAATGGTAACGGGTAGGACCATGTGTGGCTAGCCATGAGTGGCTAGCCATGAGTTAGCATCGCATGGCCCGTATTTTCATCATTCTGGCTGTGCTACTTGGGCAGTATATCCCGGAACGACAGAGGGAAACCACAAAAACCTTGTCAGGATGCATGGTCTACCATGGCGGGAATCAGACCCTGGTCGTCTCCTGAATGACGGTTCAGTGTACTAAGCACTCGGCCACACGTATTAGTTTGCTTCTTGTGAGCGGGAGGTGAGGTGAAGGGAAATATTGGGCCTTTGTTCAATCCCCGCCATCGTTCATCCTAACAGGGATTTATCGTAGTTCTTCTCTGTAGTCTAGACTAATGACGGAATGGTTCCTATACAATATAACAATATAGACCACGATCGCTTTCTTCTCACTATCCTTCCCATTACATAGTAAACCTTCATCTCATCATCTCATTGATCATTCATCCGACGAGTATGCCAGTAGATCTCAGCTGTCATGACAGTGCGTCGTTATACTGAATATTAAAAAGTAGATTCACAAACGATGACGCCGATGTGCAAGGTGAAGAAATCAAATTTGAAGAAAACAAACGCATTGTTCTCAATATTGAAAAATACCAAAGTTTCGAATTATATCAGAATTATTTCTTCCAAGATACTCAAGTTACCGGCGGCGGCATTCATTTCCTTCAGATATTTCTCCAGTTTTCAAGTATATTCATGTTTTTTATTGTATTTATCAACCTTGACCAAGATTTTCATCTTATATATTAATTGGACTATATTGTTTATTATTGTAATCGCTTAACAACCCCACTAGCAGCTGGGTTATTTGGGGATACGATTGAACGTACCAGCACAGGTAGCTGAGTGGTTAGCGCACTTGCTCCATGTGACCCAGAAAGTAGTGGGCATGTCGGACCCGGTTCGATCCCCGCTACCATCCATCTTTACAGGGGTTTTTCGTGGTTTCACTCTGTAGTCTAGGCTAATGCCGGAATGGTTCCCACTTAATAGGCCACGACCGCTTCCTTCCCACTATCCTTCCCATTACCTATAAAAAACCTTCATCTCACCATACCATCTTCTCATTGATCATTCATCCGACGCCAATAGATCTTAGTCTTCATCACAGTGCGTCGTTAAAACCCAATATAAAAAAACGAAAAACGAATGAACGTATTACAACACACACAAATAGCATACCTCCTTCCGGATTCAAACCCACTCCCGCCGTATTTCAGTGTCCTGCTGACCAGTGCTTGAGTTGAGTGAGCCAGATGAGCGCGGAACATATGAGCTTAGATAAACTCACGTGAGAAAAAGAGACGCATTACGCCTATGCTTAACTGCCACCAACGCTCTTAATACATACAAAATCACTGAAATGAACTGGCATAAATCTAATCAATCGATTACTTCTCTTCAATTGTCGACCAATAGAGTAACTCGATTTGTTTTTTCTAGTCTTTCACAGAAAGCTTATCCATTTATTTTTAGACCTCTGATCATTGCTCTTCTCTCTCTCTCTCTCTCTCTCTCTCTCTCTCTCTCTCTCTCTCTCTCTCTCTCTCTTTCTTTCTCTCTCTCTCTCTCTCTCTCTCTCTCTCTCTCTCTCTCTCTCTCTCTCTCTCTGTCTCTCTCTTCTATGAGAGAAAGGTTAGTTCGCGGTGTATATATAACGTTTTATATGCGGTTGACTAGATTGTAGGGGTGAGGTATGGCACGGTGGCTTGAGGAGGAAAGAGGGTAATGATTTAAGTTTATCCTTGTTAAGGCGGTTCAGGGCGCAGAGTTTCGGTTGGGAGGGGGAGTTGATACTGGTGCATGGGTTGAAGTGAAACGTAAAATAAAACCATTGCTTATACGAGTGTGAATAAGAGACTTCTGTATTATTACGGTGGTGTGGAAACGGGGGTTGGTTATGGGTGGTAAAAGTGGGTGTAAGTATACTGTATTTACGGTAGTTACTTGCTGAAGTCAACACATCTAACTGTCATTACATTCGGATTTGTAATAATTACTTGTGGGTTTGATTCGCATGGGAAGATGGCGCGCGCATACGAGAGTGAAAGAGATTGAGGAAGAGACGGGGGGACGAGAGAGAGAGAGAGAGAGAGAGAGAGAGACGGATGAGAAGGAAGAGAGAGTGGGGGCACTGAGGGAATGAGAAACAGTGAGAGTAGGGTATGAAATCATTCTGATTGGATTTCTCGCCTAGATTAATATTGTTGTATACACTGTGAAATACACTTCACCAGTATTACTTTACTGATTAATGCACCACTCTATTTGACTGTGCCCTAATCACAATAGGACAATAATATAGTTTCCACGCTTAGTTGTAGCCAACACGGCTAGATAAATAAGATAAATCAGTTCTGACCAACAACAAAATACAACGGCACTGATTAACGCACGTTGCACCGGACCTATATATAAAGCGCTTGTTTATGATGTGCTGTTGCGCTTACATAAAGTAGTCGATCAAGTTGAATTATTAAAATGCTATACGAAGAAAATGTACTGATAATTATTTTACTCAAACTAGAAAGCAATGTTCACAAGCACTCCACGTATAGGCCATTAGGCCTATGGTCTATGATAATATTGACGTAAATTTTATTAAAATTACAATTCCGGATTGAACCATCTCATGTGACCGCTAGTGTACAATTATGTACACTTGAACCCACGTAAAATGTAGTCGTCCACAAACTGAATGATTGCACAAACTTTGGTGGATATGTAGATTAACAGTTTGCATCTTGAAATATCCAACGCTTCTGAAATACTTGGTTATGTTTCATTCACTTCTTTGATTCTATTTCTGATTGGATTCTGAGGAATATTCTGGAAAAACTGAGAAGTCTTCAATAAAATGATCGATATTAATAATTTATGAATATATATATATATATATATATATATATATATATATATATATATATATATAAATATATATATGAATATATATATATATATATATATATATATATTTATATATATTTATATATATATATATATATATATATATATATATATATATATATGGATATATATATATATATATATATATATATATATATATATATATATATATATATATAGATATATATAGTAAGATATATATAGATATATGTATTCATAAATTAATAATATCGATCATTTTATTGAAGACATCTCAGTTTTTCCAGAATGTTCCTCAGAATCGGAACAGAACTAGAATTGAAGAAGTGAATGAAACATAACTACGTCTTTCAGAAGCGTTGGATATTTCAAGATGCAAACTATTAATCTACATATCCACCAAAGTTTGTGCAATCATTCAGTTTGTGGACGACTACATTTTACGTGGGTTCAAGTGTACATAATTGTACACTAGCGGTCACATGAGATGGTTCAATCCGGAATTGTAATTTCAATAAAATCTAAGTCAATATTACCATAGTCTATAGGCCTAATGGTCTATACGTGAAATGCTTGTGAACATTGCTCTCTAGTTTGAGTATAATTATTATCATAATTATATTCATTTTCATATATATATTTATATATATATATATATATATATATATATATATATATATATATATATATATATATATATATATATTTATATATATATATATATATACATTTGTGTATATATATATATATATATATATATATATATATATATATATATATATATATATATATTCATATATATATATATATATATATATATATATATATATATATATATATATATATATTTATATATATATATATATATATATTTATATATATATATATTTAAATTTATATATATATATATATATAAATATACATATATATATACATATATTCATATATATATATATATATATATATATATATATATATATATATATATATATATATATATATATATGAATATATATATATATATGAATATATATATATATATATATATATATATATATATATATATATATATATATATATATAAATATATATATATATATATATATATATATATACAATCGGGTTTACTCTCATTCAGAAGGTTTTAATCACTTTTTTTCTCTTCCGAAGAGCGTGTCCACTATTCTTTCTATCGTGTAAAAAGGGTAACTAACTTGAAGTTTCAATGAAGAATCATTTCAAATTTCATCGTAGAACTTCCTGATGAAATCTATTCATTCAGAAGACGAATAATAAAGTTGTTGGATGGCTAATGGTTTTGCATATTTGTCGAATGTAGCTGTAACATGTAGCTGTAGCGCACAGTCTGAGAGAGTCACGTGTTAGTTTTCGCTATTTTAGTAAGTGCAGCTTCACTTGCATACTTCATCTCCTTCTGCACTCCCTATAATAAAGAAGACCATAGCTGATAGTTGACGAAAATGCTGCACGAGGAAAGTTATAAAAACATGGGTAAAAACTAATAAGACTAGGTCGGCATAACAAAAGTAGGCCTACAATCGTTTACTCATACTTTTATCACTCATCATTATTATTAGACAACCTCTAGCGAGGGTTCAATTTGACATACTTAAAAAAATTGGTGTTTGTTTCTATGTTTTCCTTTTTTTATTTATGTTTTGTTGTTGGTTCTCCACAGGTCAAACGGCTACAGCTATCAATTTCAAACTTTTTTTCATCATGGCTTCTTATCTAACTTAGATTTGTATAGTTTTGTGGCATCATCGGATATCAACTTTTTTTTTATGAATTTTAGAAATTTCAAAAATACCCGCTAGAATAACACGGCGGAAAAAAAATTGAAAAATTTTTATTTTCAAAAGAATTAAAATTCTGTGTGTACTTGAATAACATCTTGATACACATTTCTGGTAATTCTCAGCTTGATCGGGTCAGCCATTTTGAAGAAAAAACATGAAATGTGCTAAATTGGTACCACTCAAAGCCGTTTTTACCCATTTATCAGACGAGCTTCAGCGAGGATCCAATTTGACATACTGAAAAAATTGGTGTTCGTTTTTAATTTTTTTATTTTATTTTCTATTGTCGGTTCTTCACAGGTCAAACGGCTACAGCTATCAACTTCAAACTTTTTTTCATCATGGTTCCTTATCTAGCTTAGATCTGTATAGTTTTGTGGCATTATCGGGTGGTTACTTTTATTTTTATAAATTTTAGAAATTTCAAAAATACTCATTAGAATAACACGGCGGAAAAAAAATTAAAAAACATTTATTTTCAAAAGAATTGAAATTTTGTGTGAAGTTGAATAACATTTTGATACACATTTATGGAAATTCTCAGTCATTTTGAAGAAAAAACATGAAATGTGCTAAATTTGCACCATTCGCAGCCGTTTTTACCCATTTATAACTAAAATGTTACCCAATTGGCGAATTTAGGCAAAAGTTTGGCAATGAAGTCGACATACTATTACTTTCCGCTCGTCTAACAAAGCGTATATAGCGTTTTCCTAATAACTTAAATGTTACCCAATTGGCGAATTTAGGCAAGTTTGGCAATGAAGTCGACACACTATTACTTTCCGCTCGTCTAACAACGCGTATATAGCGTTTTCCTAGTTTCTAGGAAAACGCTATATACGCGTTGTTAGACGAGCGGAAAGTAATAGTATGTCGACTCCATTGCCAAACTTTTGCCTAAATTCGCCAATTGGGTATCATTTTAGTTATAAATGGGTAAAAACTGCTTCGAGTGGTACCAATTCAGCACATTTCATGTTTTTTCTTCAAAATGGCTGACCCGATCAAGCTGAGAATTTCCATAAATGTGTATCAAGATGTTATTCAACTTCACACAAAATTTCAATTTTGTTGAAAATAAAAATTTTTAATTTTTTTCCGCCGTGTTATTCTGATGAGTATTTTTGAAATTTCTAAAATTCATAAAAATGAAAGTTACACCCGATGATGCCACAAAGTTGATTAACATCTTGATACACATTTCTGAAAATTCTCAGCTTGATCGGGTCAGCCATTTTGAAGAAAAAACATGAAATGTCCTAAATTGGTACCACTCGAAGCAGTTTTTACCTATTTATTAGACAAGCTTCAGCATGGATCCAATTTGACATACTGAAAAAAAATGGTGTTCGTTTTCATGTTTTTTTTTTTTTATGTTTTTTTGTAGGTTCTCCACAGGTCAAACGGCTACAGCTATCAACTCCAAACTTTTTTTCGTCATGGTTCCTCATTTAACTTAGATCTGTAAAGTTTTGTGGCATTGTCGGGTGGTTACTTTTATTTTTATGAATTTTAGAAATTTCAAAAATACCCATTAGAATAACACGGCGGAGAAAAAATTAAAAAAAAATGATTTTCAAAAAAATTGAAATTCTGTGTGAAGTTGAATAACATCTTGACACACATTCTTGGGAATTCTCAGCTGGATCGAATCTGCTATTTTGAAGAAAAAACATGAAATGTGCTAAATTGGTACCACTCGAAGCCGTTTTTACCCATTTATAACTAAAATGTTACCCAACTGGCGAATTTCGGCAGAAGTTCGGCAATGAAGTCGACCTACTATTACTTTCCGCTCGTCTAACAACGCGTATATAGCGTTTTACTAGTAACTAAAATTTTACTCAATTGGCGAATTTAGGCAAAAGTTTGGCAATGAAGTCGACATACTATTACTTTCCGCTCGTCTAACAACGCGTATATAGCGTTTTCCTAGTGATATGAAAACAATTTATTATTAGACGAGCTTTAGCGAGGATTCAATTTGACATACTGAAAAAAATTGGTGTTCGTTTTTTTTTTTTGTTTTTTTTTTTGTTTTTTTTCGGTTCTCCACAGGTCAAACGGCTACAGCTATCAACTTCAAACTTTTTTTCATTATGGTTTCTCATCTAACTTAGATCTGTATAGTTTTGTGGCATTATCGTATGATAACTTTTTTTATGAATCTTAGAAATTTCAAAAATACCCATTAGAATAACACGTCGGAAAAAAAAATTATTTGAAAAAAAAATGGAATTCTGCGTCAAGTTGATTTACATCATAATACATCTTTCTGAAAACTTTCAGCTTGATCGGGTGAGCCATTTTGAAGAAAAACCATAAAATGTGCTAAATTGGTACCACTCGAAGTAGTGTTCACCCATTTCCAACTTGAATGTCACCCAATTGGAGAATGTAGGCAAAAGTTTGGCAAAAAAGTCGACATACTAATATTATCCGCTCGTCTAACAACGCATATATGGCATTTTCCTGGTATTATTTCCACATCATTTGGGTGTTGACTTAATTATATGAATGTGTCATATTCAGTTCGGTTATTATGTGTGATGCTTTCATGAAGATGTGTTTGTTGTAATGATGAAAGTGGATCAGAAATAATAAAAAAATACATTTAATAGGCTTCTATGATGATCAGAATGAGTATTAAAGGAGATGTTGCATGACCGTAGGCCTATAGTAATTGTTCAATACAGTAATAATAATTGAGTCTCACAAACCCAATAAACTCATATTGAAATTATATTCGCGCTTTAATTTCAACTAAAAGGTAACTGCATTTCTCCATTAAATTATAGGATAAATCCTTCAGATTTCAATATTCGAGATTATGAATTTATGAAGTATTTACTGTAGTAATTTTCATAATATTTGGTTGTGATTAAATCTGAAATCTGCGAGTCTCGCTTGTCTCTCTAATCATGGAGTAAAGTCAAGTTAAGCTTAGCTAAGCTGGTAGGTTGTTGTACTTAATTAGCAAGTGTCATTTATGGCCGACGCTTACGTCGAATATAACAATATAGTAGGTAGAAGAGCGATCTCTACCTCGTCCATCATCTCATCATGGTTTGGCCTGGGAAATGTTCAACTGTACTGCAAATAAACTGTCCTAAAACTCGACTGCCCTAAATTCCGACCGACTGTACTGAAAACCAATAGATCTGATCTTCTATTTTTGACTAACCTGTACGTGGTAGAAGTGGGGGGTTTAGCTGCTTCCTTTCACAAATTGTTACCACCCATCATTGAAAAATGCGTTTAGGTCAGTTGGCTCTTGGGACAGTCAGTTCATTAGGGCAGTTGATTTTTAGAACAGTTGGTTTGAAAGTTTTTACCGCACTAAAAACCATCGGACCCAAACTTCCATATTCATCAGGCCTATATCTACATTTATATTTTCAGAAAAACAATTTGATCAATCTATATATATTACAGGCATAAGTGAGGTTGTCGTACTGACAGGTAACAATTATTGAACAATTGTTATAAAATTAGTGCATAAGATGGAAATAGTACTATTTCTTCCTCAATTGAGCAGTTGAAATGATTGGTGATAGGGTTTATTGTGTAACGAACAAAATAGGCCCACTGATCAATAATATACATCATGAGTTTTCTCGCGCCTACGTACGAAAATAGCGATCATGAACCCTTGTAAAGTCGAATATTGTCAACTATATAGGTATCTTTAACTATTTATTTATAGACTCAGGATTATTTCATATTCACTATTACATTCTCCAATCGTTCCCAACCGTACGTTACCGATCATTATTCTCATATTACAACTCTTCCATTATTTTTTGTTCAACTTATTTTCATTTCATTTTTTTATTTTTCAATATGTATTTATTCATTGATTTCTAATCCTTTAACAATCTGGCCAGGGACTGGTGAGGGTTGTAGGCCTAAATGTGCATATGGATATATATATATATATATATATATATATATATATATATATATATATATATTTATATATGATTATATATGTGTGAGTGAGTGTGTGTGTGTGTGAGTGAAAAATGAAAAATAATGTTGTTCATTTTATTCCTGTTGTATTTTTGTAATTATCAATTCAATTGATCTATTGGAGTATCATATTCTCTATAGTACAAACTTCGCGCATACTCTAAAAATATTTTTCAATCAAATCCTTCATAAAGCGTATGCTATATACAAGTTAATTGGATCTTCATAGCATATGAATCCTATCATTTCCGCATTATTTACAGAACATGATAAAGGAAATTGAACTGACAGATGCTAAACTGGCTGAACGTAAACTCTGACTGTGAGAGATATATTATTGGGATTATTGGTATGTGTGATTTAATGTACTGGAGATTTGATTCATTACACAGAACGATTTTCTCACTGGCCATTTGCCGGAATTATATCCATATATCTTTAATCTATCTATCTATGTCTCTGTATATATGCATATAGACATGATATCATGAGACTATATATCACGTGGTACTGCATATTGGAGTCGATGGAAGTTTGAGATTTTCGTACTAGATAAGAAATACCTACACGCCTACATGAAATTATATTTCAAACCTAATTCATAGATTTGTTTTTGTTCCTGACTATAGAAATAATATTGGATATGAACAGATGTATGCTCTTCGTGCTGCAAAACTGGTACTCTTGACGATGCAAAATTGAAAGCGCTTCTCGATTGAATATTGTTTGCTCAACGACCCCACCAACAGCTAGGTAATTTGGGGGTACGAATGACAATGTGGTAATGAAACTATGACGTAATGATAAGTGAGAGGACAATCACAAAAAACAATGCCTTATGCAGAACTCGATCACACGCCTAATGGCACTTCAGTTTCCAAAGCGGTGCCTTAGCTGGCTGAGCCACAGAGGGCGTCTAAACGCTTCGTTAATGATCACCAGCCATGAAAATGGTGATAGGCCCATGCTAGGCCCTAATAATGCTAATGGTGAGAGTGAATATAACAAGGGTGCTATTGAAGTATGTAGGCCACAATATCTCGTTCTACATAAATCTATGATACCGATACGTGTGGCCGAGTGGTAACACACTGAACCGTCACTCGGGAGACAGGGGTTCGATTCCCGCCATGATCAACCATCCTGACACGGGTTTTTCGTGGCTACAAAAGATGGACCAGGTCAATACTGGGATGGTTCCTTAACAACAGGCCACGACCGACTCCTTCCCACCATCCAAAACACCTAATAAAATCACCTTTCATCTCATCATCCCACCCTCTCATTCATCATCCACCGACGCCAATAGATCGTAGCCATCAGTATAGTGCGTCATTGAAACCCGATATAAATAAAAAATCTATGATTTGACTGTTTACACTTGCGGCTACAAAAGATGGACTCTCCTCAAATTTGAATTTGAAATCGAATGAAATATACGCATATTCTACCATATTCATATATATATCTTTTTGTATGCATATTCTTTGTGGATGGTAAGATTGCCTTTGTGGTGCCTCGTCCGAAGATCTCACCTCTCATCCGAAGCCTCAATTGTGAATCAATGATGGTATCAAGAATATATATATATATATATATATATATATATATATATATATATATATATATATATATATATATATATATATATATATATATATATATATATATATATATATATATAATATAGTCCGCTTGTGCATATTATCAATGCGTCATTTGAGCAAGGATGGTTTCCCACAATGTTGAAAACTTCAAAGTTGATACCTATATTCAAAAAGGGAGATAGGGCCAAAGTATCTAACTATAGACCCATTGCTCTACTCTCCGTTTTCTCTAAAATTTTTGAAAATGCCTTTCATTCGAGACTATTATCCTTTTTGAACAATCACTCATTAATTAACAAATCTCAACATGGTTTTACTACTGGAAGATCGACAACCACTGCTATCTCGTCATACATAACAGAGATACTGCATTCTCTTGATCGTAAAGAAGAGGTATGACTCCGCTATGACTTCTCTAAGGCCTTCGACGCGGTTGACCACTCTTTACTGATGAGGAAGCTAGCGTCTTTCGGAATAACAGGCGTGGCAAACAATTGGATACGGTCATACTTACTTGACCGTAAGCAGATAGTTTATCTTACAGATAATTCTGGTCAAATCCACAAATCAGAAGAATCGATTATCAACATCGGGGTCCCGCAAGGGTCAACACTGTCGCCCCTACTGTTCATTCTCTTCACGAATGATTTACCAGAAGTAAACATGATAGGAAAACTCACACTCTTCGCCGATGACACGAGTCAGCTGATCAGCTCGAACAATGGTGGAATACAAAAGATGGCTTCTGAGGCAGTTGTGGAAATGAATGAATGGTGCGTCAACAATAAACTTTTTCTAAACAGGGAAAAACCCGTGCTAATGCATTTTAGAACGATGCAGTCAAAATGTGAACAAAATCCTCCAGTAAGAATGGATGGGAAGAGCTTGATAGTCGAGGCGCAAACAAAGTTTCTAGGAATAATTGTGGATGACGTATTGAACTGGGTAAGCCATGTGAAGTATGTGAGTTCTCAGGTGGCATCAGGATGTTTTCTGCTCAATAAACTAATGTATATATCCAGCATCGACACCGTAAAACTGGTCTACTACGCCCATATAGAATCTAGGCTACGATACGGCATAATATTATGGGGCATCTCCTCGCAAGCACCAAGGCTTCTGAGGCTCCAAAAACGTGCCTTGCGTATTATGGCGCGTGCAAGCAAAGACCCGTGTGCTGACGTTTGGTATAAAGACTCTTGCAGAACACTGTTTCGGCAATTTGGAATATTGACAGTTGGTGGCTTATACATTTTCAGTACTATAATGTTCGTACTGGAGAACAGCCGAGACAGTATAACGCATGACAAACTGCATGATTTCAACACAAGAAACAAATCCGCATTCGTCTTGGAGGCTCACAAGCTGGAGCTCTTCAAGAAAAGTCCAGTTTATGCTGGGTGTAGATTTTTTAATTGTTTACCTATTGTGCTGAAAGATGCCAGCAAACTCGATTCTAAAATTGTATTCAAAAAAAGACTACGCACTTATCTGATTGAAAAATTCTCTCATAGGTTAGATGAGTTTTGTTAAAGTGTGTTCATATTGAGATTTTTATATTGGATATTTTGAATTTTTGTTATATAACTTTTTTTATGACTTTCTATTATATCATGTGATGATCCAAAAGGAAATAAAACCATCATTATTATTATTATTATTATTAATATTATTATATATATATATATATATATATATATATATATATATATATATATATATATATATATATATATATATATATATATATATATATATATATATATATATATATATATATATATATAGTTTACCACTGATTGTTTCACACATGGTACGTCGAAAGTATGCATATAACCTGCTAGTTGTTTGTAATGTGTAATATGTTGATCAATTTTCTTCGGGATACTTTCGTTTTGTATGTGTCTTGATAGACCACTTCATATGACTTCAAAATAACGTATGGTATAAGCAACACTGAGCGACTTCTGCAGGTTATATATTCTTCAACACTTGATAAAACACGTGAACCATAAATTAAACAAAGTTACTGAATGAAAAGTCAACATTGGTACGTGGGTATATTATATATGTTCTACACGGGAACGTATTCCAATAGAAATGTCCGATTTATTTATTCACATATAACAGATAACATCAGCACGACGTATAAAAACATATTGGGAATGAAAATCGCTACAACATATTGAAAAGTGAGAGTGTAAATTACGACACATCAGTGTAGGATCCTCCGTCCAACCGGGTAGTCACAACCGGGTATAATAAATTCGATATACAGGCGAAGCGCGTCGTGACTATTGCAACACCGTAGGACGGGGAGGGAGGGGGGGGGGGAATGGGTCGGTCAGAGAGGGCTCGATAGGGGTGGAAAGTTAAATCATTTTTCCAAATAATGTATGGACTTCACACGACCCATAATTTATAAAAATGTCAACGCCAAACTACATGGCCACTTATTATTGTATACATTTGCAAGGTATATATATATATGTATATATATATATATATATATATATATATATATATATATATATATATATATATATATATATATATATATATATATATATATATATATATATATATATATATATATATATATATATATATATATATATATATATATATATATATATATATATATATATATATATATATATATATATATATATATATATATATATATATATATATATATATATATATATATATATATATATATATATATATATATATATATATATATATATATATATATATATATATATATATATATATATATATATATATATATATATATATATATATATATATATATATATATATATATATATATATATATATATATATATATATATATATATATATATATATATATATATATATATATATATATATATATATATATATATATATATATATATATATATATATATATATATATATATATATATATATATATATATATATATATATATATATATATATATATATATATATATATATATATATATATATATATATATATATATATATATTTATATATATATATATATATATATATATATATATATATATATATATATATCTATATACATATATATATATATATATATATATATATATATATATATATATATATATATATACATATATGGTAAATATGCAATGAAATATATATATATATATATATATATATATATATATATATATATATATATATATATATATATATATACATATATGGTATATATGCAATGAAATATATATATATATACATATATATATATATATTCATATATATTCATATATATATACATAGATATATATATAGATATATATTAAATACATAGACAGATGGATAGATATAAGAGCCGAAGGAAGATAGGGTGTTTCTTTTTTTGTTGAGCGCGACTCACAATGGGAATGACCGATTATTTCCCGGAATGATTTATTAGTTTTAGTTCTGACAGTAAATTCTATTTAGACGTCATAGATTTTCCACAGTGGCGTAGCCAGTATATCAGGTCTGGTGGGGCAAGCATTATGAAAGGGTGGTACGCACAAACCTTCAAAGTAATTGTGCATGAATATAGTATAATATAAGAACGAATTCTAGAGCAATAAGCTAGTCACAAAGACTGCGAAGCCTGGTGTAACACAATGTGATGAAGAAGGGGGAGGGGTGGGGGGGCACTACTGCTCCACAGCAATTTTTATTTTCCATTGAGGTTAGGTACGTTTTGGAATATAATATAATTGCCATGTTCTACTCATCATACAGCATGTATTTCATGAACTGATCCCACATATTTATCATTTTTCACACCTAACAGATTGAAATAATTGTTTTGCAATAAGTCGCTGTTTGATTAATCATGTCAATTTGACAGTCTGAAATGTGACAGTCTGATCAATTACTGATAGCAGGCCCACGTCACGTTGAGCCTAATACTACAATATAATCAGGGGCGGATCCAGAATCCAGGTTATATTCATAGCGGGGAAGGGGCATTTTTGATTTGGGAAATAAAATGGACAGCTAGCTGTGCATCGGCCCGTCATCGCGAAGTTGGGGCCCGTGTGGGCAAGGGGTGAAGACCCCCTTCTGCCGACGCGGGGAATGTTTTGAAACTATACTTTTTCATGGTTTAACGTGTTTCAGATAAGATTTGGATGCCAAAATTAATTTTCATATATAATTAGAGACGCCCAACTGATATTTGCCAATCACAGTTTCTGTTACTTCGGGGTCGTTCTGTGTCATTTCAGCGCCCCGGGCAAGGACTCAATTGTGAGCCCTCGAAACAAAGTGCGCTGTGCGCATAGTAAAGGTGTATGCAAGGGAGGGGGGAAATTAGGCCCCGCAGGTAGTTTTCTAAAAGTTCTCTTTTTCAATTTGATTCTTCGGTTTTTAGGAACTATATGAAATTTCTGAAATACATGTATTCTTTAGTGTGATAAGGAGGATGATTTTGCTTGGTGACTGTTCGAAGCAAATAAATCGCTGAATGAATCTATAATTGATATCGATGGTATATAAATGAGAACACCTTAGGCTCTACTCCATCCAATAATTTACATAGAATAGAATTTGTTTCATACAATATCATCTTTGATAGCACGTCACAATTGGGCAGCGTTAATGCCCCTTGAATTTGATGGGATTAAAGTTTATCACAATATGTTTAATTATCAAATGGTAGTTGAAGTGAGAAATGCAATCATATCAACTAATGAAACTATTGCAATTTTCTTCTCTCGTGTCCCGTCATTTTCTTATCCTTGTGACGTGATAATGATTTCGGGTCTGTATGATGAGGCTTATTAGATGGTGCTACAACAGGGATCAACGTTATACAATAGTGATATAAATTGCGGAATGTGTTTGTGGAATAAAAATTACATTTTTCAAATGATTGAAAATAAAATATCTACACTGTGAAAAGGATTCACCATTCATCTACGCGACCGTTCTGTTCTAAATGAAAAGAAGTGTTTTATCAACTTGCAAGTTTTGAAATGCTTTCATTAGGGTGCTGTGATTAGGACTGAGGGTGCCACTTTGCGATGAAAAACAGAGAAAACTCGGCATTGAATTCGATTGGGAATCGCTAACACAACAAAATCACGAAAACACCAGCTGCTAATCAGTATTAGTAACAAAACAAAATGCTTGCGCGATATGCTTATAAATACATCGGACAATGATAACTATGACAGCTCAATATCCATTATCAGTCACACATACAAATATATCAATTTCACCAGTGAAATGTGAATTAACAAAATTCATCTAGAATGGCGCCAAACACACGATAAGGCGTCCAGGGAAGGCACATGCCCCCCCCCCCCTGGAACCCCCCTGGCTACGCCACTGATTTTCTGTGTACGAATTTTTGTTGGTCACCATCATACAGTGTTGTCATAGTTATACTCATTGATTAACCTATCAGTGTGAGTAGAATGATATTGAATCATGTAAAGGGGCATTACCGTCATGACAGGGGCATTTTGCTTCTATTTGAATCATTTCTGTCAAATATAGAGCAGTTTATAGACAACGTCACATTACAACTTTGAAACAATGACAGTTTGAGACGATATTGTAAGACAGTCAAGATCATATTACGGAGGTTTTTCCCGTTCATTTTCAAACTATATGAAGTACGATATCATAGAATGGAAAAAAGACAATCTCAAGAAATTCGAAATGTAAATTATTATTACTTCATTCAATTTCCCTATGGATTTCTTTTTTCAAAAAATTGAAATATTTGTTAATTTGTAGTTACTCCTCTCTACCTCTCTGCCTCTCTACCTCTCTACTTGTTGATCATTCACTGTGGTTATTTGATGTAGAACATAATATATAACTATATAGGCTACTAAATTTTTCTTCATAACGGCTGGTCCTATTTTGTCAAAATTTGTTATGATGCAACATTGATGTATTTAAATTGAATAAGAATTGGAATGCTGTCGTTAAATAATAATGTTGATGGAAGTAATGATTTTGTTATTACTCTGAGATAATCACATGAAATATAGGACGTCAGATGAAAGTCGAACTATTATTATTATTATTTAATTTTTTTAATAACATCGAAACTTTATACAAAATCAATGTTTCCCAATTATGGCTATCGATGAAAGTTAGGATCGTTCGGACGGGGCACCTCAAGGATGATCTTACCGCCCATTTTAATTATTTGAAGCCAATCATTAATATTACCACACATTTGAATACAGTTGTATATAAATTAGAATATATACCCTGTTTCAACATAACTTACCTAGCCTAGCAGTATTTTTCAATTAGATAGTTGCGTAATTTCTCTTCGAATTCAATTTCAAAAGTTTGTTCACTGGCATGTTTCAGTACATTTGGCGAGGCATTTTCTATCCAAAATTTCAAAAACTTTTGAAAAGATTTTTCTTGAAAAGGGTAAGGCCTGATCTCACTCTAAAACTAGTCAGTTCAAAGTCACATAAGTCTGCATACCCACAATACATGTGATGTTGCTCAAACGTACGAATAAGTGCCATAAAAGTCTAGATTAGTCACGCATTACGCGCGCTCAATTACATATTAAAGATATTGGTGGTGGGGCCGGGTATATACTCGTACACCCATAGTAACATTCAGACATTTTGATCTGTTACCAAATAGGCCTACTGGGAAGACGCAGCACATGCGTTGTAGGATGAGCGAGATATTTAGAACATCAAGATACCTGCGAGTCTTGTATTGTAATTTTCCTTGTGCATGTTACCCTTCAGAAATACATGTTTCACAGTTTATAGACCCATTATTCGATTCATTCACTATCTTAGTACATTTAGTTTCCCACAATTTATCGTCCTCAATGTAAACATATTTTACGACATATATTCGAATTGAACAAATCAGATTTCTGTGGATATTGTGCGATATATCTTGATCACTCGTTGTCTTCTATAATAGATTTTTAAACAAAGTAATTACATTAGTTGAAAGTTATATACTAAATTAGTCATGTGTTGATATAAGGATGGTATAACTGAGTCTTTCGAAATCGGATATTGACTTTCTTAGAAATCATGATCCTTTTCCAGTGGAACGCGTCATCTCGAGGGATATGTACACTTGCAGTCGTTCAAACCACATTAAAATGCAGCCTGACAGAAATATACTAATATTACGTACTAATGCAAAATGCAATGACAAAGACAATGTATAAACGCACTCCACGTCTACTTTCTATTTTGTGGTCAAATATATGAATGAATATTGTTTGAATTAGAATTTGAATTTCGTGAACATGAAATATTCTATATGTCCGCGAGTGTACTATCGGTAGAGCAAGGAATCAAATAAACTCTATTCGTGAATAAGATATCAGAAAGCTCGGAAACTTGTTGGGTTAAGAAGAAGAATACGGAGTTTGATTGACTAAGAATATTGAAGAGGAATTGGTTTCGGCAAATAAATCAATGTATTAGTTCCATCACATATATATAAGCCTACTGCAAATACTGAACATTCGTTTCTGAGAAAGATGATTTCATTATTTACACTTTCTCTCAGTTCGTGGTTTTAAAAGTGAATTCAAAATTTGCTAAAGGCCAGAATGAAAGTTCAAATGTTCTAATACAAATACAGTTATAGTCCCGTTCATGTTTTCCCGCAAATTATTTGCTCAAAATTGACCTATTTTGTGTTTGTTGAATTAGATCTCATTGTAATCATTCATGAGGGTGGTGAGATCGCCCCATGTGGTCCTACCAGACAGTCATACCTCACATCCATACCCTCAATTGGGGAACAATGGTTTTGTATCAAGTTTCGATGTTGGTAAAAAAAAAAAAACATTTATAAAAAAAGAAATATCATTATTATAAAAATATAAGTTGTTATAGAGTATCTGAATTAGGTTTGCTGCAATTGATTAGAGGGGGTAAGGCTGTGGGTGACGGGATCAAGGACGTGGGTAGTGTTTACTTGATTTTTCAGGGGACTCGAAGCAAGTTAAAACTTTTCAAACAAATCTCCAAGCTGGAGTTGTTCATTTCATGTCTAGACGAATAATGATGGGAATGCTTTCTGTTTTTGAAAATACAATTCAGAATTGTGTACGATGTGAGCAATGATTTTGTATCAACTTCGATGTTGGAAAAAAAATGTTATCACAGCTTTTTGTGCATACCGTTTGCTTGCACTGAATATACTAATATAACTACGTTATAACACAATATGACACGTTGTCCAGCAAGCTGGCAGTGTTGTGACTGAATATTTACTGAATAATAATAATATTTGTGATAATAATATTCTCTGAATAATATTTGTATGTATGAATGATGGAGATAACTCATTTTCATTATCTGAATGAGATGAATGAAAATTGATAACATATCTTCATAATTGACGGGCCTCATATATCGTTTCATAGCAATTAACTATATATATATATATATATATATATATATATATATATATATATATATATATATATATATATATATATATATATATATATATATATATATGTATATATATATATATATTTTTTTTTTTTCATATTTTTTTTATATATATTGTGTTTTAACGACGCACTATACTGATGGCTACGATGATGAATGAGATGATGGGATGATGAGATGAAAGGTTATTTTATTAGGTGTTTTGGATGGTGGGAAGGAGTTGGTCGTGGCTTGTTGTGAAGGAACCATCCCAGTATCAACCTGAATGACAGAGGAAAACCACGAAAGAACCATGTCAGGATGGTCGACAATGACGGGCAGCAGCCTTGACCAACCT
>OZ023327.1:28227244-28242244 GCA_964007535.1 Brachyptera risi
GTATTATGTTCATGATCAATGGGAGGGAAATCTGTTTTATTGGTATGTATGAACATGAGCACTTTGTATATATACGTGGACGCCACAGTCATAATTTTGAGTTCTTGAAATTTTTCCTTACAACTAGGCATGATCAACATTTCATCACTGACTTTACCCGATGCTGAACTATCAGTTTTAGGCATGTCATCATTAGTTGTAATCGATGTGATTTGATTGGTTCTTCTTTCATCAGGTAGAATACATGTCCTCCAATTGTTTTTGGTAATTATACGTACTGCAGTTTTTTGTACTAAAAATATTCTCTCACTTCCAGAGGCGTTTCCCCAGAATTCAATACCGTAACTCATAATTGAATGAAAATAAACATGGTATACGGTTACTAAAGTTTTCAAATCGGTCAGCTTTGACATATTTCTGAGTGCATAGCAAGCTGTTGTGAATTTAGAGGCAAGAATGTTTGTATGATATTCCCATTTGAGTTTATTATCAATGTTTAAACCTAAAAATGTTGTACAGTCCGGGAATGGCATGTCTCTGTTTCCGTTAAGTATTTTTATATCAGGTACTTTGTCTGTATCAAAGAAAATCAGCTTCGTTTTATACTGATTGAGGTACAATTTATTCACAGAGAACCAATTATTGAGCAATGCGATGGTTCGATTTGTCACTATTTCTATATCTTCAACGTTTTTGGATTTCACCACCACATTTGTGTCATCTGCGAAGAGTATCAAGTCTGCTGTGGAATTATTATTTGGTAGGTCAATAATATATATCAGGAAAAGAAGCGGGCCCAAGATGCTCCCTTGTGGGACCCCACATACAATATTTTTTGAATCAGATAAATGAATTTCTTGTTTTCCCGTGAAATAATTGCTGTGTTTGACCTCAACCACTTGGGATCTGTCTTTTAAATAAGTTTGAAACCATTTCGATGCTACACCTCGTATTCCATAATATTCCAACTTTTTTAGTAAAAGCGAATGCTGAACCAAGTCGAAAGCTTTTGACAGGTCACAAAATATGCCAATTACTTTTTCTTTATCATTGATTGCGTCAAGCACTTTTTCATTCAATGAAAATATTTCTGAAGATGTGCTTTTGTTCTTTCTTTCATGAATGTCAAAACAAACAAAAAACATGTTTCAAGTCATAATTATCACTTACCAAAATACGAAGCATCACATCAAAATAATAGCAATATGAATTGAGACTGATAGGAGACCAAAGATGATAAAAAACTAATTGAAGTTACATCAGTAGAATAATAAAAGGAGCAAAAGAAGCATACAATTAATTAAGCATACACTATTTTCAATCATCATATTTGTTTGTACGCGCATCACAGGTGAGGCTTATTGACCGACGTACAGGCGAAACATTTTGCTCTAACATTCCAGAATGGAATCAAATATTTCTTCAGAAGTTTTGAATATGGTTCTCTTTCTTTATCAAATTAGCAATTTCTTTAAAACATGGCTGGCAAATTAAAAAAAAAATCAAAAGCAGTTGCACCCATATTTGGAGTGAGTTAGTGAGTCAATAAACTTTTTTTCTATGTTTGTGTATAAATCGTATTACTTTTTCCAGAAACCTCATCTAGAATGATAATTTTCACATGATTCATTATTCACACAATATATTATCCACTCTCCTTCATTAAACTCGAAAATGTGTAGTGTTTCCACAATGTAATAATAACCTAACTTCTTATTCTTCATGTGATTATATTGTGAAGGTGGAACATATGTAAAATTACATTGTTAAACATGTAATTGTGAATTATATGACGTTGTACAAATTTTGGCATTGAGAAATTCATCATAAAAGAAACCTATCGCGTTTTATTACACCTTACCAGAGGAGAAATTCTTTTCTCACATCCACTTATACATTCAAACCACAACGATTTCAAGATCACATACTTTTATTTTTTCCTCTTGTAAATGGAGATGTTCGAAAAAAACTCCTTACGCCAATAAAGGATGTCGAAATGGATGGCCGAATCCACATTTAACACGATGAAGGCAAGGAAGCAGGTAGAGCATACAGAACGAACGGATGTAGATTCCTCGGATGCCTAAAGAGCAATCTTCCCTTAAACCACTACGATTTAGATTCTTCGTCTAGTGATTAGAATTGCTAATTCGATAAGATCAGAGGGAAAGGGAACTGCACCCTCATATTTCTCTCCTCTCTCTCGCAATTCCTCTCTTCCTTTCATAGATTTCTGAATCCTCATTCCACTTTAGGTCACATCTTCCTTTAAACGCTGGTGCTCTGTCTTCCTTTCTCACGCCAATTAATTCCTCCAGACTGTAGACTAACCGAAACGTGGCCAAATAATCGGACACAACTTTCCACATTTACATACTCTCTGAATCACGAATGCTATCACAACATCGCGTCCCCTTTAAATCCTAGCTTCTTATTAGGACTTAGTCTCAAATATGTATATCTAGTTCATAGACAGTGGATGAACATTAAAACTATCACTTGTCATTTTCTGATTTTCGTGAATAACTTATATAGTCAAACACAGAGTTTTTTGAGGTGAACAAAAGTGAATTATTATTAGGGAAACACAGCCTTCAATATTCCGTAGGTCAAAGAGTTCAACAGAACCACGTGGGAGATTTTCTCGATTTTCTTTGAAGAGGGAACATTGGGATTTTTTATAAATGACCGTGTCTTTTTCCTCATGTTCAACAATACGAATGATGGTATTGTAAATGATATCGTTTGTGACTGAATGTATTCTATGTGGGCCTATTTCAATAATTTTATCTCATATATTCCATAAATTTCATTATATTTATTTTTTAAATATCCTATATTTGTACCATGTGTGAATCCAAAAAGTCAATGAATTAAAAATGAATTGAAAATGATACAGCTAGGTTATTTGGGTGTGCGAAAAAGTGGATGGAAGATGAATAACTAAAACACATGCCTTGTATGCGACTCGAACCCAGGTTAGAATATTATTATTTGAAGTAAGATTTACAGTTCAATAGGGTTAATCTCATTTTTGTATTGAGAAGATCAATGAATATCCAGATGACAGTGAATCATAAAGTTCAGTCGAGAGAAAAATCGGTGGCCAAGATCATCATAAAAAACAACTAGTAGCCAACTTACAGAATCAACTCAACAAAACAAATCGTCAGCTGGCAGAATGCTTGCAGATACCAATAGATATACATAAACAATCAGTTTGAGCAGAATAATATTATATAGAATAACGATTATCTATGTGAATTTGTGTATAACAATCTAGAACGAAATTTCAACCTATAGTAGGCCTAATGCAGTTTTTTTGTGTCACTACCAGGGCCGTATTGAAGCACAGGCCCAGGAGGCCTAGGCCCATGGTGTCAAATATTTGGGGAAGCTGAAGAGCGCATACTGGAATACGGATACTACCGAGAGTGTACGTGGGCTTGAGCGTGTCCACTGAGAAAGAGGATGTGCATGTGGGTAGATAGGTTGTATACATATTCGAGCTCATCCCATCTCTAAAGTATGCTTCTTCTAGGTTCTAAAAGTATGCTTTTTCTCGGTTCTACGATTTTTCAGTATGAGCTTATTTTTGTTTCAACATTTTGATAATATTTTTGCGAAATAAGATCAATGAAGTATGCATTGGTCAGGTATTCGCTCTTCCGAATGTGGGTGAAGCTTTTTTAAAATATTCAAGTCCTGAAGAGCATACCATAGAGAAATATTATATAGATTAACTTATGAGTTATATATGTTAATATATGTTAATATGTGTATGTTAATATATATATGTGTATTAGTTATATATAACTTATATATGATTAACTTATAACATCTGCGGTCAAAAGATTTGCCCATATGCGAAAGAGCGAACACCTCATCAATATACTCGTAGATGGTATGCTTTAATCAGTTTCACGGCATTTTCGACAAAAAATCCCAACATTGGTTCTATACATACTGTTGTGGATGGAATAGGCCTACTTCAATCAGACTTGAGGCATTATTGACAGAAAAAAACAATATCGGATGTATATACACTGCTTATGGAGTTACGGTATATTCCCTCACGTTATATGCTATTTACTAGGCAAACGCGTTATGTGTTGCCGCGTTGATGGATGAGCTGGAACATATCGACTTATTTTTGGATTGGTTATTATATATATTTATATATATATATATATATATATATATATATATATATATATATATATATATATATATATATATATATATATATATATATATACACCTTGAGATCCAAACCATTACTTCACTGCCATCTTATTTCTCATTATTGATTTATATCATAATAAAGAAGGCTTTTTTCTAATCGTTTACAGTTAAGAAGTGACAGCTGTGATTTGGATTTAATTGGTATCTTAATAGCTTTGAGTGATTCACAAAAATTACATTATATATTTTTGTACATCAAAACTGCTGATCCGATTCGAATGAAAGTTCGGAATAATGTGTATCATTATTATATTAAAATTCCCTGAGAATTTAAAATATCTCGAATGAAAATTATTTTACGAATATTTTCCTCTGGGTTATTCTAACGGGATTTTTGAAAACTTTAAAATGAGTTTTCTCAGAAGTGGTTCAACCGATTTCGCCTCAAACCTATACAGTATCGAATTATGTAATGAAACTTGTGTATGCCAAGTTTCAACTGATTTTGAATTTTCGTTTGACCTGTGGAGCGCGAAAAAAAAAAAAAAACAGTCACTTTTTTGGGGGTATGACGAAATTGAGTCTTCGCTTCGCTCATCCAATAACTCTTGACATTTCGAAAAAGATTTACTCACATTCGAAAGAGCGAATATACCTGGTCAAAACACTACTTTATCTAAATTGTTTTGTGAACAATTATATCGCCATTTTGAGATATGAATGACTCATTCAATTCAATATAACTACAAACTGAGAAACCTCATATCCGGAAAGAAGCACACGTTAGAGGTGGGATAACCTCGAATAAGTTCAACCTCTCCAACCACTTCCACATCCTCTTTTTCAGTGGACACGCCCGAGCCCACGTTCACTCTTGGTAGTACCCGTATTTCAATATTCGCTCTTCAGGCGCCTCTTTTTGAATGAATACAACTTTATACTATATGTGATGATGTATTTTTTCCATTTCAATGGGCTGATACAAATTTGACGCCCCTTGAGTATTAATTTGGTATAAAGTTGTATTAATTGAAAAGAAGTGAATTTGACATTAAATGCTAAGGCCCTATTTGTATTTGCCTATAGTAGGCCCTATTTGTTATTTCCCATTCGTATTGTGAGATGTCAACTCATGAATAACCATAGTTCGAAAACAAAGCTCAGAACACATGTATTAAAAACTATTCAGTCGCGTGGTGAATCGTTTTTAAGTTAAATGTGTGGTATGGGGCAGAAGAAAGGTAGGGTGGCTCCAATAATTTTCAGGCCTATGACTATAGAAGGGCGCAAAATGCCTTGAGATGGCAAAATAATATATAATATACAAAATATGTAATATTTTCCCCATATTTAAACATTCATAAAACAATGTATAACATTTTCCTCTAATCATTCATGTCTATTGTTTCGGTACTTAAAAAAACGCATGGGTTACACGTACACACGACTAGGCCTACACCATCATACACCATACCGCATTGTTGGCGTTTATAGTGTGTATAACTCGGGCGTTATTTCGTCTAGTCTCACTAATTGACAGTCGTGTGCTAATCCGTATGAGTGTTGAACCGCCCCTTGGGAGGTGTCGCAGTTTATGTTACGTACATATAAAAAAGCTACTCTCACCTCCAACCCCCCCCCCCTCCACATCCTCCACCACCACCCCTAACCCGTCAACAGGAGCTATGGGGGCTTGTTAGTAGTTAGTTACATTGTGTAATGACATGGTACAGCCTGAAATACAGCATCACTATTCTCAAGTAGAAATGAAACAGAGCTGGTTATTTATAGGAGTGAATCTGTTGAAACTGAGATAGCACAAAGTGTAATGAACGATTTTTTGCATCGATAGATAGGAAGATAATGCCACTATTCTAGCTCTTATAGTCAACTAACGATACGCGCTCTAAATTAAAGTCTAGTCGGGTGTGGGTTCGAGTCCTGCATAGGCCATAGATGTATATTACCGAGATACGTTACTCACCGTTAGAGGGGGGGTAAGGTGCAAATCTCAATTTTTACTATTGGTCCATCACAAGTATGATATAAAACACCCTTTAAAAATAAATAGCTATTCCAAATATTTACAAAAGAATATTTAGAACAAATAGGCTGTGTGAGAAAGCCCAATATCCGTCGAATATGGTTTTATTTTGTTTAGTATTGTACAAACGTCTGTCTTTCAACTTTCTGACAATCATTGTAATAAACCAATGTCCTCTTTCCCCCATCCGACACATGCCTTCAAACTGTCATAGTACTCGGCAGTGTTGACAGCATAAGGTTATTGCTGGGAGTGGAACATTGGTAAAATGAAATCTGCAACAATAAAGCCACACACCATGCGAATTAATCAATTGAAATCATCTGGCGAGAATAAGTAGCTATGTTATACACATCAAACGAAAGATGAGATTCGAGCGCAGATATTCTGTGGAATCACCTTTTCTCTACCTATATTGGATCTTCTACGTTCCTAGCTCAAAAAAGCGTTACACGTTATTCTCCGTAAGATAGATTTTTGTTAGGCCCGGTCGAAAATTATCGACTTTTCACGTTTTTTTCTCCCATGTCAAATGGGGTGAACATTTTCGCAAGGGCGTTTTATTTCATAACATAATGAGACGGACCAATGGTGATAATTAAGTTTTGCACCTTACTCCCCCTTTAAGAAGGCGTATAGGCCTATACATATTTGTGTCTCGGCAGTAGCTTCACGCACCGCTTCACAAAGTGGAAAGTTTTCGTCATATTTGACATATATTAGTGATAATACAGAATATCTTGCTTCGATTCTATTCTTAAATGTCCAATACGGCCGCCGAGGTTGGAACGAGCATATGTCGCTATTGACTGCAGGAGTAACGTACCTCGGTAAGGTAGCCATCTATGCATAGGCTACGGCATATCACCCGTTCATTCGTACCCCCCAAAACATAGCTTATGGAGTTGTTGGACAAACAATAATCATCATCATAGAAGACCATCATCGAAACAGTGAGCACCGTCATCGAATTTACGAGTAGCACCATGAAGGGCGGAAATTTTCAAAGTCCCGATGCGTACGTCGGCTTGCCGGTAGTTGGAGTACTTCGTGATGGTGCTCTCAGGTCTCTCGAAAATTCTACTAGTCCCGTTTGATGGTGCTAACTGGAACATAATTTCATTCGCACATAATTTTTACTTCCTCGATCTACAGTGAAAAGCAAGTTCTGCTAATAGAAAGAAGGACTCGGGCAAGGCTGATTTACTGTAACGTCCCATATTCATTCAAATGGCTATGTAAATGATAAGCAAAATAAACCCCTTAATCAGGATATCGGGAATCGATCTCCTGTCTCCTGAATGACGGTTCAATACACTGTATGATTATTACATTTCTACTCCAATTGGAACAATTTTTGAAATGGCATTCCTGTGGTACAAATTTGATTTTTTAAATAGAATTTGACTTCTTTCGAATGACTATTCAATTTTAACAACACTGACACCGTGTGATATTGTATCGTTTTGTTCTCATCAACACCGAAACTTGATACAGAATCATTGTTTCTCAAGAAAGGCTATGGATATGATATTGCATGTTGTATTGTAATATTGGTGTATATGCACCATTTTATTATTTCTCATCGGGTTCTTGTTTTTATTCTTCGTTATAGGCTAACATAGATTCTTGTAACAAGCATGCATTTTTTTCATTATTTTCCATGAATGGATCTTACCAGTGTATAAGTATACGCCACCTCTGCTATACGCCAGAGCCATAGCTTGTGATTCGGCAGACATCATTAGCTCAGCCTTGTTAGGGAGAGGAGCTGTGGTGATCCATGCATGTACTCCATAAACGTGGTGTCTGTAGACTGTAGAGCACACGACCAAGGGGTGAGTGGGTTGCGTTAATGAGATAATGACATAATTAGACAATTAAATGCAAGTACTTGTCGTTGGCAAGGACTTGTGTTATGTGTTTCCACAGCACATGCATTGAAGCAGAGGGGCGACAATCGCCTAATTGTTATTGCAGAAACTGTATTTTTTCAAGGCATCCCCTGTCTCCGTAGAGCAAAAAGTTCCCACCAGGGTGATTACATACATATGAATGATTGTACGAATTCAACAATGCAAGGTGCAAAGTTAACGAATGCATCAGAAGATGCAGACAATATTTGTCGAAAATGCAAATGACTCAAATTTTAAATAACGAACGTGGAAAGATCACTTATTAGACGAGCTTTAGCGAGGATTCAATTTGACATACTGTCAAAAATTGGTGTTCGTTTATATGTTTGTTGTTTTTTATGTTTTTTTGTCGGTTTTCCACAGGTCAAACGGCCACAGCTATCAACTTCAAACTTTTTTTCGTTATGGTTCCTCATCTCACTTGGATCTGTATAGTTCCGTGGTATTATCGGATGATAACTTTTTTTTATGAATTTTAGAAATTTCAAAAATACCCATTAAAATAACACGTCGGAAAAAAAAATATTTTCAAAAAAAATGAAATGTTGCGTGAAGTTGAGTTACATTTTGATACACATTTCTGAGAACTTTCAGCTTGATCGGGTGAGCCATTTCGTAGAAAAACCATAAAATGAACTAAATTGGTACCACTCGAAGCAGTTTTTACCCATTTATAACTTGGATGTCACCCAATTGGCGAATATGCAAAAGTTTAGCAAAAAAGTCGATATACTATTACTATCCGCTCGTCTAACAACGCATATATGGAGTTTTCCTGGTTATATGAGCGTAGCGAAGCTTTCCATTTCACACCCTGAAAAAAAAATGGGCTTCGTTTTTTTTTTTTTTTTTTGTAATTATGTACGCGGCATACAGGTCAGAGAAATGAATCAATCAACTTGAAACTTTTTCTGAACGTTGGTGTTATACCAGAATAGGTTGGGATTGTTATTCAGAGGAATCGGTCAGAAGGTTTTTCCGGAAAATAATCGGAAAGTTTGGAAAATCCTCATAAGAATAACCCGGAGGAAAAATACTTGAAAAACAAGAATTTTTCAAAAGCTCTCAAATTCTCACAGAATATGAAAAATACTATTATACACCTTTTCAGAGATTTTTACAACAATCGAATGAGAAATAATGAAGAAAACGCAATAAACGTGTACATTTTATTGAATATTTGGATCAATTGGTTTTGCAAAGTGTTTGACGACAGGTTGCAGGTTACTATAAATATCAACAAGTTGCAGGTGAGGTTTTTGAACGTTTGAAGTAAGTCAAGGTTTGTAGATGTAAATTGAGCTGACAAGTTATTTTTCATTCTAGATTGCCATACTTCTAAGCTCATCTCACAACGCGCATCCCGCGTTTTCCTAGTACTAAACCATAACACCCGTTTTTTTTCATTGATTTTTACCTCACCACGTAACGTTAGATACAATGTAGCATGTAACATACTGTGAATGTGTGTAATGGATTCACACTATTTTAGGAGATACTTCTCTGAATGGTGTGAAGCAGTTATACCACAATATATTCAGACGGAAAGCCACTACACTGTCGACCCATAATATAGGCCTACGTTCATATAAATATAGGTTACATGTTATTTGTATAACGAGCGTGATGATGAGGTAAAATTCTATGGCAAAAATATCGACTGTTACTGTTACGTACAAATGGTCTAACCAGTTCCCACCTTTGTTATCACTAGGAAAACGCCATATATGCGTTGTTAGACGAGCGGATAGTATGTCGATTTTTCTCCCAAACTTTTGCCTACATTCGCCAATTGGGTGACATTCAAGTTATAAATGGGTAAAAACTGCTTCGAGTGGGACCAATTTACCACATTTTATGTTTTTTCTTCAAAATTACTGACCCGATCAAGCTGAGAATTTCCAGAAATGTGTATCAGGATGTAATTCAACCTCACACATAATTTCTTTTTATTGGAAAATGAAAAAAAAAATTCCCGCCGTGTTATTCTAATGGGTATTTTTGAAATTTCTAAAATTCATTAAAAAAAAGTTAGCACCCGATAATGCCACAAAACTATACAGATCTAAGTTAGATGAGGAACCATAGCGAAAAAAAGTTTGAAGTTGAAAGCTGTAGCCGTTTCACCTGTGGAGAACCGACAAAAAAACACAAGAAAAAAAAAACACAAAAACGAACAGCGTTTTTTTTCAGAATGTCAAATTGGATCCTCGCTAAAGCTCGTTAGACGAGCTTTAGCGAGGATTCAATTTGACATACTGAAAAAAATTGGTGTTCGTTTTTATGTTTTTTTTTTTTTTTTTTTTTATGTTTTTTTGTCGGTTCTCCACAGGTCAAACGGCTACAGCTATCAATTTCAAACTTTTTTTCGTCATGGTTCCTCATCTAACTTGGATCTGTATAGTTTTGTGGCATTATCGGGTGGTAACTTTTTTTTTATGAATTTTAGAAATTTCAAAAATCCCCATTAGAATAACCCGGAGGAAAATACTTGAAAAATAAAAAATTTTCAAGACCTCTCAAATTTTCGCCGAATATAAAGGAAACTATTAAGCACATTTTGAGAGATTTTTCGCATCAATCGGATGAGAAATAACGAAGAAAACGCATTTATAAAGCATTTTCCCATCAATTTAGGCTATTATGGGAACCAATTAAATCTATAGCAACAAGTGTCACCAATTAATTCAAAACGATTGGAATGAATGAAGAGGAAGGCCGTGACATAACTGATTCTCGTAAGGTTTTTGAACGTTTGGAGTGATCCAAGGTCTGTAGATGTAGATTGGGTTGACAAATTATTTTTCATTCTAGATTTCTATACCCCTAAGCTCGTCTAACAACGCGCATCCCACGTT
Organism: Brachyptera risi; assembly: GCA_964007535.1. Taxonomy (NCBI): domain Eukaryota; kingdom Metazoa; phylum Arthropoda; class Insecta; order Plecoptera; family Taeniopterygidae; genus Brachyptera; species Brachyptera risi. The sequence goes on from OZ023327.1 coordinate 28,238,248, forward strand.
TTCCTAGTCTAATAACATTTGACTCATTAGCATTATCGACAAGTTTTGTCAGCATGTTGAGATGTATTTTTCAATTTTGTATCTTGTAGGCCTACTGCCACAGTTTTATGATCATTCATATCCGTGAAATCCCCTCAGCTGCAACTTTTTGCCCTATGGAGACGACGTCTCAATTGATATATTCAGGTTTTCTAAAAACACTTCACCAGTAATTAGTTTTTCTCTTTCATGATATCTGGACTTATATCAAGATCGAAATCAGTTTGGATTCAATGAGGAGATTCTTCTGTTGGCTCAGGAATATATAGATCAGAGCGATGTAGATTACGAGTGAGAATTATTATTGATGAATGTATATTTTTGTTCAAGAATGTGTTTTGTTAAGGCCCAGTATTACCACGGCCAGTTAGTATTCATCTGAGAGTTGGTGAAAACAAATAGCATAGGTAACCATGGTGATAACAAATTTGAACTGTCAGATAAAGGCTAACTGGACTTGGTAATACCGGGCCTAAGTAATGAAAATGAAACACTTCATGAAGGAAGAGGTTGATTCTCATCAATGTCAATAGATGTTATATGAAGGTAGGAATTTTGATGTCGATGGTCTACTGAATATGAATAGACAGGTGAATCAAGGATTTGTATAACATAAATGCGACCCCACCGGGATTTGGACCATAAAAATGTAAACCGTGATAATTGAACCATAACTTCAAGTTAATTTTTTGTTGAATGAGTTATCTCATTTCAATTATTCTTCGAGGTGTTGAGATCGCTGTTGGGGTGCTCCGTCCTAACGATCCCACTTTTCAAACATAGCCTTAGTTGGGGAACAATTAGCATAATTTTGATCTAGTTACATTTTTTTTATTGCTATCAATTTTTCATATGAATAATAAATACACTGAACAGTCAAATGAAATCCACACAATCTCCAAGGAAGACTTGACTGTAAGAGAAAAAAAAGAATATTATGGCAATATATTAAAGAATATATAGAATATGGAATATATGGAATATAGAGAATATGGGATATGGAATATATACAGATGGTATGATATGGTGATATTATAGAATATATGAGAAAAATAAAATGAATAACAATGACATTTCAAATTATAATTTTGTGCTACGTTCCACGAGAGAGAATCATCTCTTTCCAATTTGTTTCATTGTTATTTTTCATCATATTTCACAAGACGAATGTTTTCGATAATTATATTCTCATCGTTTTGAACCAGTGAAACTTCACAAATAATACATTGCTGCCCATATTTACTTCATTTTTATAGCTGAATAAAAATAGTGTACTGATTTGAGAGAACCTCGCTCGGAAACGGTAGTGAGCTACGAAACTATATTCATCAACGAACCAATTAAAATATAAATTAAAATTCTCGTAAAAATCAACGATGAGAAATACATGCAGTACACGTGCACTGATGTTCCATCTCTTCTCTTGTTCTCTTTCTTTTCGTTATATTGTTCAAGCCAACATATTTTAGTTATGTATGCTATTAAAAGTGGATATGTTGGAAACAAGATAAAACACGAGGAGCAACCCAAACACATGAAACAACGTGTTCTTGAAAAAACTGTTTAAAGAAGGATGAAAACTGAGAATAATGAATGAAATAGAGAAATCGTAGATTACTTGACCAACTTCACCGAATTATCGAACAAACTTGAAGAATGATTCTGAAATATCATATGTGTTGTTAAAAGCAGGTGAAAACTGAAAACTTATTGTATTCTTTATCCCAACTCAGTTTGGTCCGAATAACATGCTTTTTAATCACTCATCTGAATCAGTTGCAAATTCACTGACATAATTCATGAGAAATTTCATCACTATTGTTTATATTATTTCATTTGATATTTTGATAACTTGGTTCATATGAATGTAGGCCCATATTCAACCCACTTCATGGTTTTTCCCCGCCCGCGAAGATTCTGTGTGTCGAATTGGGTTTTTTCCACACAACGGGAAAAAAACACTTCTGGGTTCTCCCAGTTATTTTTTTTTGGGGGGGGGACCGGATACGGATACGGATATTTTTTTATTTAAACATATTTTTTATTCCCTCCAATGGTGGTACATTACATGATGATAAAAACAAGTTAATGATACATAATGAAAATAATAATACACAGGTGAATAAAACAGAATTTATATAGATAGAGAGAAGCCCGCATAAGAGTAATAAGCTCTTGTGTGCGGGCTATCTCCAAAAACAAGCTTTTGACGGTTCGTCAACACAAATAATCAAAATAAGAATTGGCTCTCTTAGACAAAAATTACTTTGTGATGCCAATTTTTCGGAAATTTTAAATTTGAATAATAAAAGAATTCAAGGATACACAATTACAATTACATATACATACACATATACACATAAACACACATACACACATATGCACACATAGATATATACATTCTAAACTCAATAACAAGTAGAAACAAGAAAACAATAAACGCTCGAGTCGAAATGGTTCATTGCAAGCTATGTATACGCAAAGCATTATACTTTTTTGTTGAATTTTTGCAAAAACCCCGAACCCAATTAGGCCTACTACAGGTATGCATTATGTATAACAATAATGGAGGTTTTCAGGATAGCGTGACTGTCTACAGGTAGAAACATTTTTGGGTAAACATAAAATTTAGCCGGAAATTAAAGCGAAATCTTTTGAGCGTATATATATATATATATATATATATATATATATATATATATATATATATATATATATATATATGCGCACCCTTCGTTACTTAAGGAATAAGAGAAAACTCCGGTTTATTACGAAAACCATTTTATTCTTTGATGAAGCTGTTACATTTTTCATCATTTCAATTCCAGAATGATGATGAAGAATTTGTAATCAGTGAAATAACACTTATCTATTGTAAGTAGAGCTGGTTTGTCTATGCATACAATGTGAGTAATTTGCAAAGGGTACGAATTTACTGTCACCAACACAAATTTGATACTTAAATTATTTTTATTTTCTTTGTGAACATTTCAGTTGACATGGTCTCAGCAGAAAAATACAATTTGAGGAACAAACAATGAAATTCAGTTGGTATTGATCCATGGGTTCCTCCTTGGGTACCTCCTTGATCCATGGGTATGGGCCCACCTCAACCATATTATAATATTTTGAGATTATGATTTGAATTGATATCACCCAAAATATGATGATCTTATTGGTTGATTGGTTGATGTGTATCGTTGAAAATACGAATCTCACATCGTGAATGAATATCCATGGATGAATAATTCAGGTTTTGATGGCAATTCTCTTCATATTCTTTGATGAGTTCTCATGAAATAAACTTGTAACGTATAAATTTAGCGAAGACGATGAGTAGTGTTTGTTAAGTCAAACGCCAACTCCTGTACTTATTACTCAACCAAACTGTTCTTATAATATATTGAATTCAGTTCGCCCTTCATCACCACAGTTTTGATTTGATCTATTAAATGTGTGAATACATCTTTTAAAATCCAATTTTATTCCCATCTGATTATAATAATTCGTTGTTCATATTGTTCCATTCTTTACAAGTTCCAACTGCTGTACTGACGCTACTCTGTCGGATTATATTCGTTAGCCAATTGAATTATAGTCCAGATGATGACATTCTATTCAATACAGATTCCGAATCATTTTCACAGTGACAATGTATCTGGTATGTGTGATGAATTTGTTAACATCATCCATTCTGAAGTGGTGATATAGAATCAATCGTGGAATATATATTTTTGGAATTCATATTTAGTGTACCGACGTACTGTACTGAAGACTGAGATTCATTGGCGTCAGTGAATGATGAATGAAATGATGGAATGATGATAGAAAGGTTATTGTAATATGTGTTTTGAACAGTAGGAAGGATTCGGTCGTGTTCTGTTGATGGAGAGTCATCTCTGTATCAACAAGAACTCCAGAGAGAAGACAATTACACCCAGCTGGAAAAAAAGATCGA
>OZ023327.1:28243747-28278747 GCA_964007535.1 Brachyptera risi
ATATATATATATATATATATATATATATATATATATATATATATATATATATATATATATATATATATATATATATATATATATATGTATATATATATATATATATATATACATATATATAAATATATATATATATATATATATATATATATATATATATATATATATATATATATATATCATATATATATATATATATATATATATATATATATATATATATATATATATATATATATATATAAATATATATTTATATATATTTATTCAAATGACCTACGGTATCAATGTTAGTGAATTCTTCGACTCAATGTTTCGAATTTATTACAAAACAAATCACCATATTATATCAAAGTTCAGCTATACTACTTTCTACTCTTTCATTTTGGTCGATACCATATTGAGGAACACTTTCAAGAGCACCAAATAAAATCGACAAACTATTTCTATTGCTTTTGAATACCGATTTGATCTTAAGAACGATAACTGGGAAAACGTATATCATTTGCATTGTTTGATGAACGATAGACATATTTAAATAGAATGAAATGTGAAGATTGCACATACCTTTATTCTGAGACTATCATGTATCACTGCCTTCCTGTTCCATATATTGCTCATTTCAATCGTTCAATGATTCAATTGGTTTTACCTTTTGCTCCCAATTTCATTCAAAGCCGTTGAATTATGTGAAAAAATCACGTAATTTTTCAGCTCAAACGGCTATTATGCGATTTGTGTAAAATTTTGGTAGAATGCATACATTCTTGTGCCAAAATTCTGTAAAATTTGAATGTATCCAATGAAGTGTGTTTTCATTTATTTTCCCCTCCCGGTTATTCTCATAGGGGGGGAGGAGTCAAAATATCGAGATAGCTTTTCTCAAAAGTGGTCTAACCGATAACGCCTCAATACCCTACTACAGTACCGGTATCGAGTTGGATGATGAAATATGTGCGTGCATAACTTATGACTTATCATGATGTTGTTGTCATGATTATGGCCATATTTTGTGTCTATCACATTTGAAATCATCAACCCTTTACTCATTAATTCATTCCCCATCTCCCGTCCTTCCTCCCCACGACTCGACCATTACTCTTGACATCATACATAACCGATAGTCAGCCATTTTATTCACCAAACCACCATTACATCATAATCATAATTTTCATCGTTATTCGTTCTATCGTTCGAACTGTGGAGCTCGAACAAGAAAAGTAATCGCTGTTTTTGTATAGGTACTGTGAAATTGAGTCTTTGCTTCTACCATCTACCATCGAGAAGTCAAACTTATTAGTGTTTGAAAATGAAATGGACAAATCAATAATTAAATGGATCTCACTGTAACTTTTTTTCTCCAGAACGTTCAATTGAAAAACATTCCATTGAATTCACTGAAACCTTATTTTGTTCAAATCGCACATCAGAGTGAGAATTTCAATAGAAGTTGTTCAGAATCATGTACGGATAGCCAAATAGCAGCCGCGTCTATATATAGAAATGAGAGTAGAAAATCCAGTTTTCTCTCCTAAATGTTGAAAAAGCGATGAAACGGCATAATGTGAAAATACATCACAATTATGGTAGCTCCATGAAATTGTGTATGATCAATATTTCAGAACAAATATTTTTAGGGGAATTTATAAGGTCGACTTTTGACCACATGATAATGACTTGGCGAAAAAGACACGGGAAAACAATATCTGTTTGAATAATTTGAATTTGCATCGAATTCGAATGAAAATTTCGTGCATAAATTGTGTACAATAATTTGAGGATGTTCAGGCCTATGAGGAAAGAAAATATTTTAAAAATATTATATATCAAAACCAACATCTCATATTATGAACACGAATCATTTATCTCCAAATAACCTTTATAGCGTTTCTTTAGTTATTTGCTGCAAGTATAGTAAGTGCGTGAATTGATTTAAATTCAATTTGAACACATTGTCTTGTTCATCCGAACCAAACCGAGATATGGTAGAATTTGCTCTTTTTACATTCCACTCTCACCTGTTGTTAACTCATCAATTAGGACAAGGAAAGAGAAAGATAAGATGTGTTGGACTTGCAAGAACCTCCACTCCATGATATCAACTATTCAATTGAACGAATTCACCTAAATTTACCACATTTAAAAATAACTGATGGGAACCCATATTCAGATGTGAGAAACAATTGAAAAAAATGTATGTATCTATTGTTCAAAACAGGAATAAAATGATTTAAAAATGAGATGAAATGAAATGAATGAATGAGTACTCTCTCATTTATACCTCCAGTGGAAATTAGAACGATAACAATTAATCCACCGTCATAAAAACGGTAAGCCAACCAGTTCAACGAATTCAACAAGTCAATAAATCCTCAATATTTAACTTCGTTCTCTAATTTCCAACATTTGTACACTTCATTTATCCCCTCCATAATGGCAACAGAGAACTGCTTGTGCTTCTTAGTTATAAGCTAATGTAAAGCCTCTTTATTTCTCCGGTATAATTTTAGCATTCTATAATGTTGAGATTCCATTACTATTGGCAATGGGTCGGAACGGCCAATGAGGGGGGAAGAAAGAAGTGGTGTAGGGAGAGGTGGAGGAGGAGGAAGAGTACTACTAAACCAAAGACGTAGCCCCATGGACGCTTCGATTTGGACAATCTGTACTAAACCACGTCTAGCATGTAATCCTGCCGACACCATGTTTCAAACGGTGTGGGAGAGTATGGGGTAGCGGCTGTATGGCGAGGTGCATGAGGTGGGGGGGGACTGAGAAGTGTAGTGATTGAGAGGCAACTGTGCGAGAGGTGGGGTGAGGGGGGTTCAGGTTAGCACAGGAAGGAAGCTGCTGCCGTGAGAAGATGTGGCGAGTCTCTTAAAGGTGACAGTAAGCTTCGCGCACAAATCCTTGTACTGATTGGATCATGTGAGAGAGTCACGCAAGCTATACCTTCTGCCGTCATCTAGGGATCTGGTCGTCCCGTCTCGCACCCTTATTGTCTCTCCTCCTTGCTCCACTTCACTCCTTCTCACTCCTTATTCTTGGCGGTAGTTTCGCTTCCTTGTCGGCCACCGTCTTGATACTGTTGGTGAAGAACGTAAACAGTGAAACTGAGGAGCCAAGAGTAAGCACAGCTCGACGACTTGAGAGTGAAAGGCGAGAGAAGAGGGGTGGGACAAGACGTCTTGAGTAACAGACGTTGAGTTTTGCTAAGGCCAAAACGTGGTATTAGGAGTTGACTTAGTTTACCTGTTAGCATAGTTGATTTTGTTTCAAAAAATATTGTGTGCTTTGAAGCAACTCCAGATTGTGGTATTTCTGTTATCGCCAGTAATGACGTAGAACAGTTCTAGTCAGAGGTCTGTTCCTGTATTATATTTCCACCATTGCTGTTCCATGATTATTTGCGCGCATAGGCTCAAGCCATTACTGCATATAATGTCTATTTATTGGCAACAACCGTCAGTTTAGTACGGCGCGAATACGTAAATGGGCCTACCGGTGTTGTCTATTTGATGGTTTGTCCAATTGTTTTTGTATTAATATAAGTGGGAAGACGTGTACAGTTGCCATGAAAGTTATATGTTGAACGGAGTGAATGGAATAAGGCAACATGTACTGAACATTCTGATCAATTGAATGAAGATTGCCTTTGCTTGGAAGTGATCTTATATAGTCAACATAGGATTCCGAAAAGTGAATACGTAGGGAAAGTGTGGATTCCTGCTCTTGATAGGGAAAATCATACTTCCTCTGAATATGTCGTGTACGTGAGAAAAGTGATGGAGGCTAATGTTGATGAATGAACTAAATTTCAATTTTCAAGCCCACAAGCCCGTACGTCTACCAGTTTAGTATTGATCATTTCCAGATGTGTTCAAAACAGTAATCATTTACATATATTTAGAATATACATATTTTATATGAAACAGTATGAACAGAACTTTGTAGTCAGTATTTGGCCTGATTATGTTTTGATGACAATTAATAGCATTAGGCCTAGTGGGCATTCTCAATGGGACCATGGGGATGCAAGTGAAGTTGTAGTAGGCTCAGGCCTACAGGCATGGGCGGCGGAGCAGGGGGTGGGGGGGGGGTGACGTTGGTCGGCTTTACCCCCAATAATCTTGTGATAGGCATAACAACTGATCCGTCAATTGAAAAATAGTCATTTCATTAGGACAGTTGTTAATGATTGGAAGATAATCAAAATAGATATTACTCGAACTCAATTCTCTTTTTCTTAACAACTGTGCTATACAGCATGGGTTAATGTGGGAGAATCATCAAGATAGAGAGCAGTTATGGCGGCCATGACGTCACAGTCAATTTGGTGGAGCACTCGAATAAGCTCGTATAATCGTGTATATGAATATGATTATGCATGAATATAGTTTCATAAATTTGGTCAAACACAAACTATACAGCTCACTGTGACCCATAAGGCACCTGAAGAGCAATATTTTACGCGTGACTATAGGGTGAAGTAACGAACAAGCATATAGGTCTACATATAATTGAATAAATATTCATATGAGTATATATATATATATATATATATATATATATATATATATATATATATATATATATATATATATATGTATATATATAGGCCTATATGTATATATATATATATATATATATATATATATATATATATAAATATATATATATATATATATATATATATATATATATATATATATATATATATATATATATATATATATATATATATACTCATATGAATATATTTATATATATTGTATTTTTTTTTATATATATATTTATATACATATATGAATATATATATGAATATATATATATATATATATATATATATATATATATATATATATATATATACATATGTATAGCTGAGACGAGTGACCAAGTGGGTAACACATGGAACCGTCAATCAGGAGACCTGGATTCGATTCCCGCCATGGTCGACCATTCTGACAGGGGTTTTTCGTGGTTTCCCTTTATTGTTGAGTTCAATAATGGGATGGTTCCTCAACAACAAGCCACGACCGATTCCTTCTTATTATTCAATTCACCTAATGAAATTACATTTCAATTCATCATCCCATCATCTTATATATATCATTCACCGACGCCAATAGATCGTGGTCATCAGTACAGTGGGTCGTTAAACCCAATATGATGTATGAAAACAAATATGTGGTGTATTCATTGATAATCACTTGATACTATTCAGTATTCAGCTGGATATTATTATGTATTCTGCTTCTGATTTTGAAGTGGTTGAATCGTAATTCATTCGCTTTTTCATCTTGTTTTATCGCAGTCAGATTCGAAATTCTAGATCACATCAAAGGTGGCAGTCCCAACATTTTCCATTCACCGTCAGATATGACCACCATTTCAAAATACATGCTTTCTGCTTCATGAAGCTCTGATTCTTCTAGTCCTTAACCGGCACATGCAGTGCAGTGGTTAACGCACTCGCTTCATGTGATCCGGGAGGTGAAAGGGAATATCGGACCTGGTTCGATCCCCGCCACCGTCCATCTTTACAGGGGTTTTTCGTGGTTTCCCTCTGTAGTCTAGGCTAATGCTGGGATTGTTCCTACAATATGGGCCACGACCGCTTCCTTCCCACTATCCTTCCCAATACCTAAGAAACCTTCATCTCATCATCCCATGATCTCATTAATCATTCATCCGACGCCAATAGATCTCAGTTATCGTTATAATGCGTCGTTGAGCCCAATATAAAAAAAAAATAATGAAAGAAATCTAGTTCTTATATCAAGTCAGTAAAGTTCGTATTCGAAGTAATAATTCTTTTATCATTAATACACACACCACACACACACAACAAGTCGAAAAAAGGGACACAAGATGTAGTTATTCATTATCCATCCGTCTATAGTTAAGGCGTCCCCAGTATTCATATGGCAAAAGTTCCTGCCAGAATTATTTCACAGATATAAAAGATCACCTTGAACTTGAACCGTGCAAGATACAAAATCAACAAATACATCACAAGATGCAGGTAACATTTTCGATAATGCTAATGAGTCGAATTCAATGATAATAAAGGAGGAAAGATCACCTGTGTATAAAACTCGATATTTTTGCCATCAATTCTGACCTCACCGCAACCGTTACATACTAATAATATGTGACGTAATGGTAATGCTCATATTCGAACGACAGTATTTTAGAAGATAAAGTCTTCTCTGAATGGTGTGGAGCAGTTTCACTACAATATGTTCAGATGTAAAGCCACTGTACGAAAGTTTTAGTAGTGAAAATATTACGCTGTGGGTAGGTTCCCTTTAATATTTTGTGTGCTTAAATAATAAGTATTGGTGGAAGGGCCACGATTTATAAAGACATCAATTCGAAAGTACAACTATCTTGGTTAGATAGAATGTATTTAGGGTGGGAATTACCAACATGGGAATAGATTATTCGTTCACGTTATGTTTTGTTGTCTCTGAACTTTCTCATTCTATTTGTTCTCACTAACTCGCTACGAATAAAACCAGGTCTTGAACCTGAACAATACACTATCACTACCATACGCCTTACCTTGTCGTTCATTGATAACAGCAGATCAAAATTTTTATATTTTTAATCATTAGTATTTTCCACAAAATATAATGTCTGCATCTTGTGATGTATTCATTAATTTTGTACCATGCACGGTTCAAGTTTTCTGATTATTTATATCAGTGAAATGACCCTGGCTGAAACGTTTTGCCCTATGGAGACTGGGGACGCCTCAACATGAAGCATATATATTGAACACTCGTTAACCCAACAAGTTTCTATAGACGACTCATGCGCGCGCATCATATGGCAAAACATGATAACATTCTTTTGCCATAAGTTATTCCTAATACAAAAAAAAAAAACATTAAGAAAATTTCATCCTTTCAAGATATCCATTCTTGATGCATGATAATTATTTCATACAAGTGAGACTTAAAATATTAAATTTCCAATTACATGTTTCAAACTTGATACCTCTAAAGTGAAAATTCGTATTTTTGTTGAAATGATGAGAATTATTCTGTTGAATGACTAGTTTCTAATTGGCAATTTCGAAGTGAGAAATTGTGATGAATTAATAAGTGAGTAAACTATGATATACGCAAGCGTAAAAAACGAGTTCTTAACAAAAATGAGATGAAAAATAAAGATACAACCAATTAGTATTCTGTTACGTGCATGGATGAAAATAATCATGATTTCCCGCTGAAGAACTTCTGATCGGGCATTTTCAGTTGGATACAAACAAATTTCACACCAAACTATGATATTGGTATGAAATAAAACTGGCTCTGTCACCGATTAAAACCAAAACTCTCCGTGCATTGCATTATTAAAACGGATACCAATCTGAACCGGGGCGTATATCTGTCCAGCTCTAAAAACGATTCATAAAAATATGTATAGCCCTTCTAGCTTTTATGTATAGAGATATATAGTATATAGGCAATATATAAGCTTTCAAGTTATGATATACTTTGACATAAATATTTGTTGTAAAAACGCCACACTTTTCGAATAAAACTCAGGGGAAGGTGTTTCCCGTGGAACACGAGTAACTCAAGTGGCTACGGCAATCTTTCGAGACAATATAACAAGAGTGGTTTATTTTTGATCAGCGAGCAGTTTTCTTGTCGGCTCAAATTCGAAGGGAAAGAATAGAGATGAAAAAGAGAAAACTGAAGTTTCCGACGCCAGCTGGCCTTATAAGGTGTGTTAGTAACCAATAGTCTAATATGGCAAACCATTTACTTTTTTTATGAAGATAAATTGTTGAATGAGAAGAAACAGAAAGAGGTATAAAATAGAAGTCGAGAAAAACCCAAGGGTAGTTTTTCCTTCCACACTTTTTTGTTTTTCTTTTTGATTGATAACCCGAGTCCAACTGTTAGTTCTTGCGTTAATATAAATGCTGTCCTGTTATAAACTTTTTTCTGCCATACGATAAATAAAAGAAAACGGGCCCTGTGTTTGTTTCAATATGGATTAGACCTCTTGTTCTGGTCCGTATTAGGGCACAAGCTCACGAGGCCTGGTCCTAGGTTGGCCAAATATTCAAGGGGCACCAAATTTTCACGAGCCCGTTAATATGTAAAAAATACATTTTACATAAAGTTCAATTTATTTCAGAAGAAATGTATTCAATATTAGATACACTCGTATTGTAAGATATCAACTCCTGAATGAAGAAAGTGAGTATTGAAAAATAATACTCAAAAAACACTAATTACAATTTATGTATCTCCTGGTAAATTGCTTATAAGTATAAATGGACGGGGGAGAGGGAAGGGGGGGGGGGCGTCCAACACTTTCGGGCTTAAGGACGCAAATTGTCTTGACACTGCCCTGCCTATGTGTTGGTATAAAAATAATTACTGTGATGAGAAATACACAGTTTCTGTTTCTATGAATCTCTGGCTCTAAGACTGAGCTTAGGGAAAGAATGTCATCCATATTGAGAGTCGCAGGGCTCAAACACTCAATCTCGATTCAGCTCAGTTTAGTCGATACTAAAAGTTAGTTATTGGTTGTTCTCTGACTGTCACAATATTCACCAAGCTTATGAACAATTAAACTTCTTAATTCGCTGTCATCTTGATATTTTGTTGAGCTTTCCAATGACTTTTATTCAAAACAATCCTAGGCGTGCGCATAGGGTACGCAGAGGCGGCCCAGGCTGTACCTTAAATTATTGCATCACAAGTCTGAACAATCTCTGAAAATTGTCACAGAACATAAATCTCTTGCATCTTGAAAACCTTTAGAATCACTCATACAATTCTAAGAATTACACAAATTTTCCTGTGGGGTGAAAAGCGGGCCTTCCTCGTTGAGGGCTCATGATTGTGTACGTTATTGGGTTCATTGCCGGGTGTGGTCAAAATTAGACATTGTATTCTAGCTAGTACCTATATCTGAACGTAAATGTGTTATACATTCACTAATATGTACATTATTATACATTCATTATACATTCATACAAAATACAATTCATACGTTTATACGATTTATACAAGTACCAGTATGTAGTACATTTGATATGTTTTCGCCCTACATTTTTGTTTGTGTTTTCATCAATAAAATGCGCACAGTGAGATGAAAATGCATGAGATAAAATAACGAGGGTGGGGTTAAATGCTTGATCTTCTAACCAACTATGTATACATCATGCATACAAAGATGAAAAATGATTAGTGTTTTTTCGATTTTTCGCAATGGTAACAAGTAGGCCCACCTATACCGTTGAAAAGTCCTGCGCACACCTATATCACAGTATTCTTCAGTCTATGCCCATGTGAAAACAAGATGAAAAAAAACGAATATAAATAATACATTTTTTCAGATTAGGAACCTAACAGGAACTAACAGCAAACCAAAACAGAACAAGAAATATGTACGTGATTCATTTTAAAAAGCTAGGCCTAATTGTGAATTTTCGCCGATGCAATTAACAATACATTTGAATGACGTTTCAAAATAGGTAGTAAAAATGACGTAAACGATGGCAATCATTATTTGAAAGGTGCTGACGCTAATGGCATTATACGTACGTCATGACACAATATATCACTGTCTCACTCTCACGTCCATTCAGAGCCATGCTTCATTTCACACTAGTAGTCGACTTTCAGAGTCAATATTGTCGGATCACATCCTTGTGTATCATATGTAACGGTGGAGTTGACACTATTCTACGTCAAGTTTTTACCTCGGTTTTTACTAACTATCCAATTGCAATAGTGTGTCACTGTCTGTGATACGAGTACAGATTCAATTATTCCATTCATACCTCTCTCACTCTGTTCCGTTGTGTTAGCACTGAAAATATTATATCAATTATTTATACGGGGGATGTTATTTTCAAAATCAGTGTGATTGAGTATGTCCAAAATGGCATATGTATAAAAATGGAGACAAAAATATCTCTCTTTTAAGTTACAGTAAACCAATAGGTATTTATACACAACTGCACTTAGATCAGAAAGTAAAGAGGCAAAAGAGTTGAACTAAAGTTGGTGATAAAAATATATTATCAAATACTTTCCTCTTTGCAAACTCGAGTACCTTTCTACTATAAACGTAAGTGATTTGTGACGTGCTTGGCTGGTGCAGGCCTACACGATCAACTCTACACAATTCATAGCTTTTCGATCCGCCGCAGGGGAGATTTTTTTTTAGTATATTCGAAAAGCGACGGCAACTTTTCTGCATTCGACAGCTATGTGAACTATAAATTTCACCAACCATTCTACTGAAGACTATGCGTGTATAGCTGTACGGGCCCTATCTTTCATCTGTACCCTCATTGGGGTATTGACAGGTATAATACATTTTACGTATTCCAGGATTTAAATTATTTCACTTTGGATAAAAATAAAGTTGAGTAGATTTTTTTTCTCTCTGAGTACGAATCGGGCGTTGACAAGAGACACATTATTTTGCAATACGCTGTCGTATATACGTACTTCAATTTGTTTCCAGAACTCAATTGATTTTAGCACCAGAGTGAATGAAGTTATTATCTCTCTACTGATCTATTTTTTCATGTTTCAGACCACTGGGGAAAATAATTATTGTACTTGTATTGATGTTGAAATGAAATGAATTTTTGATATATTATATGTCCATGGACAAATAATTAGGACATACTGTATGCCCGTTTACTGCCCGCTGACTTGCTGCCCGATCTAATTTTAGCATACTACTATATAAGGTGATAGTTCTTATTTTCTTTCAAACAACTTTAACAACAACCTCTTCATCATACTCTATCCCTAACTCAACCGAAGCTAACCTAACCTGGCCTAACCCAAGGCCGCTATGTATATGAAACGGGTAGGATGTCTGTGTGCCGATATACCATGGAAAGATTTGACAATCTACACAGCTCCTCCAGGTTACACTGTTGAACCAGCAGGACATTATTTTATGGTCATAGATTTTTTTTTTAAAAGTACCACTGATATAGAAACTTGGCAATTTTCAAATAGCTTGTATTTGAAAGACTCATGCATAGAATTCATTAGATGCATTATGAACTTAATCATAACAAAAAAACTTCCTTCAAATAATTCATTAGTGAATGTGAGCTTCTGTGAATTCATACGAACTATATTGATAAGCTTGATAAGCTCATATCAAAGAAAAGCTTGGCCCAGTCCTATATGTTGCTTTCTTGAACAATAGTTTGATGATTTCATTCTTTTCGTTTTTGCTTCTTTATCTGTGAATCAAACAAATCTGTGTACAATTCCTGAAGAAATTGTGAACAAATATTCCAATACTCCTCAATGAAAAAGGTACGCTGATAGTTCAGCTCGGTTGGTCAATGCTAAGTTTACAGAATAATACCGAACAATAGCGACACAGAGATCAAAGATATACGGGCTTTCTTGAAAGGTTTGTGAAATGTTATAAACTTCTTTCTATACGTCGTTGACTCAGTCGAATCTAACGGAAATGTGATTTGAAATTGAATAAGTCCGTTTGAAAGGGAATGGAAATGAAACGGCGCCAAAAGGTTGTCACTTTCGTATTGATTGTGGTACGGTTTGGTTTGTTGAAATCGTAATGGGAAGTTCGGAATGGTATAAAATTGCATGATTAGTGGTTATTATCATCTTTCAATATGATCTTGAGTACAGGTGAAAGGTTGAAGTGAATCAATTGATTAGCCATTTGAATCGGTTACCAACAAAATATGTTTAAATCCACAACGTTTACATTTGACACCCCAGTTGAACAAAGTCATGATCAGACATTTTTTTGACTAATCCTGTTTTAGCGGGTTACTTCCGGATTTTCATATACATTCACCACAGGTTCAAGTCAAGACTACATTTATCTTGTATAGGAATGCACCCCAGACGCGTAGGAATTTTGATTCAAGTGGGGGGAAGCATAATTGTAAATCAAATGCTAATATATATCTATGGGTATATACGGCCACCGGAAGTAGAAAATTTCAAGCCCTTTCATTATTCTTTGACCATCTTAGAAATATATTTGACTCAATTTAGCGTATTCTCTAACAACCATAAGTGATTATGAGGTGTCCAGGTATATAAGGGGGTTCTAGGAGGGAAATCAAGAAAAAAATTGTGCCCCCCAACCCTTCCTACGCGACTGGAAATGTCAAGTACTCTGTGTACAAAATACATGGAGATTCGCCATTTATCGTAGAATGTTTATCAATATCGGACATTAATCGTTTGCAAGCTATATAGACACCGGACAGTTCAAACTTTAAACAAAGACACGTACGTGAGATGACTTGTCGGACGTGAAGACCGTAACCAGCGACAATCCTGTCAATCTTCTCAAAGACTATTTGCGACCGAATCATGAGGGTGTTGTTGTTGTTCTTATTGTGCGCTACCGTAATGAACTCAACTCTACTAGAGAGAATCAAAATATATTGACGGCTCTTCGTATATTTAAATATGAGATACCGGAACTTTAAAGCGTAGTGAATCAATATTAAAATGTGATTATCATCATATACATAAGACATAGAAAAATGAAGTAAAGCAGTAAGCTAATACACATTGAAACTTCATCTATGAAAATATATGGTAATATCAAGATTTGGTATAAAATAGAAGAATGATTAGGAATTGAACAATATATTTCAGATTATGAGTTGACAGAATTGAAGTATTAGAAATAAGGGTGTAATGGTTTTCGAAAAACTCGTTGAAAAATCAACCTGGCCTCACCCTAACCAAAACCTAACCCAGCCCTACCTACAATTGGAATGCATTTACCTGATATAGTGTACAGCTATAGGTGTAAATAGTCACTCCGCAAGATGTTTGGAGGCCACTTTCGTTCTAAGCTCACAGAATTCAATGTCCATATACACTCATTTGGAATATGTGAGCGCTAGAATTTGAAAGCATTCAAATAACTTTCATCATGATTATGAAAAAAAGGTAATCCATGTATCTGTTATTGAGGTGAAAATGTCCATAATTTATTTCAAGGTTCGTTTTCGACGACTCTCAATAATGAAATATTGTGTGAAATAAATATCAATAGAAGAAAACTTTCCACGTGTCGGGTTATACTAGTTCCCCATAGGGTGCCTTCACAGGTGGCGGATAGGGGAATGCTCGTCATTGTGTGACAGGGATCGGGGAAATAAATTACTCAGAACGGACCAAGCTAGCAGGGGCAGGAGCAGGGCGGTAAGCCGTAGAGAAGGCAATGTTCCTATATAAGGGAGGGTAACCTGACGTAAAACCTCTGGTTCTTCAAGCTGGGAATTGGGCGTGGGGCTAACAACCCTACCACGTGAAACATCTGATGTTACGAATCGACACATTTTGCCTCGAATAAGGACGAATTATAATACGACGAAACAGCTTCGTTCTAAGGACCATTCTACTTCCTCTTGGTATGTTTTGAGCTGGTATCGACCAGGAGCAGTTAATCAAGGGATAAGTGAGTTAAAGAGATATAGGATCGATGTAGCGGCGGTTCAAGAACTTCGATGGATGGAAACAGGGAACACCAAGATTAGTGATTCGGTGCTGTTCTGGTCTAGCCCAGCACAAGGCAGTAGGCGACGTACTTGGATGTGCTTTCGTAATAAAGAGTCAGTTGGCGGGGGCGGTATTGGATTTCAGGCCAATCTGTGATCGATTGTGCTACCTGAGGTTGAAGGGTGAATGTTTCAACATGTCACTTTTAGCAGTTCATGCTCCAACGGAAGACAAAGAGGACGACGTGAAAGACGTCTTCTGCGATCAATTGGACACGGAATATGAGAAGGTGCCTCGGGATGACGTTAGGATTGTCCTGGGGGACTTTGACTTCAAGTCGGGTCAAGAGGATTTTCTGAAACTGACGGTTGATAGTCACAGTTTGCACGCTATCTCAAACAACAACTGTCTCCGTTTGACAGGTTCCACAGCATCTTAAAACTTGCAAGTGAAATCTACCTTCTTCTCACACAGAAGGATCCATGAAAAAACCTGGATATCAAACGAGTGAGTCACTAGAGATCAAATTGACCCTAGTCTGATTTATGGCAAGCATGGTCACGCGATGATTGATGTACGGAGCATTAGGGGTGCTGAGGCCGACACCGATCATTGTCTGGTGAGAGCTAAGCTTCGAATACGACTTTTGAACGAGCACGCTAATAGAGTGCGGAGGGAGTCCCCACTAGACTTGTACAAGCTATAAATAGAGGGTCATTTACAAAGGAACCAGTGTGTGGTGTCTAACAGATTCGAAGTGTTGGGACGACTTGCTGAGGACATTGAAGAAGTTTGGCAAAGTGCCAAGGAGTCCTGAAAAATGCTGCCGAGGAAACCTTGGAACACAGACCTAGGCGTCGATGAAACCTGTGGTTTGAGAGTGAATGACGGGGAGGAATGAAGCCAGGTCGAGAATGCTTGCCAGGAGATCCCACAAGGCGACGGAGAAGTTCCGGTGAGCGCGAAGAAAGGCAAATGGGCTTTCAAAGTGGAAGAGGAGGCTCTGGTGGATTGACAAAATGAGGTTGCCAAAGAGTAATAGGAGAATAGATCAGGTACGCGAATTCTATCATGAGGAATATACCATTTAGCCCTAGGTCACTGAATATGGTGCGTAACGCAGACGGACAGTTGCTGATAGTTGCTGATATAACCTACTAACGTCATTGAGCGCAGGAAGGAGTATTTCATAGGTTTTTTTATTCAATATAGAGGGCGTAGTATTTCTTCAAGAGCAAACTTTTTTGACTGTAGAAACCATTAGTAGAGGAGTCCACTCCAGCCGATATTAAGAAAGCGCTAATTTATCTGAAAAACAGGGAGGCTCTGGAGAGGATGGTTAACCATTGGAACTCTAAAAGTATGGAAGGAGGGGTGCCTAACGGCTTGGCTACACCTGCTTCTTCTGAATGTATATGAAAATAAGTGCATGCCTAGAGACTGGAGATCATGCATCATTTGCCCTATACATAAGAAAGAAAGTAAGCTCAATTGCAGGAACTATAAAGGGGGATTGCCTTGCTTAGCACATCCTAGGAAGTGTTTTCTGTAGTAGGCCTACAGTAGAGTGGCCTTTTGGAACGTCATGAAAGAATTCGGATTTTCGGATTAGCTGGTATGCCTATCCCGGATGTGCGTGGAGAACTCTTACTAATAAGTACGAGTGGGTGGACAGCTATTGAGTGACTTAGACATCTCGACTGGGCTGAGGCAAGGAGATATACTGTCCTATTTGTTCTATGACCTCGCACTTGCGTGGTGTGTTCGCTGATGTCAGCCACTACTTCAACCGGATCTTGCTGAAAATGAGCCGCAGCTACTTATAGCCTACGCTAATAATGTTAACGTTGTAGGTAGAACTACCCTTGATGTACATTGTATGTTTTTGGCATTTGAAAGGTCAGCACAGCAGTTGGGTCTGCGCGTCAATGAGGACAAGACCAAATGATAAATATACATATGGTAGTGCGCAGAAAGAGGCGTCTTTGTGTGGGTCAGAATGTATATATGAACGACTACAAATTTGAAATAGTGGACTCGTTCAAATACCTGGACACGACTCTCACGTCCGACAACATAGTGATCCCGGATCCAGGCTGCCAGCAGATGCCTCCACAGTCTTTTTTATGACGCTATCCAAATCGAGCGACCTCTCGAGAACAACAAAAGTTCGGCTTTACCGCACGTTGGTTTGTCTTGTGGCGACGTATGCTTTACATGTCCACGTCATGTCCTACTGGTCTTTGAGAGGAAATTTTTGAGGAGGGTGTTTGGCCCAACTGTGAACGCTGAGACAGGTCAGTGGAGGGTTAGAACTAAAACGCCGAGCTGAAGGATCTCTTTGGTCCCGAAAACCTAGTGCAGTGGGTGAAGGCTCAGAGGTTGAGGTCGGCTGGCCATGCACGTTGTCCGAGCAAAAGCGGATCGGCTGATCCACCGAGCTTCCTTCAAGAGACCAGCTGTCACTAGATAAGGAGAAGAAGAAGAAGAAGAAGAAGAAGAAGAAGAAGAAGAAGAAGAAGAAGAAGAAGAAGAAGAAGAAGAAGAAGAAGAAGAAGAAGAAGAAGAAGAAGAAGAAGAAGAAGAAGAAGAAGAAGAAGAAGAAGAAGAAGAAGAAGAAGAAGAAGAAGAAGAAGAAGAAGAAGAAGAAGAAGAAGAAGAAGAAGAAGAAGAAGAAGAAGAAGAAGAAGAAGAAGAAGAAGAAGAAGAAGAAGAAGAAGAAGAAGAAGAAGAAGAAGAAGAAGAAGAAGAAGAAGAAGAAGAAGAAGAAGAAGAAGAAGAAGAAGAAGAAGAAGAAGAAGAAGAAGAAGAAGAAGAAGAAGAAGAAGAAGAAGAAGAAGAAGAAGAAGAAGAAGAAGAAGAAGAAGAAGAAGAAGAAGAAGAAGAAGAAGAAGAAGAAGAAGAAGAAGAAGAAGAAGAAGAAGAAGAAGAAGAAGAAGAAGAAGAAGAAGAAGAAGAAGAAGAAGAAGAAGAAGAAGAAGAAGAAGAAGAAGAAGAAGAAGAAGAAGAAGAAGAAGAAGAAGAAGAAGAAGAAGAAGAAGAAGAAGAAGAAGAAGAAGAAGAAGAAGAAGAAGAATGCCCTAGATTCTTTCGATTCAAATAACTACTGACCCTGAGCGGCGGTAACGACGTGCTTTAATGTTACGTATTCCATTGCAGTTGGAGTTCACTTAGTTATTGTAATGGTTTTAAAAAACATTGGTGGGTAACAATTGAGCTTGAGATAATAATGGGTTTATGAGACCCGGCCCACAGCTATACTAGGTAATGTATTTCGATTATTTCGAGAAGAAATTGCCCGTTAAAGAAGTACTTATTTATTTTCATATTGGGGGCTGTAGTGATATAAATATTTATTTGTGTTGCTACTCTGATAATGGAACTTGTGCATTGCAATTATCGTATTCATAGAGATTGTTGATGCTCCAATAATAATATGAGACCAATCTATTTCTTGATTGGTTATTTATTTCACAGATTCAACATATATCAGTTCACAAAAAGTTCGGAATTATCATCCCTAAAGAAATAATGAGTAAAAAAATAATTCCAATCAAATTGAAAAATGGAATCATAGTTAAGAATGTGATAAAAAATTAGAAATTGGAATGCGAATTGATTTGATCCGGAAGTTATTAAAAAGTGTTTTATATAGATGTGGCTATGTTGATTGTGGGCAGATCTTCTCGAGATCTAGTGGACTCCAGTTCAATGGTTCATTCAGTAGGATTAAATTATGATGAAATGACATTTTAAAAAATGTGTGGGAAGCTGCCCTTGCACCAATAAGTCGTTTGAAGTCCGATGTCGTGTTTGCATGAATGGCCAGCCACTTATGGGCGAATTGTTTCTGGCACCCCATCCCTCCCTCCTTAAGAACACAAGAAATTAACCACAACTTCGATCATCGCGAAATGCAGGTACATAGGCCTACAGTTCAACGCCCCGTGCAAGGACTCAATCGTGCGCCCCAAGGAGTTAGTATATGGAGCGGATTTAAGGGTGAAGGAGAAGGAGGCAATACCCCAGTTAAGCCCCGCGTAGTGAATTTTTGAAAATTCAGTCAATTTACCTTTTCCATTGAGATTTTAATTGCATGAGTTTCGGGAACTAGATTAATTTTATGAAATGAGGATTCCCAAGTGGCTGATCCAAATGAATGAAAATGCTATTTTCCTCAATGGATTGAATTAATGATATATATGCAATACTTATATTCTGTAATTATACTATTTTTCATAATTTTTTCAATATTTTCATACAATCTTTTTGTTGGTATTTCATTGACAGATATATCTTTTCGTAATGATGGAGAACACATAAGCCTACTTCTCACACCCTTTGACGAAATGCCGCACCCGAGAACTTGCCGCCCTAGGCAGCTGCCTAGGTTGCCTAGGCCTAAATACGGCCCTGATGAAGTCCGTAACGTTTCGTAACGTCGTGTAGTAACATTTTGGAATACACGTTTGGTTCCGGTCAGGAATAAAATGGAGAAGAAGTTCCTTCTTCTCCATTCCATCCATATCCAATTATCCACCGATGTGAAGAATCGACTAGATCGTAGTTATAAATATACTAGCGTTATTTGGGCATATCAACTATTCAGTCTTGATTTTCTGGTTTTGTCGTTGATGAAAACAAAATCGAGCGTTTTGTGATGTCAGACAGAAGAGCCAATTAATGCCTCTTCATACCTTGATGAAGTTGAATTCAGTCTTGTCAATTTGGACGAAAAAGGAACTCGACTTTGCTAGTAGTTCCTCTTCCCTCGTCATTCACGCATTTGTTCAAAAATAATGTCATTCATCCATTTATTCGATCATTCATTCATTCATTCACTCAACTACCTGTTTATTCGTCTTTTCATTATTTGAACAGCATTGGACTCACGCCTCAACTTGGTTGAGAAGAAGCCCCGGCACCTCGCGTTTCCAGTGGCGGTGGCAGTTGGTGATATCCTTAATTCCTCCATTAGTTCAGGATTGATTGATGAACACAATCAAGAATGTTATTTCATCATATCGAGGTATATCTGTGAATTAAAAAAATCGTTATCCAACTGATATTTGACGCTGCACTCACCGGCAAATAGCTGAAGTCACCGTTGGGCGTGGGTTCGAGTCCCGCATAAGGCATGGGTTTTTGTAAACGTCCTTCCACTCATCATCACATCATTGTTTCATAATCACCTGCTCATTCGTACCCCCGTATAACCTAGCTGTTAGTGGGGTCGTTAAGTTAACAATAATCATAATAATCATCACCGGCAAATGTAGCTCAGTCGCTAACGCGCTTAATTCATGTGGTCCGGGAGGTGAGGGGCACATTGGACCTGGTTCGATTCACGCCACCGTGTATCTTAACAGGGATTTTTTGTGGTTTCCCTCTGTAGTCTAGACTAATACCAGAATGGTTCCTACAATATAGGTCATGACCGCTTCCTTCCCACTATCCTTTCCATAACCTAAGAAACCTACATTTCATCATCCCATCATCTTATTAATCATTCATCCGATGCATTAGATCTCAGCCATATTACAAAGCGTTGTTTAACCCATTGTGAATGAATGATGTTGAACTCAACTACAACAATTCTTTCTTCAATGTCTCATTTCATTTTTCATGGTCCAAATTAGAGTAAAAGAACCTATCTACATTTTATACTATCTTGAGTTGGATGTACATTTTCCGCAATGATTTTTTCCCAAGCTTTCCATTGCACTCGGCTGGTACATCTTATCTCCTTTTCAAGTCGATCAAACCGTACAGAAAATCCAAGAAATAGTTGGGTCAATGTAGATTCAACACAACCATGTAGCGTTGATAGCAACACAATAATGTATAATATAGCAACACTTGTATATATTATATATCTACTTGCCATCACTTGCCATCATATAATATATACACCATATTTACCATAATAATTCACGCGACTCGGATATGAAGATACGTCTTCGTACTGTCGTGTCTACAGCCAGAACGGATGTGGTATACTTGTATCCACGGAGGAAGAAGATTATCTACCAACATAACAAACACAATCTTCCCCGTTATACATTCCAAGCTATGCTATTTTTAGGATTGGGATCGATGATTTATCAGAACGAGGTTCAACAACTACATCTTTCAAAAGTTTCAATTGTTCGAAGCTGTAATGAGTTTCTCTGAAATTTCGATAGTTTTTACAACCATGCCGTTCGTTGGATCCACATATGTTGTCAGTTTTGTTTTGGAAGCTCTTCTTAGCACGCCGGATATAGTATTTTTTGAGCTTGCACTCAGTCAGACACAGATTAATTAAAGTTGATCTAGATAAAGATGAAATAATATATTATAACATCGGATTAAACTGTAATTTTACTAATTTGTAATTAAAAGCTTGAGGTTGGCGTACAAAGTTAACTGAGTTGGGAGGGTGCGACAAAATTCATAGAAAGTTAGATAGCGGTTGGGGGTGGGAAGGTGCGTGGAAGGAGGAGGCCTATGGGTAAGTTTTGTTTAAGGGTGAGAGTGAAGTTTGGTGGAAAGATGATGGGTGGGGTGAGAGAGGGAGAGGGGGGATCGAGAAGGAAACTGGTGTGGGTGGAAATAGGCGCCACCAACTGGCGCATACATTCTGAAGAAGAAATGGAATCTTGTTTGCTATTTTAATAGAGTTTTCATCATGTCTTCTAGGGCTATACCGATCTAAAATAGGATTACCCGAAGTAGGCCCGTATAGTTAAAACTATGGATGGAAATTGATTTTAGTCTCTAAGACCTTTGGTTCCGTCTATATCAGCAAACGTAGATTTGGTACATGGTGAACTTGAAGCCTTCGACACGTGGAGTTGTTTGAGTTACGTTACGTTTCTCTTGTGTCAGTATTTTACTCAAAAGTGTGTTTGTTGAAGCGTTGACTTGAAAATATATAGTCCTATGCTGTAGAGATCCTCACTTGGATTCCTGCCAAATCCTCTTATGACTAATGTTCCTTATTCAAATTATCTCTAAAGATTCGAGAGATATGTTTGTGAAAATAATCACCGTTTTTCCAGACATATGTTCCGAAGGAAATGAATATTTCAATGGAATTATCACCAAACATGAAAAAAGGTTTACCTTATCAACCGGGCAAATGCAGCATTCGTATTGCACAATGAGCGAGATATAATAGTATGTAATCCGATAGAAATCTACTGACCTTACTGAATCTAATTAATATAGTCACTCCCTGCAGTCATTATGGAGCTCCAATCGATGTTTCCGTTGAATATTTATATTGATACTTGATTAATGCAAATCACATTTTTTTTAAACCGTCGAGCCCAATTTATGTAATAATTGGTAATTATGTGAATCATTCTCGAGTTGAATTTCAGATATTTCCAAGTCGAGAACTTTACTAATTCTTCCCTTGTACGAACGCCTCCTGGGCCCTTATTCTCAACGCCTCCTGGGCCCTTATTCTCGAGATTTATGAAATGTGCCATGAGTGAAATTTCGGTGAAATTCCAATAATTCCACTGCAAATGAGTGAAGAAGCTATCTCATATCTCATTCCACAAATTACAACTCACATTTCATGAATCTTGAGAATAAGAGTCCAGGACCCTTACCTAATAAATTTTGTGCCAGTGCTAGCTAGCTCCAAAAGACTACGACGCCTATTGGTTAATGTTTACTAAAAAAGCTACCAACAATGACATTATATCATGAAAACAAATTCACGGTCTCTTGGACTGAATGATTCGTCACATTTCGTAGCTCACCTCAGGAGCAGCTCTGAGATTCTGAGCTAACAACAATGGAAATACACAGAGACCAGACACGTTGCCATGACAGGTAGCTCCCCTGGGAGATATTGACCAATCAAAGTTCTGGCCTCTTGGAGCTAGCTAGCACTAGCACGACATTTATTAGGTAAGGGTCCAGGGCGTTATGTATATAACGTTCTATATGTTGGAAAATCCTCACGCTTATGGAACGTTTCGTGATGATCGATTTAACTTGTGAGTACAAGAAAGTAAACAATAAACAGAGAGGAAGTGATACAAGAGTCGAATGGACGTATGTGCTACAGCTAATCTAAAAATCTAATCAAATACATTCTGCCGCTGACATGGATTGACGTATAGTAAGAGCCTCCCTCGGTAGCTCGGTCAGCTGAGGCACCGCTTCAGAAACTGAAGTCACCGTTGGGCGTGGGTTCGAATCCCGCATAAGGCATGGGTTTTTGTAAATGTCCTCTCACTGATCATCACTTCATACAGTCATAATCATCTGCTCATTCGTACCCCCGTATAACCTAGCTGTTGGTGGGGTCGTTAAGCAAACAATAATCATCATCAACAATAATCATCGTATAGTAAGATGTGGAGAACGATGTTTTCGACCAGATTGGATGTCATATGATGATATAATATGAATTGAATGATCACTGCAAATACTTAAAATCTTTGTTTTCCTCATCTGTGATATTATTTCACGAAAGCACTCGTTTTTCTGACTATGCATACCTTACCCAAACTTGGACAGTACAAGAGTTAGAAGCTATTCCTCATTGAATCGTTTGGTACTTTTGGTAACTCGTCCAATAATATGTCCAATAATAAGTGAGCAAGTACGTATATAGACAGTCAAGGCACTGTTATGCAAACCGAAGTCATCGCAGGCATCAGGCGTGGATTCAAGTCCCGCATTGACATTTGTTTTTGTTAATAATTATCAGCCGTCGTGTAATACTTGTTCCCAATTATCTAACAGGTTCTTGAGCCATTGAACAAGTAATAACACAACCTAGTCGAGGAAGTACGGCAAGGTCTTGTATGGGTACACTCTGGAGTCAGACAAGGATGTGTGTTGTCATCAGTACTATTTATAATGGTGGATGGATGCGATATTGAGTAGAAGAGAATCTATGGAAGGAACTGACTCACAAACCATGGTAGACGCTCACGATTCCTTCATACAGGGAGAAAGTATGGAAGACACAAGGAGAGGTGGACTGATGGAATGCGATAACTCAAGAGTTTGGAACTCAGGAGGTTATTGATAAAAGTAAAACATCAATGATGAATGAGAAAATAGTGAAATGATAGAGTCGAGAGGTCAGGATACGGAGGAAGTGAATGAATTGATGTATTTGGGAAGTGAATCACTACGCAGTTTCGAAAAAGTAAGGGTTGAAAGGAGAGTGATGAAATAAAAGTTTCGAGTAGTAGAGTCATAGTTTCAAAGTTAGACAGGGTAGGAATCAGCAAGAATGCGAAAGAACTTGTAGTAGAAAAACTGTTTGTCAATATGGGAAGAGAAGAGAAAGAATAAGGTGGCACGGACACATAATACAAATGATTATGAATGAAAAAATAATGACGAGAAAGAGAGGAAATCCAAAGAAAAGCTGAAGATTCACAGGTGTGATGAAGGAATTTGTGAATAGAGAGAAGAAGTGGACAAAAGTGGATGATGAATGCTGTTAGAAGGAGATGGATAGATGGAGATAATTGGACGAGAAAAAATAAGAGTAGGAGTTCGGAAGATGAAGAGAGTGAAGAAGTGAAAGTATGAATAGAGAGAAAAATTGCTGAAGACATTAGAAGAACCAACCTCCAGTTCCATACTCATTGATGGTTATAACTCATTGGGTATCGGATAATGATAGAATGTCGATGATAATAATGTTTATTTGGTTCGTGTTACTGACAAATACAATGAAGAACGTGGAAGTAATGCTAACCACAGTAGGTTAACGCAGTTTAAATTCCTCGACATACTTCCATAGCTGTTTTCATCTTTGAGGTTGATCAAAATTGAGCTTCCAAATGTGACCACTGGTAGCAGGTCAGTCTTTGTCATCTTACGGCACCTCAACTGTGAAGATTAAATTGAAATTATTTCTATGAAGAATGTATATATATATATATATATATATATATATATATATATATATATATATATATATATATATATATATATATATATATATATATATATATATATATATATATATATATATATATAGATAGATAGATAGATAGATAGATAGATAGATAGATAGATAGATAGATAGATAGATAGCTTATTACGTGCAGAATTTTATTTTGTTTCTCGTATTCTTATCCACAGTGCTCAGTTTGTATTGTTGGCGTAATTGTTGAACATCAAACAGATAATGTACACAGTCACACGGTAACATGTCAAGTACAGTATTCTTCATTGTGAAGTTGCTCAGGCTTTGTACCTTACTGCCTATTCCTTAACTGCCTGCACTACCTGTGACCTTTTTTGTCCCGCATTTTCTACAACATCACTTTCCCTACTTCCCCATTTCACCTTCAAAAATTGTATCGTGATACCTCCACTATCTGCTGATAAAATCTCCATATCTCGCACTCCCTATACAATATGCCACTCGACAGTTAATTTATCGTACTGCCTTCTACCATATCACTACCATATCACTCACCCCTTGTTATCCCTGTATCATAGTTCCCTTCTTCATCTCTTTGACACCCACAATTTCATAAGGTGAGAGATGTGAAAATTCATTTCTACGTTCCGTAAGAAAATAACTACCGAGACGCGTGGCCGAGTGGTAACACACTGAACCGTCATTCGGGAGACCGGGGTTCGATTCCCGCCATGGTCGACCATCCTGAAAGGGGTTTGTCGTGGTTTTTTCTCTGTCGTTCAGGTCAATACTGGGCCACGACTTACTCCTTGCCACCATCCAAAACACCTAATAAAATAACCTTTCATCTCATCCCATCATCTCATTCATCATTCACCGACGCCAATAAATCGTAGGCATCAGTATAGTGCGTCGTTAAAACCCAATATATATAAAAAAAATAAAAATTCTCCTTGCACATTTTTCTTGTCATTAATCATCATCCAACTTCGAGTTTTGATAGGCCTAGTCATTGACAGCAATCGATTGTATGGTTTTTGAGAAGTTAATCAATTACCTCACTTTTTCTGAAGTAACGTAATCTAACCAGAACGTAATTACATTATGGCCAGTATTTCAAACGTACATCGTGACAATCAGCTGGAAGTAAGTTTGTATTGGCGAATATAGGCTTCAGTTTTTTGAAGTTCCTTCAATCTTCTGCACAATCAATTGTTGTCACAAATGGATATATACACAGCTTACAGTTCGATGATGATTCAGACCAATTCTTGACAGGAAAAATGTATTTGTGTTCAAAATGATAGAATAACTTATAGAGAAATGCATTTGTGTTGCCTCTATGCCATCAATTTTCAGTGATGCCAAAGAGATGGAGCAGAAAACTCTGACAGAAAGAGTAATATGTATTGTAAACGAGAAGAGAAAACATTTGAAGTGGTCGGCAGACAATATAATAGGTCGAAAGGTATATTGTAGGCAGTACGAGACGCTTGTCGCTGGTAACGTGGAGGATGAAGGAGAAGTAAAAGTGAGAACATGGGTGGCAAGAATTGTAGGCAGTACAGGGATAGGCAGTAAGAGAAGACACCAGGTGCTAATTAGACACTCGACTTTCTACAGTGTCGGGTAACAAGAGAGGCGTGCTCTTCTACGTAAGGCTTGTAGCTCGTCTACACCATTCTTAAATGTCACAAAGTGATTACAACCAGAGGTTCAAGAGATGATTGAAGTCGTTGGTTTTTAAAACAAAACATTTTCCATACAAAGGGGGAGTGAAAACACGAATTGTAATATTGAGAAAAACTGATATCGAAAAGATATAACGTTTTTTTAGTCTACATCGATTTTTTCATAATGGTAAACGATCATGGATTTTTAAATACAATTACAGACGAACCTGAAATGCTCAACTACGACTGATGTGAAATAAGAAATGGTTGCGGATGGACCAAATGGCTATTTTCTTTTTATCTTCTGAAAATGTGATGTAATCGATTTCATTCAACAGCTCAAAAGCCGTGCAGAGAAAAAAACGAAATGTGTATCACATTCACAAGGGTGTATCATTTGATTCGTTTGTTGGATATCATATCATATATATATATATATATATATATATATATATATATATATATACATATATATATATATATATATATATATATATATATATATATATATATATATATATATATATATATATAGGCCTATATATTATCAATATTATTATTTTCGGTAACACTTGTGTTATTTTTAGGAACCATTTTCAATCCTCTGACGTTTCAACCTGTTTGTGCAAGTTAATCTCAAAGAGTGAATTAGTAATATATAAAAATCAATAATATAAAACTTTCTATAAAAACATAAGCCAAATAAAATTATCCAAGCTTGCTGTATATCTCTTCCACTTCTTGTAATCCAGCTAACCGCCCATTCTTATCAAAACACTTATATATTCTTCGTAATGATATTATTAATTGAATACCTTGTGAAAGTCTACACACATACATATTATATATATATATATATATATATGTATATATATATATATATATATATATATATATAT
This sequence comes from Brachyptera risi, assembly GCA_964007535.1. Taxonomy (NCBI): domain Eukaryota; kingdom Metazoa; phylum Arthropoda; class Insecta; order Plecoptera; family Taeniopterygidae; genus Brachyptera; species Brachyptera risi. Next base: position 28,269,738 of record OZ023327.1, read on the forward strand.
ATATATATATATATATATATAAGTATATATATATATATATATATATATATAAGTATATATATATATATATATATATATATATATATATATATATATATATATATATATATATATATATATATATACATATATATATACAGTTACACACACATATATATATATATATATATATATATTTATATATATATATATATATTTATATATATATATATATATATATATATATATATATATATATATATATATATATATATATATATATTCATATATATATATATATATATATATATATATATATATATATATATATATATATTTATATATATATATATATATATATATATATATATATATATATATATCATATATATTTTTATATATATATATATATATATATATATATATATATATATATATATATATATATATATATATGTTATTATATAATATGAATATATTACATTCAAATATATAATCCTATATATGATTGCTATAAGCGAAAATCATTTCAAAGGAACTCAAGTTCTTTCAAAAATCAAAATGAATACAGCTTTGTATAATAATGTTCACTCAAATTTCAATTCGCTATACTGGAAATTCGGTGCTCCTTAAATATTTGGTTGGTGCCCCTTGGATACAGGGCATTTGATGACCCAGGCCAAGGTCTCGATGGGCCTGTGCCTTGAAACGCCCTGATCGCGAAAATGAAATATTCTCAAGACATTATTTTCAGTTACAGCAGAGTACATCGTTATTAAAACCAACGGAAGAAAAGAAAACGACATGTTAAAATGTATCACAATAACGTGATACTGTGTTATAGGAAATGATCAAACGTCGAGAGCTACTGCTGGGGTCTATGCAGTCTCATGCACTTACTTCTCTTCAGTTTGATATAGTCTTTAAAGATTTCTTTTGTTGACACATCTCATGTCATTTTTGTATTCAAACAAGCATTTCTTCAAACAATCTTTTGAAAGAGCAAACAAGAAGTCGTGCTCGCAGTTTCCCCGTCTCAACCCGTTGTACGATCTTCACACTTTGAAGACGCCGCCAGCGAATTTACGCAACCGTCGCGTCGTAAATACCATACGAAAACTAAATCTTACTGTTTGTTGAAGTGTATCTGATATTCTCTCTCTCTCTCTCTCTTCCTATCCATCTCTCTCTTTCATGTCTCCCTCTCTTGCTAACACCTTCAGCAAGAAATAATCAGATTGACACTGGTGCTGTCTGAACTTTGAGCAGCCAACTGATCTTCTAGTGGGTCCACTGCAAACTTGCTTGGTCCGACCTTCTCGTATTATCAAACTCTCTTTCTCTCTCACTCTCTATCTCTCCCTCTTACGCAGGTCTTTGCCTCTATTGCGTTAAATCACAATAAGATTATCTAGACGTGCGGTAGCGTTACGAATGCCATGTATCCTAACAGCGATGCAACCCTTTAACTTTAATCGGAGAATTAAAGCAGAGTGCTTCAAACGCGCATGGCTCTTTGGACTCCGAGCAACAGCAAATCGCTCAAGATTATGATAAGTCTTGAACTCCTTCCAAGTCCGGAAGAAAACTAAACGTTCAGAAGTGCACTTCATTTAAATTCTCTCCAACTCTCGCCGCGTTTATTGTGTCACTATAACAGGTCAATGTCATGCATATCAGACTGACTGAAAAATCGAGATCAATTTCTGTTGATGCAGAGATTCAACAACCTTTCATTTCAAAACGGTAGTCGGTAGATGATGTGTGGAGAAAGCATCTGTAATTTGATGAATTCATTTCAAATATGTGAATTATCGACTACATTGACTGCCGTGAGAGTAGTAGAATTAAATAATTTCTTCTTGCGTTCAAGTATCATTGGAGCAAGTAATGTCATAGATATCACTTGCATAAAGCCTGATAATAACATTAAACTTTATTGTGGTTCTGAATTTGTTTAGAATGAAAATGTCGCATCTTTTTATTTCGAGAACACAATAGGGTGATCTGTTCAAATCCGTATTTCTTTACAAATACACTTTCATAATAGCGCTTTGAGTATAAGCTCTTGATCCCTATGGCAACCTCCCACCCAACACGCTATTGCAGTCGTTCGACGTCCCGATCGCTCTGGTGTAGGAAGGCCTGTGAGATCTGACAGCTAGGCGTTTGTTAGCATGCGTTTGGTGTATCTTTTTGCTGCTAACGATTTCCCCATAGGATCTAAATTCGCATTTATTTCATTGTTTCAGATGAACATATATCGTTGTTCCTTTAGAATAATTCGAGAATCGTAAAATTGAGGTGGTTTTATTTTCATCTCTTTCCTTTTTCGAATCTTCATTGAATGCAGCGGTGCATATTTGGTGTGTATAATTTAGTGGAGCGTCGCTCCACAAGCCAAGTGCCGTCCGTAGGCCTTTGTTTAGCACTTGCAGAGTAACGCACTATTTCTCTAACTCTAAGCATAAAAGTGGGGTTTTCACATTATTGGATCTCGGGAACTAAGAATCGGGTCCGCCTTATGAATTTATTAACAACATATGATCTTCCATGCGACAACATATTTCAAATTTTATACCGATCGGTTCAGCCCAAAAAGATAGCCTATAAGGTAGTGAAATAAGCTATTTTTCTGTTTGATCCTCCGATTCTCCTTCCGATTTTCCGTCAAGAATAAGCGTCTCCACCGCTTCACATCGTACCTGAACTGCTACTTCGTTTAAGCTGTAATTTTCAGGGTTTGTTCACGAATATACGATTGTAAATCGTTCGTAATATGGAGTTGATGTTAATACAGGAGACCGTCGATGATATCACAGATAACTCTTACATTTTATCAAAAAAATCCCATATTATTAACGTGGAGAAAATCGAAAGTAAATGGACACCTCCCGTGGATGAGATAGGGCTTAAACTATCCACTCGTTCGAGCTGAAACTTCCAGGATATATACATAAAAGTACAATTGTTGAACTTTTCTTAACGATTTATATCTAAAACCCCCTGATGCGTACCTCAAACAATTCCTAGCTGTTAGTACGATAGTTGAGCCTCCAAAAATCACCATCGTCATCGAAAAGTGTAGGCCTATGCAATTAGGGAACATGTACACTACAGGTACTACATACTAGGGACATACAAGGCCTACATCGAACATAGCTAAATTTTTTATATGAGCGCATTATCCAAATAAAATCATATAATATCCATACAGAGATTTACTAACAGATTCTAGCTTTCAGACTGGAGCTTTTGCTAGTTGAGCTAGTCTCTATAGGTTTACAAATATTCATGATACAAACAGTTCGACAGTTTTTGATGAAACAGCGACGCATCAATATTCGGAATACAAAGAACACAATTTATTTCACCAATTCACTAGTTACACAATACAATTCCCGGTTTGGGTTGTTTTCAAAATTACCTCATTCCAAACACACTTTTTTTTCAAGTTGCGTTTGTAATGACCAATTCCAAACTCGTCTGATTCCAATTTCGCCATGGAAGAAGAGAGTTTGGGATGACACGAGTTTGGCCGTAACTCCCGCGATAACATTATGTAACATGAACGTAACGTTTGTAACGTTAGCGTTCGTAACGTTTTCCTAGGTTTGTGTATTCATATTGCTGAGAAAAAAGACTTCAATTCGCAATGTTGTTTCCTATACTTATTTCTAAATTCTGAATAACTTTAATTCTCAACCATTTTCTTGGTATTAAAATACATTGAACAGATACAAAATGCAACAAAAGCCATACAATTCTGCTTTAGAATTGGATGTCGGGAGTGGGTTAGACCTTGGTTCGACTTAGGGGGACAGTGAGGTGAAACTACCATGAAAACTGAATATTTTGTGTTTTTTTTATTAATTCTTCATGTAGCCTAGACTATCCATTTTTCAAATATGTTATTATGAATAATATGTGATGTAAAGGTAATTAGCAATAAATTAATTAGTATACCAGTGTGTGGAACCGCTATCCAAAAATATATTGAAACATATTATATTATACCTGAACTTCAAGCATTAATAACTCTGAACAATTATTGACTATAATTTGAGAAGCAGAAATCCTACTTCTTTCACAATAATTGATGGATTTGTGTGAAATTTTCAGAACATGTTCAAGATACAATCAATAACAAATTCAAGAATGGGTTTTTCCATTTTTTTCTTTTAGCACTTGCAAATAAATAAAAGGTGAACAGATGCGCTGCTGCAAAAACAAAATAATTTTTGTTTCTTTCTTCGTGTCTCAAAGAAGGATGATTTTGGAAAAAGTGATGCACAGATTTGAACCTTGGAGTATTGTGAAAAATTGAAAAAAAAAAAAAATGGAAAAAAATGAAAACTGAGAAAGAAGTAAGGATATGTTTCAAATGTCACATTTTAGGGGGTAGTCAACACGGTTGGCCCCCCCGATTTTTTTTTTCAAATCTGAAAATTTCTATTTTTCTTCTACAAATGAGTTTCAGAGTGAATTTTTCTTCTATTCCCCTATTTAAGAGACTTTTCAGTTTCACCTCACTGTCCCCTTAGGCATAAGACATGGATTTTTGTAAAGTTCATTCGTTCTTCATTCGCTCATTCGTATCCCAAATAAATGAGTTGTTGATGGGGTTATTGAGGAAACAATCATCATCAATTGTATAGCCCTACCTTTTTGAAAAAAAATTGATACCATACTATAATTGATATTTTAAAGCATGAAACACATATGGATTAAAACCGCAATGCTATTTTAATCGATTACCACTTATGCACCACATTACTCCTCTGAACAATCCAAATATCTAAACACGCATTTACTGTAACACTCGACACTTTCAGAACATTGAGAATTAATCGGGCACAATCAAGCAGATAATGATGTTTATTCTTCCCACAGTAAAATTATTTCGAAACAATTTATTTAATTGCAAATTAATTCAAGCGTGTTTTTATATTGAGGCAATGTTGTTCTAAAACTCAATTTTATTTACGCACGGTCAAAATATTTACGTTTTTCTCTCTTTCACTCTCCCCTGGGATTACTTCTTCAGTTTCATCATCAATTTCCCAACAGAATTGAAATCGGATGTTACTGGAGTAAAAAGCTGATCAAATTACAGTTCACAAAAGTTTTAAGTTGATCAGTTTGACTATTTAACCGTAATGCGTAACCATTCATCTCACTATATATACTCGCTTCGACTTAATCTCATTCTGTGACTATATTATTAAACAGAAAATAAACCTTTGTAGTTATCACTTATTTTGCTGAACTACGAAAAGAGTGCCTTTGGAAGTGTACAATATCCGCATTACCCACCGACTCTGTCCTTTCGGTTCATTTGAGTGGAATGATATAAATAGGAATTCATTTGTTCCATCCAAAAGTACGCACACGCTATGTGCCTTTGTTAGATCCAATGTGTACCTAACGAAGTGTAGGCTGACCGTATTTGTTTCGAAATAGAGGCATGGTTATAGAGAGTGGAGACCAAATACATGGAAAGAAGAAGAAATACAGTTGGAAAAAATGTGGGTATGGCAGTTTTTATCACAGTGCGGCTTCTACTGGATATTGATTGGTCACTAGAGAAGTCATCTAGAAGAGAAAGTGCATCCTCTTTATTTATTGATAGCTTTTTCCAGTGAGGTCCATTCACAATCAACGCTATCATTGACACGTAACACCAACACTTACGCGAAAAATGTGTGTCTTATGGGAAGTCCTTGATCTATTCGCAACCACCACTAGAGATAGCCATCACCACAGATCCACCCCTGGCCATAACGCTAAGATTTTTTTCCATCGATGGATACGCTGACACATCGAAAAAAAAGTACACCGGCAATAACGTACACCGAAAATATTGTACACCGAAAAACAGAGGATGCATATCGATATACCGAAGAAACGTACACCGAGAGAAGTGTATACCGAAAAAGAATGCGCCGATACACCGAAGAAACGTACACCGACAACAACATAAACTGGAAATAACGTACACCGAAAAACTTGTACACCGATAAAAAAAGGGGATCCACCGGTACACCGGAAAAACGTACACCTAAAAAGTTATTTCACACAGTGAGTCAGTGAGTGCACTGAAAGGCAATGCCCGAGAAGAAGGACGATTCAGAGTGGAGCTAAGATGATGTATTTGAATAGTGGGGGACTATTCCCCTCAAACAAAAATATACTACCATCATGTATAAAAATATCGTTCTTTTCGGTGTACGAGATTTTCGGTTTTGGTAAGATTATAGGTTATGATAGGTTAGGTTAGGTTGAGTTGGGTCAGTTAAGGTTAGGTTAGGTCAACCTGACCTGAGCCGAAAATCTCTTAAACCGAAAAGAACGATATTTGCATACAGGATGGAAGAGCATATTTTTGTTGGAGGGATTTCCCCACTATTCAATACATCATCGTAGCTCCACCCTGAATCGTCATCCCACTCAGGTCTTGCCTCCCAGTAGGCCTACAGTAACCCTATACAATCACTTTTTTCAGTATACGTTCTTTTCGGTGTTCGTTTTTCTCGATGTACGTTTTTTCGGTGGTTCAGTGGATCCTCTCTTTTTTGGTGTAAAAGTTTTTCGGTGTACTCTATTCCCGGTGTGGGTTTTTTCTGGTGCAAGTTGTTTTGGTGTATCGACGCATCCTCTTTTTTTCGATGTACAAGTTTTTCGGTGTACGTGTTTTCCGTGTGCTTTTTTTTGTCAGTGTATCGGCGCATCCTGTTTTTCGGTGTAGGAGTTTTTCGGTGTATCGGATGCTAGCCCTTGCTAACTCCACACTTTCTTGTTGACGTCACTGTGAAACATAAGAATTAGCCGATAGAAACTTTCAAATTCGGAACAATGAGAGACAAAGTGGCGGCTAAACCGAGCTATCTAGACTGGACATCAGATTTAGTTTGGCGCTTGAGGGTGCAATGCCAATATCATTGAATTCTCATTGGCTGTTATTTTCGTATTCCACGGTAATGTTGGTGTGTTTTGTGAATCAACAGTTTGGATTTTCTGTTTTCGTCATATGTTAGGAGGCGTTAGTGATACATGCTAATATTGGTGTCCTGTTGCATTGTGCATGCGCCTATACTGTATTTATATACGCATGTTATAACGATTCATCAGCTGAATCTTAGAGGGCTGAATGTACAGCACGTTGCATTCTTGAGTATGGATGTTTGAGTATCGTCCATCCCTTCATTCCCCCAGAAGACGTAAGATCGGGAAGACCCCGCGCTTTTGAATTTGAATTTAATTTGAAGCTATTTTTATTTCAACGAAGCCAAGATCTGCAATCCATGCAAAATTCAAATTGAATCATAGATGAACGATATTCTACCAAGACATGTCACGCAATGTTGAACTGAAACTGATCCTCAACTGCAACACCTGTAGTACCAGTGAGATTCGCTAGAAAGTGCTACAGACATGCTAAATTGTGCCGCTGCCCAGAAATATAAGCAGGGCCGTTTTTTTAGTGGCGAGAGTGGGTACTAATTGCAGAAGTAGGCAAGAGGAATTGAGGTAAACACGGGGAATTATTTTTGTTCAACCACATGAGAGAGATCCGTCTTTGTAGTATATCTCTCATACATGATTGAATGCAAGCTCGACTGAGTTGAGTCGACGCGAAAAATGGCTAGACATAATTTGGCTAACTCATAAGTAGTGTAAGTTCAACTTTGTTATTCAATAACGTTCCCAACTTTTTTCATCAATATGATAGCTATTAGGTCTATAGAATTATATGATTGTGTTTACATTTCGTTCAACTTTCTTATTTGCTCATATTTCATCTCGTTGTGTTTAGGTATACACATTCATATATATGAATTAATGTTAGGGTTTAATTAAAGACGCGTCGACAGCGACGTCATTTTGCCATAGCTGTCAACATTTGTGGAAGATTTGAGCATATGGAGAGAGCGGGCAAGAAAGAGAAAAGATGTTTTGGAAAATAAATATCTCATCCACGATTTCGGTGAAGAACATGACCATAACACCAGGCAAAATAATATAAAAATAATGAAGTGTAGTCTTTCTATTATCAAAACTGAACCCATACATGCTGGCATTCACTTGTATAATTCACTACCTCTTGACTAATAGAACAAATTCATTCAAATTTAGACTTGAAAAACACCTAATTGATAAATGTTAGTACAGTGTAAGAGAGTTTCTGGATGATTGATTAATTTATTGCTGTTCACTGTTTTCATAATGTTCAAATGTGTTTTTCATCTTTATTTCTTTAATTGTTCACCATTACTGTATTTTGTATTATCATTACCTTATACTATATTGACAAGGCTAATTAAATCAATTTGGACCAATAAAGCATATTCTATTCTATTCTATTCTAAGGAAGCGAAGATGAGAAGAAAGTATAAGTAACAAGAAAATACAATAAAATTGAAACGCAACGCTCAGTTCTCTCTCCATATACACTCCGCTCACCAGGAAAAGGGCGCCTAAAGTTTCAAAAAAGCGAATACTGGAATAAAGATACTACCAAAAGTGTCGAGGAAACGATCATAACCTGACCCAAAAACCCTAACACAGCTCTTTTGTGCTCTAACCAATTCCCCCAAAAAAGTAGCTTGTCTACGGCATTCCTAAACGCCAAGCCCCCCTTCACTCTTGGTAGTATCTCTATTCCAGCATTCGCTCTTCAGCGCCCCTCCCCCCCCCCCCCCCTCTCACTCAGAAAGCTTCCACTCGACCAAGACGGTCCAAACCTGGTCTGGGCCCTCACTCCAAACCTTATCGCCATGGGGGATGACCCTTTTGGGAGTAAATGAATTGCTCCCGACGACAGCTCTGGAGACCACTAGACCACGCAAACTCCTAAACCACGTCAAGGTATTCGGATCCTTGAAGGAGGCATACATATTCAGTAAATATATGTTCAATTTAAAGCAAATAACGTTGAAAATTGAATGAGATTGCTGTCTAGCATCGTCTAATAAATCCTTGTTTCCGATGTCGTCTCTTGCCGAGTCGTCCACTGTGCAAGCCTCGCCTT
>OZ023327.1:28283747-28306247 GCA_964007535.1 Brachyptera risi
ATGTATTTTTTTCATTTTTTATGTTTTTTGTCGGTTCTCCACAGGTCAAACGGCTACAGCTATCAACTCCAAACTTTGTTTTGCTATGGTTCCTCATCTAACTTAGATCCGTATAGTTTTGTGGCATTATCGGACGGTAACTTTTATTTTTATGAATTTTAGAAATTTCAAAAATACCCATTAGAAAAACATGGCGGAAAAAAAAATTATTTAAAAAAACAATGAAATTTTGCGTGAAGTTGAATTACATCTTGATATACATTTCTGGAAATATTCAGCTTGATCGGGTCAGTCATTTCGAAGAAAAAACATAAAATGTGTTAAATTGGTACCACTAGAAGCAATTTTTACCTATTTTTAACTTAAATGTCATGCAATTGGCAAATGTAGGCAAAAGTTTGGCAAAAATGTCGACATACTATACTATCCGCTCGTCTTACAACGCATATATGGCGTTTTCCTAGTACTAGGAGAACGCCATGTATGCGTTGTTAGACGAGCGGATTGTAATAGTATGTCAACTTCTTTGCCTATCTTTTGCCTACATCCACCAATTGGGTGACATTTAAGTAATAAATGGGTAAAAACTGCTTCGAGTAGTACCAATTCAGCACATTTTGTTTTTTCTTCAAAACGACTGACCCAATCATGCTGAAAATTTCCAGAAATGTGTATCAGAATGTAATTCAACTTCACGCAAAATTTCATTTGCTGTGAAAATACAAATATTTTCTTTTGTTTAGGCTGTGTTATTCTAATGGGTATTTTTGAAATTTCTAAAATTCATAAAAATAAAAGTTACCACCCAATAATACCATGAAACTATACAGATCTGATTTAGATGAGGAACCATAGCGGAAAAAGTTTGAAGTTGATAGCTGTAGCCGTTTGACCTGTGGAGAACCGACAAAAAAACAGAAAAAAACATAGAAACGAACACCAATTTTTTCAGTATGTCAAATTGAATCCTCGCTGAAGGTCGTCTAAATATTGTAACGGTAGTGCAAGTAAGCCCTACAAGAAATTTGAAATTTTATATTTTGTTTTTCGTCAGTCGTATTGTTTAAAACTCAATTAACAAATCAAGTCAAGTTTTGAGAATCAACACTGGTCGACGAGGTCGACTTGATATGTAAAACAAAATAACCGTAACAAAAGCTTCATATTTTCTTCAATTTGAAATCCTTTTTCCAATGAGAATCGTGTTTGAGGTATCAAGTAGTGAATTTCATAAGACGTTTTGCCAATGCAGTCAACAAACAACATCACAAATCTCTTGCGTGTGTACATTTTGTACAAAATGTTCGAGTGATATTCTGTTATTCAACTTCAAAAAGCGTGAAGTCGAGCCACTTATTTGTTCACGCAGTCCGGCCTCCGGCTAACTCTTTATTAGGCTCAATAAAAGATGACCCCCTCAACATCAAGGTCATTGGGCTGTTGATTGCTGCAGGAAGAAGCACTCCACCAACTTTTAAAAACTAGGAAAACGCCATACATGCGTTGTTAGACGAGCGGATAGTAATAGTATGTCGACTTTTTCGCCAAACTTTTGTCTACATTCGCCAATCGGGTGACATTTAAGTTACTAGGAAAACGCCATATATGCGTTGTTAGACGAGCATATAGTGATAGTATGTCGATTTTTCTGCCAAATTTTTGCCCACATTCGCCAATTGGCCAACTTTTATTCAAGTTATAAATGGGTAAAAACTGCTTCGAGTGGTACCAATTTAGCACATTTCATGTTTTTTCTTCAAAATGGCTGACCCGATCAAGATGAAAATTCCCAAAAATGTGTATCAAAATTTAATTCAACCTCATGCAAAATTTCATTTTTTGGAAATAAAAATGTTTCCTTTTTTTCCGCTGTGTTACTCGAATGGGTATTTTTGAAATTTCTAAAATTCATAAAAACAAAAGTTACCACCCGATAATGCCACAAAACTAGACAGATTTAAGTTGAATGAGGAAATATAATGAAAAAAAAATTGAAGTTGATAGCTTTAGCCGTTTGACCTGTCTGGAGAACCGACAAAAAAACATTGAAAAAAAAAAAAAAAAAACGAACACCAATTTTTTTCAGTATGTCAAATTGAATCCTTGCTAATGCTCGTCTTATTACTTCAGGCTATATGATTTTGTTGAGATAGTGCCGATACCCATATCGTTTACTGCTGTTACGAAGCTCAATTTGACTATTTAGAAAAAAATAGAGGATCGATAATAGGTTTTCTTCAAGTCATGCCATTCAAAGTTTAAATAAAATAAATCACACTTGATTTCCCACTCCTTTACTTCCGCGCCACACTAACCCTCTACCCTTTGAAAAGAACCCACCCACAAAATTGTATCAACTTTTTTGTTATTTATTGATGGACATGAATGTTGAAATAATATATTAGAAATCGAAATGGAAAAAAAGTTGAAAATTCAGAGACAATTTTGGGAAACTAGTTGGAAAATGAGTTTAACCGTTACATACAACAAAACAATTTGATAGTTGGCATGGAGATGACAATCATTTGGAACATTGGTCAAGTATACCTTCCTATATCAGTCAAATTACATTCCAGTACCATACCTATAACCGTTTGGATACAAATAAATAGTTTCTGCTACCTTGATTCACAACAAAAAAATTGCGTGACTTTCACTGGTCTTGTTGGCCAAGAGTGATATTTCTCAACTATTCATTCTTAGTTTACCCAAAAGACAGTTGTTTTACGAACACATCAATACTATGCACGATGGAATATCTCGAGAAGTAATTAAATCATGTATGTAACGCGAGATGCATGTCATGTGACCATTTTCAGTGTGAACTGAAGCATAAACAATCGCAGTGGCTTTCCGGATGAACGTATTGTTGTGAAACTGCTTCACACCATGCAGACCCTCTAAATTATTGTCGATATCTGAGGAACAATCACAATATTTTCACAAATAATCACCCGGGTGAGAACTTTCTGCATCATGGTGACTGAGGGGGCCTTCCCCTTGACCACACCGCCATCCAGCCAGAGCCGTTTCTTGAGACATTTACAGGCCCGAATATTAGTAGCGCTTTCACTCCCTCCATTCACTTAGAAACACAATTGATTCCTAGTCTTTAATCAATTTGTTTTTCGCATCGTTTTTAATGCTTTTTTCATTGATGAGTTAATAATTGACATCTCATAATACAAATGTATGCAATATTGAATGTATTTCTTTTCTAATGAATAAAATTATATGATTATTACTGGGCAAACGCAGCATATATGCGTTTTAAGATGAATGAGAAATTTATGTGAAGTATACTCGAAAACTCTACACACCTTGACTCCTATGAAATATACTCCATTCGTCAACTGTCAAATCTTGAACGCCGTGAATCTCGGCAATGGTTCTGCTATTATTTTTATCTATCTGTTGAATGAAAAACATTTATGAAATTATTTTCTTCCAGACGGTTAATTGGTTCGAATTGCCTACAAAATTGTATTAATGATTGTAATAATTGTAATGATGTAGGCCCATTCACATTCAGAGAAAATTGGAAGTTTCTTGGAGATTTCATTTTCAAAATTTGCCCGCCCAGCCAAATCATGGAGTTTTCAGAAAATGTTGACATGATATTTCTCAGAAATGGTCCAATCGATAGAACCATATACAGTTCTAAGTTGGATAAGTCTACGTGTACAGAAAAAGGTTCTTGTCGATCAGTCAAACCATGCGACCTGTGCAGTGCTTACAAAAAAACAAACAAAAAACACACACAGACGAAGCTCCATGAGAGTATAGCATGGAAATCTTCGCATTCGCTCATCTAATAATATATATTTGTAATTGCAATGGGCTGGTGAAGATTTGGGGGCCCTTGAATAATTGATAGCCTACGCCCGAGCCATGCTGAGTTGTAATTGCCTTGACCTGTTACTTTAGTGATCGGGGGAGATTCGGGGGCATTGAAGAGCGTATACTGGAATGAAGTCGACTCAGTCGTGTGAAATAGAATTGGAGGTACTTATGAATGGATTATTCTAAATGTGGTTATACGGTTCAGGTAAGGTTGTACACCCAAACACATGACACACAACCGAGTCGACTTTATTCCAGTATATGCTCTTCACGCACCCCTTTTATTCGGCTATAAAAGTACGGAGCGTATCAACTCGTCCGATTCTCAATGCGACCGAATCTCAACTCGATCAAATCTCAACTCGATTGATTTTACAAGCGGTTAGCCAAGCCCGAAGTACGATAATCTCAACTCGTCTGATTCTCAACTCGACCAAATCTCAACTTGACTCATTCTAAATAAATTCCCTTTGGTAACAGTCTCAACTCGTCTGAATCTCTGCTCAACAGATTCTCCACTCGACCGAATCTCCACTCTACTCATCTGGGAGCTGGACTGAACTGTACAATTGAATAAAATTATTCTTCATTTTTCAGCAAGCAGATTTTGGGTCAATAATGAAACCGTTCTACTTTAATAACATATAATATGTCATCAAGTTTGTAATGAGTAATCAAAATAGGAATTGCAATCTGTATTTTGTGCCCGTTTAGATCCTTGTTAGTCGCTATCATAGCAATGTATATATCCACGGTGAAAAAACCGTATTGCATAAAAAAATGCCATTATACCTTGAGCTATGTATTATCAAATGGTGTAGAAGGCACGCTCCGGAAGTCAGGTATATTGTGCATAGGGTGAACATCAATGTAAAACCGCGGTAAAACCCAACTCGCTTTAGATCTGATATGGGCAATGTGAATGGTAATAGTTAGATCCTATCTTCAATAGGCCTACACTGTTACCAAAATCGAGGTTCATAAAGTGTATACACAGAGTATTTGTGACAATCCATTATACTATTCAAACACGGTATTGTGTATAAGAAAAGTAAGAAAAATAAACTGCAAAGTAAAAAGTACCAGCAAAATAGTAATAGGTTAATGAAAATAAATGGTAGGTACGTTTTAGATGTACAAATTATTCCACATATTATTTTTACTTTATATACAGAAATAATTAATCTCGTGTGAGGGATATGCGTATAAGATAAAGAGTGGACAACGGAATCCCGCATGGTTAAACTCAAGTTTCGAAAGTATCATTTTTTATGAACTCACCTTCCCCGCAAACTCAAAAGAATAATAATACTTGCCTACATTTTGAAACTGCTTTCATGTATATTCACTGTGTGATGTGATTTGGTTCCGGAAACCTCATAATACCCTTCGGACATTTGAAATAATGGTCGTTTGTGGTTAAAATTGCGTTTCGGCTCCCGCGTAAAGCTGTCTCCTCCTCCATCTCTCCCCCACCTTGCCCCTTCCCACCCACCCGCTGGGGTCGTTGCACAGATATGAAGAGATACACTAACACATATAAAACAGATATAGAGAAGTGCACCCTTGAGGATGACTTGATTTCCTCACATACATACGTACACATATACAGGGACATTTCTTGGATGTCGTATATGTTACACTCACAGCAAAAACAGTCTTTCTTCGCCGTTATGATGTGGAGATATCATTAGATTATAGAAAGATGTCGCGAAATTGTCCCTCGGGGAAAAATGAGACCAATTAACTATTTATTTATTTGTTTTTACTTGAACTTGTACAATATTGGATACTCGGTGACAAATTAGAGTGGATATTATGCAATCATTGGTACTACTATAGTCACAGATCAAAACTATATATAGGTCCACATTTTTTCTCATTAATATCGAAACTTGATACAGAATCATTGTTACTTAATTAAGGCTATGCATGGAGGATAGGATTGTACGAATGGGGCACCACAAGGGTGATCTTACCACCCCAAAGAATAATTAAAATGAGATATCATCAGTCTCATTTAACAAACTATCAAACTTACGATGGTAATTTGAGGGATAGTAATTCACTCAAACAATCACATTTTTGAAAAAAATCTTCAATCTTCTTATTATATTTTATTATTATCTTGAATTCTTATTCTCAATCTCGAATTCTTGTATTTTAGTATTCATCATCATATAACTGTAATTTTCTTTTCGATTTTTGATTCGAGATATTTTTCAAACCTTCAAGATGGTATAAAGTGAATCTATTATGCAATATGATTATATTAAATTATTAATCATCAGTAAATTTCGATACAATAATTATTATATAACTATATAATATAAAAATTACAAGTACAAGAGTAGCGGTATTTTTTAACTTCCATTTTTGAAAGGTATCATTAAAATCAGGAACCGTAAAGCAAAGATTTTTCAATTAGAAACGAGCGAAAGGTTAGGTTTGAAGTTCTTGACACATGTTTTGATGAGATTTCTATTACTATTACAAGTAGCGTACAGTAGTAGGCCTATACATAGTATACATAGTATTATAGTGGTATTACAATTTAATATGTATGTTCCACAGATGAGCCTTTGGCTTTCTGGGAATTATTTATGGTGTCAATTGTGAAAATTGTATACTTTAAATAAAACACTTTTGAAAAAAAAAATCGAAATGAGTCAAATGTACCTACCTGTCTGAGCCTAATTTACTCTCACATCATTTTGATTTGGTCTACAAACGAAGTTTTATTTCTAATTTAATGTAAGATCAATACAGTGTCATTTTTGTGATTATTTTCATAGGAAAGGCGAGGCTGAGGAGACGAATTGTCCGAGAGGTAGCGTTAGTATAACGCCCCATATGAGCCCTGTAATCAGTCGAGTAAATGGAAATAATAACAACATAAAATCTGAACAATGTATTAATTTTAGGGTTGTAACGGCGCGTCAACGCCCATCAACTGTCGCGACGATACAATGTGTTTCTGATGGTATGAATAAAAAAAATTGAAATACTCGAAATTCTTATTACTAATGTGAACGTACCCACATCGTACACTCTCAGTGCATGTCAGTTTGGTATATAAACGATCGCAGTAACTTATCACCGGATGAACAAAGGCCTATTAAAGTGGAACTACTTCATACCAATCAGAGAAGTATTTTCTAAAATACTGTCGATCAGTAGTAAACTATCACAATATGTTACGTGTTTTTTGTATCTAACACTGTAAAAAAAAAAAGGTAATAAACCGTCCCTCGGCGCCGTTATTTTACCAACGCGGGCTGATTTCTCCTAATAACTCGTACATTACTAGTTTCTGGAATTATCTGTACACAGTGTGTGTGAATTCGCATGAATGTACGGAAAAAACACCGCGTTGGACTGGGCATAAGACCTGACGTCCTCTATCTCTTATCTCCATCACTGTGCAGTGGAATATCCCCCCCCGACAGTTTTTCTACCTGCCCAAGTACCTGTTACTTATCAATACGTGCTTGTATTTAAACATTTGGAAGCAATATGTTTTCACTAGAACGAGGGCGTATTAAATATCATGGATTATTGGTGATATTACAATCTCGAAATATTTTTAAACAATATCTCTGATTATTTCACTACACAATATATTAAAAAAACATCGACCATCGTAACGTTTTCTAACCACACAGAGGACCATCATTTCACAAAGTTGATCAGTATTATTAACCACATGTGATGATAATTATACTCATGCTTGAACAAGATGCGACATGAACACACGCTAATAATTGATTGGCTAACTGTAATGTGAGCCTAACAAATATTAGACAATTTCTAAAATGGGGTTCAAAAGAATTATAACATTTTTTCATGAACCCTAAGAATTGGAGTGATGAATATTTGAAAAAACTATCAATTACCTGCAGTTTTTGAATGATTTTCCACTTTTTCTTTGGGAATAAGTTCTAGTCACTTTGTTTCCACGACAGAACAATAACCACTTATGAATAAATAGTGTATATTTCTTCAGTTTCAACATCTGATTCGAATACGGTATAGCTTTACAATTTTTGAAGAAATACAAAAATACTTTGCCTCCGACATAAGAATACCACGTGAGACTAGGATGAGACAGATGAAAAATGAATATAATATTCGATGGTGAATATAGGCAGTGACGTCTGACAATACTATTCATAATAGGCTATCGATTTTCTACCATTTAAATACATAATTTTCATATCCATTACTACAAAACGATCAGTGCGATTAGTACAAATTTTTATTTACAAACAGCACAAAGCTGTATTCTCAATAACATCTTATGTATTCCATATTGATTTAGAAAAAATCATCAATTAATTGTTATCCATTTCAAGCATTCATCTGAAATAAATAACGCTAATGATGCGAGAGTATATGAATTATGAACAGATCGTTCAGTTGTGTTGCGATATCACGGCCTCATATTAACCCTTCATAGTGAGCAGCCAATATACATGTTATAGTCGTGTACCGTATAGTTGTATCGAAGAGGAAACGGTTAAACCCTCAGAGATACCACAGTCTCAACAGCCGAGTGGGTAAGACCGTTGTCTGCCAGTCTACTAATGTCCAGTCGGATAGGGATCGAGTCACAGCACATCTAGAATATTATGTTTATAAAAATGTACACTGTTTCTCCTCTCTCTATCAGCAAATATGTACAATAATAATAAATTGTCTCTGTTCTCGGTAACTTGTAAATGAATGTGGTATATATAAATAAGTCTCTCTCTCCATTACAGACTTCAGAAACTCTAAATAATTTTATATCAATAATTAATAATGAAATTCATTAATTTTCAATTTTTCTCCAAATATGTTCCTTTCATTCGCATACGATCTACTAGGTAAATCAAATTATTTTCTTATACTGAAGTGATGGTGTTTTATTTCGACGCATCGTTCAATTAAAATAATATTGATATCAATAAATTTCGATTAGGCTAAATAAGCGGTAAAACGATTATGCCATTCTTGCTATTTGACTTGTTTAGTGACTGAGAGTAATTACTCGTGTGGGTCAGGTATAATGGTCCAGCCCGCACGCGTAATCCACCGTACTTGGGGAGGCGGAAATGACTTTTCAGGTAGTCGGAGAAACATGTACATTCGTGCGATTTCTTCAGCACAGAGGGCTGGAGAATCATTCAATTGTCTAGTCTTGAACCTCATTCCGGGTTGTCATTTTAGGCGAACAATGTGTATGATATTTTATACATGGTGTATTAGGAGATCCGGTTGCTGCGTACAAACGTGTTAAAAACACACTTATTTTTTTACAGTGAACGGTATACGCTGTGAGGTAAGAATCGATGGTAAAATATTGAGTGGTACTGTAACATACAAGTGATCTTTTCCCCTCTAGTATTATAATATTTAAGTCATTAGCATCTCAGACAATTATTGTGTGCATCTTATGACGTATTTTTTAATTTTGTGTCTCATACTGTTGAAGTTGCATGATAATTCATATTTGTGAAATTACCCTGGCGGGAACATTTTACCCTATGAGTGATGGGAGACGATTTAGCGCAATATCAGTTTTCTGGTGATAACTTTTGAACGGTATGAGATATCAAAATTCTAATACTGAGAAAACACAGATATTCCTACGATCTTTAAGATGGTTGATATAAAAACTATTCAACTTATATTGCATTTTGTCGAAGGTATACAGCTTAAAATTGTGTATGTTCAGCTATATAAGCCGATTGACAACTATGGGCGATATGAGTTGAATAGTTATAACTCAATCATCTTGAAGTTATAAGAAATAAAATGCAGTCTGCGTCTTAACCGTATTCGAATATTAATAACTCATACCGTTCAAATATCATCACCAAAAACTGTAGTTCGCTAAATCGACTTTGATGCACTCTTCATCTATTTTTATTAATCCATGAAAATATCATAATATTTATCTAATAATTTTCCAGATACGTTGCATAGTTTTATAGTTACTTTATACTTGTAACGGCTGCTTGCAACATCTGACAAGCATTCATGCGACAGACTAAAAGACAATGAGCAGAGATATTTTCTCTCTTCATCGCCATTGTCAAGAACAATAATATTGAAAGAGGGAATACAAATTAATTACGGGAAACACGCCCTTCATTTTCGTTCACCAATTTCTATATTTTTTTACGATTTTATTAAAGGTACAAGTCATGACAACCAGCCCAACGTTTAAGCGCATAGGCGTGTCAATAGGGCCTATACCTTCCAATAGGTTCGCCCCATTTCGAAAAATTGAAAATACATTTCTATAGTAAATACTATACAATTGAATATGTGGTTTAACGGCGCGTCAATGACAGGTTGAATACTATACAGTATACATGATTGGGTGTTAAACCATCAATTATTGGTATCGCAATGAGGCCTCTTTATCAGAGGTACATACACAAAAATATGAGCTAAAAAACCTTATTCTAGATACATTTACGTTCAAACACTAATGATCCAAATAATTGCTCGGCATAATATTCACGCTTACATCCCTCTAACGGAATCAGAGCCAATAACGTACACAATAACGAGCCGATATTGAGGAATTTTTTCCTATTTCAAACAGGAAATTTTTCGAAATTTAATGAAATTGAAAGTGATTCTATAGGTTTTTCAAATCACGTTGGTACAAGAAATGATAAATTAGGATGAAATATACAGTTTACCCTTCCCTGTGGTGTATTGTAGGTATGGCCCGCCGGGCCGTTACTATACGTACGCTCTGTGCACGCTTACGTTCACGCAGGATTTTCTCGCGTGGAAGTTGAGCAATGTGATAGATACATTCATTAATATAATGAGAACAAAGCGAAACCAAAGTAACTGATTATACTCTATCATTTTCCTGATATTCGGAAAAATAGTCGACATTCACTTAGTCGACGGAACTATGGTTGATAGTTCAGTCACATAGTCGACGGACAATTAGTCGACGGCAACTTTTGATGCTAACTTTATGGAGTCGATCGCCCTATATAGTAGGTATAATATGGCACCTTGAGTCGACGGAAAGAAATTGGGAAATGTATTCAAGTATCTAAAAATGTTGTGAATTCAATCATGAATGGGATGCAATTATTTTGGTATCGAAAAATAATTCATTTCATGGGGGTGTATATTATATGTACGTGGCCCTACCTAAAGAAAGATTTCTTTCAATAGACATAAATTAATGTGTATTCCATTCAAATCAACTCTAGTTCATAGACGTACATAGAAAATAAACAATTTACATAAATCAGAAGCAAATAATTAGAAACGATGCCAGAGCACTCTATAGTTTGCCAAGATGAAGTCTAAATTCTAATTGTTAAATAATAATGAATAATTGAAACGTTCATAACAAATGCAATTATTAGAAGAACAAGACCAGTGCACAGTATACAGAATGTGTAGATGCAGTATTAAATTACTCAAGTTTCATGATGCAATACAAATTCAGAAAACATATATGAACTCTTCCAAAGCACGAGCGAAAACGTGAATTTTAGTGAATATTTCTCATGATAGGCCAATATCCTTTTGGCTTGGGTCTAGGCCAATATCATTCATGTATGGATGACAGATAGCTGCCGCTAAACGTAGTCGATGAAACGAAACTGCCAATAAAATATCAAAAACAATAACAAAAATATTCAATTGTTGCGATCAACCATAAATTTCTCGAGTAGATGCAACACAACGCCCTAATGTTTTGTTATGTATTAAAATAATTTGGTTGACAAGTGTCCACATTATGTCGACTATCTATCCCATCAGTTTAAATTTTGACCATTTTGTCAACTAAATAATAGATACGTCCATCGACGACCGAGTGTCCGTGTATCACCTTTTTTTATCATTTGTCATGAACTTCATCATAAAATTCAAATTAAGGTTGATTGGAACTTTTTGAATTTCTCTTATTATTTTATTTCGAAGTACCGGTATGAGTTTTTACAAATCTTATCATATTGTGATGATTTTCATGGGTCAAATTATTAGAATTCGTAAATCGGCCATATGACCCATATGGTCCCATTCATTGGGCCATATGATTGAACTTTTAAATTGAATTGTGATTATAAAATCGTCCAAATTGTATGGGATAGTTTTCAGTTATAGAAAATATTTAATTGCGTGCCTTATCTCAATAGTGAATGATTTTGTAGGTACAACTCCTCAACTTCAAGGAGACGGCACCAGCTATACTAGAAACCAACTGTCCTAAAACTCGACTGCCCTAACAATCAAATCAGTTTATTTTTAGTTCAGTAGGTTGGTTTTCAGTACAGTTGGTTGGTGTTGAGTACAGTCGAGTTATATAGTACAGTTTTCCAACCACCCCTCAAGATCGAGTAGGTAATATATATAGGTATTATTAGCTCGGCATTACCAAGTCCAGTTTGACTTATTCCAGGAGTTGATGAAAACAATATCATTTGGTAACAATGGGAGATAACAACACTTAACTACCAGTCAGAGCTCTTCCCGCGTTATTCAGGCCATAAATTACATCACTTTTATAGTCAATTCTACTAGTTTCCACATTCGGAGAAGGGGAAGGACGACGACGTCACTCGGAAACTTCTCCCGTGGTTACAAGTACAGGACCGTGTAGTTATTGAGAAGGATGTTGAAAACAATCAACTTGAATTGTGTAGACATAACATCATGCTTTTCTAATGGAAAATACATATATTTGTATTTGTGAGTGTCATGGTATATCGGTTGTACAAACTTTACTTCTCACGCTAGAGGCCACGCGTGCGAATTGCTTGCATGAGGGACACATTCTTTTTATATGAAAAAATCACCCAGAATGATATCACATTGCTAGTGCATATTTATCCATAATAATTATTAAGAATAGAAATTTAATTTATAGTATATTAAAATAATCAGCTCAAACATCATAGTAGGATATTATTAATTGTATGATATAAAATATCATGTTAAGAGCCCGCATCTTAGCTGAGAATGTTTCTCTTCGAAATGCTCGAGCCAAGTTTGATATGCGTTAAAAAGTTTGGTTGTGGGTTGAAAAGTGGAAAGAGAATAATATTGAAAGAGTTTCAGTAACCACCGCTAGATGGAGTTTTCCATTTCATAATTTTGACAAAATCTGGTTACATTACACATTTTGACCAAGGAAAATAGGAAAACTGTAAAATTACAGGCGAATCAGGATCTCAAATATTGATGAGCAAAGTTGAATCTAAAGATGTGCGTTTGTAATTTTTTTCTACCATCATTTGGTAACCGGGAATAGAGCAATGAAAGCTATCAAATTAGGCACACTTTGATTCAATTATTGCTCCATAATGGGATCATTCTTCAATTTTCGACTATAAACATATCTAATTGTGAGGGTATTATTTATGTATTGCATTTTACAGAAAGTTCGTAGTGTTTGTGGTTCTTGAGATATATGTGGCGACTGGCGAAAGTGCACCTTGTAAATCTGACCAATATGCGGGCTCTTGATTGCATAATCATTAAGAAAACAAATATTTTACTGATGAATAACTCAGTCATACTGTTTCAATCAGTGAGAGCATACATTTTATTCTTTCGGCAAGTTTCAATGAATCAAGTTGTTACTTACGCTAGTAATAGAATGACAGTATCAGCAACAATATTTTCAAAACACATATTACTCTAAACTTCAAATACATATAAAGAAGGGCCTACTAGAATATAATGTAATATATTGGTTTCATCAAGAGTCAAAAAACGGGCGAATACTAGCTTTGGAGGTTATGTTGCTAACAGACACCTAACCCATACTTGTCGGGGACGATAACCGTCGGTCAGGTGGATTGATTACCCGCATTCTGCATCAAACTTTGCTGATATTATTTGTAACATTTATTTCTCTAATTCGTTGTTATAACTAAAACCCAGACGGGTGAACCCTGTCTACCTGCCTATCTGTAACAGAATTTGTCAGGTTTGACAATTCGGAACATTCCTTCCTTTTATGAATTGCGTTAGTGAATTAGGTAGCACGGACACAATCAACGTCAATCTAAATGATGATATTTGAATATTTTTCCCATACCCTATCCACCAGTACTAAACACACGATTAAACCCACGTGGCTGTAAAACTTTCGTTTAATTCTTACTCCACAGTTGTATGTTTTGACCTAGACCCCCCTCTTCAGCCCTCACCAACAACCGACTCGTAAAATTGTCTGTGGTATGGTAGGATGCATACTACCACCCCTCCCGATGAGACTTTGAATCGACTCGTCCCCTCCCTCGCCCGCTGTACGGCCAGACCGTTCGCTCGCTCTCGCTTTGTGCATTGCTAGTGAACGTTGAGTAGTCGCGTTAGCAATAGGTTAATATGCCAGTAGGAAACAACGAGTGAAATTTAAAAAATCGTGTGACCGAGTGTGTGTTTTTTGTGAGAACCTACACAGTATTTCATCACTGAAATCACGTAAGTAGATGTTGAATTGTCAATCAGTGTTGTGATGTATTTTGAAGTGTCGTTTTGTGTAATGGGCAGACCATGTGTTCCATAACTCGCGTGGATCTCATGCTTTCTCGCTCTGACACTGGCGGGCTGTGCCGCATGCTGTCTTGTACGTTATAATCGTATTATTTTATTTTATTAAAACAAAAACTCCATTCGATAAAAAAACTGTCTACGTTCATAAAGTCGTTTCAAATGAAACATGAATGAGTCCCTGCTCGATTGGTTGAGAAAAACAGTGAAGAAGGCAACCAAATCCTATTATATTATTTTCAACTTCCCATCATGCAGATGGGTGTTGTCAAAGGTTCTGTCCTGATATAGAATGCCGATACTGTGATGTTCAATGAACGAAATTGAATGGAAGGTACTCAACAACAAACGAGTGTACATACTGAGGTCTATAAAATGTTTAAACGCCCACAACCGCATGTCGACTGTTGTCTATTCTCTATTGAGCTTTGAGCAGTGTCGATGCCACCACTTCCACTTCCCCTTCGGCATTATATTGTTTTTATGCACTTGGCTAATAATATCCTAAGCAACACACTTTCTGTATATATGCCTTATAGGGCTATGTATAGATTCTGTACACAAGTATAATTCATGTTATGGGCCTAAGAAGAGTCGAATATCGATCAACATCTGCATTTTATTGCATTCCTTTTTTAGTGGTTTGTTTACTCATAGACCAAAGAATACCAAGAGAAGTAGTACCAAAGAAGATTATTCTTTGGTCTAGGGTTTGCAGTTGAAAACAATAGTAGACTCTTGACAGAATACCCTATGGTCTCTGCATTGACATGTATGCAGAATGTATAGACCTATATAAAAATAGCTGAATGTTTTGGAATATTTATAATTCAGTTCGTGAGGATTTGGCTGACCCAACTGCTTACATAATCTTTGTAATTCAATGGTTCATTCAATAGTAATATTGTGTGTCTCCTCCGAACTCAGTTCTCGCAAGTTAGTGGGTCAACACTGTGGATCGTCCAAGATAGCTGATGCATATTGATTTCAAATATCGGTATTAATAGATCATGTCATAAAGGTCAAGAATAGTAATTCGAACCTTCTGAGCACTCGCTTTCTGAAGTAATTACTTCAGTGAACGACGGTGCACGAGTGTAGGGAAACTTTCGCAGATGAAATCATTTGTTTTCACAACGACGGGGCGCTGAAGTTAATGAAATCATAATTCGTGCGATTAGTGAACCTACAAAGAGATGAAGATACTCTTTAATGGGAGTCAAGCTATTCTTTAATCACACGTTATTACATGAGCGTCGGTGTGCATGTGCATGTTCAAATGAATGTAGAACCAAGCAAGTCTCGTTTCTTTTTACATTGTACTATGGGCTTCGGTGGGAATTCCGATGATAATGACTTAATTTATGGATATGATTATTTTCGTGTGTTGTGTGAGCGAAATCCTTATATAATTATTTTATATCGTAATGTAATGTTTAGTAAGATCTTTTCTCTTCACTTACCACTGCTATGCCCCAACACTCTGGAACTTGATAATGTGTGGCCGAGAGTGAATAGGCTTGCATTATTTTAATTTAATTTAATTTAATTGTAGATCGTACACAATTACTTCTACTAAAATAATAATGAAGATCGGCTAATAGTTTGCATATTAACATTAATAAGCTGTAGTTAATGAAGTAGAACAGAGAATGTAATTATTCTCCTCGGTAGTCGACTATAGGTCGTGCCGCAAGTGTTGGGGTTCCGATTGGCCACCTAGTGCATCCATTAAATCTAACGAACGGTAGTGTCGAGCCAGCACTAATTGTGGGATGCAATATACATACGAATTACAATGTTGGTATATAATAGCAAGCCAAAGAGGTTAGTTACTATAACTATCTGAGGGTTGCATTTGGATGGTATAAGTACAATTGGTGTGAATGAAGTGAAGTGAGGGTTGTTCCTATTGTAATGTTGGTAAAAACGAGTGTTGCCTTTTAGAGACATCACTTGTTTATGCACGTACTTCTATTATGGAGTATGTCTACGGTCGCGGTCACATGAAGATGCTACATTGAAACGCAAATCCTGAAGAAAATATACCGATATTATAGGCCTCCGCACTAAAACTAGAAGTCGAATGAGCAATACGCACTCCACGCATGTAGACCTAGTCTGCGAAAAAAGAGCGTTTGAATGTGCGTGGATATCATTTATTAAGGAATATCATTTTCTGACAGCAAGTTGACATAATTCGTCCGTATCAAATTTATTCTGGTATCACATGATTTGTGGTCACTGTATTCATGTTTAACTCCTCTGTTCTAACCTCCATCATCTGCAATGCTCTATGGTGAATGGGCGTATGTTCCATACTAAAAATTTTCGTGTATACTAGCTTTATTTTCTTATCGTTATTATATCTGCCTGTCAATTTTTTGAATTATGTAAAAAAATATTATAGGCTATATAGGCCCATATATATGTATATATACACACATATATATATATATATATATATATATATATATATATATATATATATATATATATATATATATATATATGCATATATATAAATATATATATATATATATATATATATATATATATATATATATATATATATATATATGTATATATATATGCATATATATATATATATATATATATATATATATATATATATATATATATATATATATATATATATATATATATATATATATAATATTGAAATATATTTAATAGGAAGATTAAAGTCGTGTATGAAATTGTGAAATATTTTTAATATCTCTACGTTTCAACCATTATGTTATGGCCTTTTTCAAGAGAATTATTGAACTGAATAATATGACAAAATTGTAATCGATTATTTCTTAACATATGCACTTGGATACCACTACGTTTTTAACAGTCAATATATGGATGGAACCCTGGCTCATTAATATATATATATATATATATATATATATATATATATATATAAATATATATATATATATATATATATATATATTTATATATATATATATATATATATATATATATATATATATATATATATATATATATATATATGTATATATATATATATATAAATGTTTAACTATAAAATCCTAAATATATATATATATATATATATATATATATATATATATATATTGTCTTTTCTCGTTCCACATCTAAAATTAAATCAGCTGATCCGTAGAATATATTTCATTCTGTGATAACTCTCTCGTGGCGTGAATTGGATGTTGCATTTTTGTATACCTTTTCAAATAGTTTCATCTTTCAATTCACAAGTTGTAAATCAATAGCATTGTAGCTGTAACTTTGCTGATGCCGGAAGATCGCGATGCCTTTCGTTACGTCCCAAACGTTATTTATTGGTACACTTACGGTCACATAAAATGTTTTTTCAGAAATTGAAATAATAATTATTCTAATGATTTGTTACAATTAAACAACCAACACATTTTGATATCATTTTGATAAGAATATATACATGAACAATAAATAGACGAAGAAGAGTGAGAGATCTAAAGACCAAAGATGAAAAAAAAGAACGTGAAAGTCGGAGAAAAGACCTGAGGTCTTATCATCCCCTACACAAGTGATTTTTCAAGTAGAGGAAGATTCGAAAGAAAAGATGGAAAAAAAGATTGAGAAAATCGAAGAAAGAGCTGGAAGATATATTTAGATAGAAGATTTAGAACTTTGGTCCCAACACAACTTCCGAATTATTTTTCATCCCTCAATTTACCATTATAATTATACAATCTGGAGAATGAGCTATATTATATCCAACCATTTCTTCGGGGTGGCAGGATCGCCCTTGTCGTGCCCCGTTCGAACGATCCTAATATCTCAACTTTTACCTTCATTCGGAATCAATGATTTTACTTCGAGTTGCGATGTTGATGATATATAGTAATTCGAATGAATTGACGCTTATTCAACCAATATTCTTTTCATATATTACGCGCGGAGTGCGTGTAATGCGTTATAATGTGTTGGTACTTGTAATACCAATATTCATTTTCTTCAATATTCATTGTAATATCGTTAGATGGGCCACTTTGTGTGACAGCAAC
This sequence comes from Brachyptera risi, assembly GCA_964007535.1. NCBI lineage: Eukaryota > Metazoa > Arthropoda > Insecta > Plecoptera > Taeniopterygidae > Brachyptera > Brachyptera risi. The sequence continues at coordinate 28,302,164 of OZ023327.1, forward strand.
CCTATTTCATGAAGTTTGAAGGTTTTGATTTTTTCAATTTTTTGAAAAATTTTATAATTTGTATACTAAACACCACCGTAACATAACCGGGGTTCGATTACCAGATTGGTCGTCCATCCTAACAGGAGGTCACTGCCGATTTTATCCCATGCTCAAAAATATTTAGTAAATTATCAGATTTTTATTCTCACATCCCCACCATAATCCGACGTCAAAAGATCTTGGTGAAAATTTAAAATTCATCGTGAAGCCCCATATAAATAGGTATCATTTTGATAACTCATAACGCTGACCATTCTCATGCGTCCGTGAAATATATATTTGTTTGTATATTTGTTTGTAAATATTTGTTACATTTGTTATGAATGATAAATAACTTGTTATGAGATACATTCTAATTTGAGAACGTGCTAGAGAATAAAAAAGCGATTTAAACTTTAGTTGATATAGCACATGTGATTGTTATCAGCCACTCTCATAATAATTTTTTATTGTCCAGTATCTAATATTTTTCAATACCTTGTAAGAACATCAATGCCAGTATTGTTCTATTCATCCAACTGTGTCTTTATTGTTCTATGTAGTCGCCGCCCTCGGTAGCTTGGTCAGCTGAGGCACCGCTTCAGAAACTGAAGTCACCGTTGGGCGTGGGTTCGAATCCCGCATAAGGCATGGGTTTTTGTAAATGTCCTTTCACCAATCATCCCTTCATACATTCATAATCACCTGCTCATTCGTACCCCCGTATAACCTAGCTGTTGGTGGGGTCGTTAAGCAAACAATAATCATCACCTCTATGTAGTCAAGTTATTAATTAATAAGCTATATGTAAAGGAATGTAAAAAAAAAACTATATATATCTATCTATCTGGTATAATGCGGCCAAAACGGAACCTAACATAATTTTATGCTCGACCTTGAGAATCGTGCGATATATCCATTAGAATCTGCTATAACGAGTTTGATGAGTTTCTTCGATGTTGTTTCCTTTCAGTTCGAATATAGGTAAGACTTAGCAATCTGGTTTATAATTAGCATGCCCACGCGGTGGTCGTTTAGTCGTTTGACGAACATATTTAGTCAAGAAATTGACCTCCCATAGGCCTATAGACCATTCATAGTTGCTTTCTACTTACTCCAAGTGCGAGCGGTTGTCGATACGGTATGTATAATTGTGTACACAGAAGACGACTGTCGTTACCGAATGTGTAAAGAAACTGGAAATGATGAAAAGTCTATGGTTGCCGATTTAACGAAATATCAGTCTTCTGGTAATAACTTCTGAAAGGTGTGAGATATCGATACTCCTATACGCGAGAAACACTGATAATTATAATAGCTTCAAGATGATATAATTTATTAGTAACCATTCAAGTCATGTCGCAATACTGTCAAGCGTATACTGCTAAAAAAACATTTTTAACTGTATACGCTTAGCAGTTATGCGTCATGACTTGAATGGCTATAAATTTTATGATTTTGAAGCTATGATAATTATCTTTGTTTCTCGCGTTTTACAATATGGATATATCATACCGTTTAAAAATGATCACCAAAAAAACTGAAATTTTGCTCAATCGACTCCCGTGGACTCTTGAGGAATTAGGGTGGTCATAGTTGGAGGAAAGAAAGAAAATATTTAGAATTTGCAACTTCTATCGGACCTGGGAGGGTGATTGCGGGGTGAAGAGAAATTGGTGCGATGAACGATGAAGGAATGAATGAGATGAATAATGAAGGAAAACACGAAATATAAATTAGAAAAGTCATATAAGAAAGTCAAAATTCACAGTTTCAAGAAAGATGTCGGGAAATGTTCTTTTATAAATCGGACGGGAAGATACCGGAATAATTTATGTGGTTTTGTATTTGTGGGATTTGAAGATAACATTCGAAATTATTTGAAGCTTTGGTACAGCAAGAGCAAGAGAACGGAAGTAGGATCGTAAAAAATGAATACAAATATATAATAATGATTGTAACATTAGTTGATGTTTATTAAGTAACAAGATGTTAAACCTATTTTATGATCAATATTCTTGATGTAATCCAGTCTCAGGATCTTGCCACCAATGAATGTATTGACTGCAAAGTAATAGAAATGAATAATACATAAATACACATCAAGGCGTCCCCCGTCTCCATGGCACGAAAAGTTCCTGCCAGCGGATTTCACAGATATAAATGATCATGAAACTTGGCCAGTGCAAAATACAAAATTAACAAATACCTCACAATATTCTGTCAATTTAGTCGAGAATGCTAAAAGTCAAATATTATAATAACATAGGTGGAAACATCCCTCGTATATGTAACGGTAACATTCGATATTCATGCCATCAATTTCTACTTCACAGAGTACCGTTACAAACAAATACGTAAGATATGATAGTGAATGTTTATTGTGGATCGATTTCATATTAGAAAATATTTCTCTGCACGGTGTGAGGCAGTTTCACTACAATATGTTTATTCGGAAAGTCACTACGTTCGTTCTTATGTCATGTTGGTGGCACTGGCAATTGCACGCTGTGGGTAAGGTACCCCTTAAAGTCATTGTTTCTCAATTAGAGTCGAGGATAACATGACAGGATCGTTTGAACGGGGCACCACAGGGGCATCTTACCACCCCAAAGAATTATGATTGAATTCAATATAATTCATTCAACAAATTATAATAATAATTTGAGGAATGAATATCAAAAGTTGTGTTTGAGGAAAAAAATCTCCAATCTATTCCTCTTCGATTTCCTCTCTCTGACTTTCTTCTTCTATTTCAAAGTTGTTTGTGTTATATTTGTTTGATGTTTTGTAAAAAGAAGTTCGAGCGTCTTTTTGACGTTCACATTTTTTCTTCGATTCTTCTTTGTCTTAGGCAACCTTTCTCTCTCGATCCTTCATCTATCTCTAATTTATATATTTTTTCAGTTTTATGCTTTCAAAATTATTTTGATTCATTTAAAAATAATCGCTATTTACTTGATTTTTTAAATATCTATTCAATCGAGACTTGTGGTGAATCATTTGATTCACATTCAATCTCTGATATCACAGTTACATTTGTATAAAGCTGAGGCATTTCGAGGGTCAATCATTTTCCAGGACGGAATTATAGAAACACGTCTATACGTCTTTTGAAAGTGTTGAATGTTCCAAGCTGGAGTGCGTTTTCTATACAATCGAATTTGTTACTAGTATTTATTTGGTAGACGACCTTCTTTCGTTGGTACATAGAAACAAGGGTACTTCAACTTGAAGTATCTAAAATACTAGATATAGGCCTACTTGAATTTGAATGTTTTTTCAAGAGAGTAGTGGCCCACATTTGCAGCTGTGCCGGTAGCAGATAGGCTTACAACTGTCCTATTTTGTGAACGGGGTACCCCGGTTCCTGATTATACTTGTACGTAATGTCTCCAGTACGCCGTATAGGCCTATAAGTGAGGTTAGACCGTTAGAAAATCGGATCGATCTTCGCAACCCTGAATTTGAATATGATGGTCGATAATAGTCGAAATGATTCAGTTGATATTGTAGACTTGATTTAGTAATTTTTAATTTTCACGCCAAACCGCGCAGCAGACATCATTTGACTATTTGATTGGATTAATTTTGATCGATGTGAACAAATGTATCTTGTATTTTATATAGCTCGGAAAATATACAAAATACATCGAAAATGAGTGAATGAAATACAAATTGCAAGATAAATTGTATGCATGTATTCAAAATACTAGGAAATCGCGGGATGCGCGTTGTTAGACGAGCTTAGGGGTATAGAAATCTGGAATGAAAAATAATTTGTCAACCCAATCTACATCTACAGACCTTGGATCACTCCAAACGTTCAAAAACCTTACGAGAATCAGTTATGTCACGGCCTTCCTCTTCATTCATTTCAATCGTTTTGAATTAATTGGTGACACTTGTTGCTATAGATTTAATTGGTTCCCGTAATAGCCTAAATTGATGGGAAAATGCTTTATAAATACGTTTTCTTCGTTATTTCTCATCCGATTGATGCGAAAAATCTCTCAAAATGTGCTTAATAGTTTCCTTTATATTCGGCGAAAATTTGAGAGGT
>OZ023327.1:28311247-28319194 GCA_964007535.1 Brachyptera risi
CGACTCCCCCATAAGGCACGTGTTCATGTGACGTCACGTTTGTAATCTGCCAGTAATTTGAAGCTTTGACCTTCAATCTGACATATCGAACATATCGAAGTAGGCCTACGATTATCATTCCACTCATTCTTGATTGGCCATGCTTATCTTTTATTCCGCGCGACATCGACAGTTACCGAGTTGTAGATTCCAGTTGGATCATGATCGGTGTGGACATGAACAAGTAGACAATCCGTTTTAGATGACCATATCTCACGTGACAGTTGTGATGACTGGAATCGTTCATGAGTTCCGTGCTTCATGGCATTCTATCACGCTGACTAAGCATCAAAGAAAATGAAAGAAAATGAGGCATGTCCTGTTTATTGATTATTCAATAGTAACCCATTTTTTGTCAATTCTGTGTTGCGTGCACAGTGCACACATTTGAATACCCGAAAAATTTTTGTGTATCTTTTATGTTTTGTTAGAGAAGCAGCACCGGCACAGGTAGCTGAGTGGTTAACGCACTTGCTCCATGTGACCCGGGAGGTAGTGGGCATGTCGGACCCGGTTCGATCCCCGCTACCGTCCATCTTTACAGGGATTTTTCGTGGTTTCCCTCTGTAGTCTAGGCTAATGCCGCGATGGTTCCCACAATATATGCCACGACCGCTTCCTTCCCACTACCCTTCCCATTACCTATAAAAACCTTCATCTCACCAAAATCTCATTATCATCTCATTAATCATCCATTCGACGCCAATAGATCTTAGCCATCACTACAGTGCGTCGTTAAACCCAATATAAGAAAAAATAAGTTAGAGGAGCATCTCCTCTCTGTTTTCGTTTCTCACACATTCGCTACTCGCGTACAACTAGACCGCTCGCGTTTCACTGCTCGGAAATAGACAATGGTATCCATGGAAACAGTTCATCTACCAATAAATGTAAACACTTCTGTGATCGCTGCGCCATTAGACATTTTACGCTGCTGAAATATGTAGTTGTGACAATACGCGATTCTCGCCCCGCAAAATGATTGACCCTTCATTCACGTAAATACAATCATCATTTGGAAGCGAAAATATGTGTGATAACATATGACCACTAAGAATGGAACAAAATTAAACTCAACTTCCCTTTCACATCCTTTTGGTATAGGAAGAAAATATTCAAAAATAAATATAAATATAAAATAAATATATAAAATATATAATAATATATAATATAATAATAATATATATAATATATAGCAAAATAAATATACAGATTTAGCATGTGTGTGAGTGACAAGACAAACTTGTTGGCCATAAGCAGCTGACGGGCAAATGTGCATGTGGAAACGAGAGAGAACATCAATAGAGTCAATAAAACGTAGTTATATTCAACCCATACTAATATAAAACGTGAAATGATCGATATAATATCACAATTTAATTGTAATATATGTGTTTTGGTCTTCTATGTATATATGCTTGTTATGCGGTAGCAGAGTTTAGTTTATTGACTTCAAGATGAAATCATTTCACTTTGATTGGAATTGGATTTTATATAGTTCTTCAGTTGAATTATGAACACAATGAAAGAAAAGGGAAATGCTATACTTTCATCACGACCACAGATCGAATGTTTCGTGAAACTGTTCTACTAAGACTGTTGATATCTGCATGGGCGTGCGCAGAAACTATCAATAGGTACGGTCCATCACGAAAATTTAAAAATACATTTTCTAACAAAACTATATATTTATGCGGAATATGGATGGTTAGGTGTTATCCTTTTGTTATCCGATTTCTTTATTAGTGGAAACAAACAGAAATGGGAGCTGGAAACATGATTATATAACTTTTGTTATTTTTTTATTGGGTTTTAACGATGCACTATACTGATGGCTATACGATCTATTGGCGTCGGTGGATGATGAATGAGATGATGGGATGTTGAGATGAAAGGTTATTTTATGAGGTGTTTTGGATGGTAGGAAGGAGTCGGTCGTGACCTGCTGTTCCTGTTGTGTGTGTTGATCCCAGTATCAACCTGAACGACAGAGGGAAACCACGAATAACCCCTGTCGGGATGGTCGACCATGGCGGGAATCGAACCCCGGTCTCCCGAATGATGGTTCAGTGTGTTACCACTCGGCCACGCGTCTCGGTATCATATAACTTACATCAGAGTTTAAAAACTAAATAACCAATGATTGAAATAATTCCTCCGCCTAATATTCATGGCTATACACCCAACGGAAATCAAGTTAATAACGTACACAATCAAGAGTTAATGTTGAGGAAGGCTCCCATCTCAACCCACAGGGAGATGTTCGAAATTCGAAGGAATTAAAATTGATTTTATAGGTTTCTCATAATTACATTGGTGCACGAAATGTTATTCTGTCCTAATTGTTATAGATATCATTGATGAGCGTAGCGAAGTCTCCATCCCACTCTTATAGGGCTTTGTCTGTGTGTTTTTTTGTTTTTTTTTGTTTTTGTTTGTAAGCACTCCACAGGTCGCAAGGGTTGACTGATCAACATAAAACTTTCTTTTGTACACGCAAACTCATCCAACTTAGAACTGTATAGTTTTTGGTATGAATCGGTCGGATCGATTTTGAGAATCATCATCTCAAAGTTTCTAAAAACCCCATAAGATTTGGCTGGGCAGAAAATGTTGAAAAATGAAATCTCTCCAAATGGAATGAAATTCTCTCTGAATGTGCATTCATGGATTTTACACATTATTACGATTTTTTAAGCAATTCTGATCAGTCGTTTTGAAGAAAAAAAATAAAATGACTGATAATATTCATAAAATATATCATAAAAATTGTGACAGAATTAAGTTGTCGAGATTCACTGCTTTCTAGATTCAAGAGTTCACCAACAATTAAGTATTTTTAAAAGCGTCAAGGTGTGTAGAACACCAGAGTCAATGAAGTGGCAAGAGTAGAACTACTTTAACGACTTTAATAGCTTATTCAGATATCAAGGTGTGTAGAATACCAGAGTCGATAAAGTAGCAAGGGTAGAACTACTTTAAGGACTTTTATACCTTATTGAGATATCTCGCTCATCTTATAACGCATATTTCGCGTTTGACTAGTTTTATAATAACATATTCAGTGTACCCTTCCTTGTGATGCCTGCGGGTCGTTTCTGCGTACACCATGTGCAAGCCTATGGATATTTGTGTCCATGTTGGTAAGAATACGACCTTCTTTCGTGGGTAGAAGTATATACTATACCAATACAAAGTAGCCGTTGAATATGATTATACGAATTGACACATGGGAAGAAGCAGCGCGATGTGTCGTGCGATATCACGAGTCAGCTCATACACAAGAAGGCATAGAACATAATCTTGCAATTTCTATTCCGTGCTTTAGCGATGATGGCATTGCCAACGGCATCAAGTAGCAGTCTATTACAGCGATATATTTTATTTCCTGAGCAGCACTGTCTCCTTCCACCTGTGTGACGACATCATCATCATCACCATGAACGCACACTTGTAGCCATGACAGTATTAGGTCGACTAGTACGACAGCACAAATATCGGCGCTATATTTCTAGATGTGATATTTTTAGGGCCTGGCTCATAGGAACTTTGATTTGAGAGGGGTGGAGGAGGGAGGGAGCCTAATTGTGAATCGAAATATAACATATATTTTCTTAAAAAAAAAACAGTTGAAAATACCAATACGATATCATATTTAGACACTCGTTATACGATTAGCGAACTTGGGAAAAATATTGATAATATTGCCAATAATTTACGATGTGATGTGAACGATAGAAGATAGGCCTATACGTTTTTACATCGATGAACAACCCTGAAATTTAGCAATAGGTCTACATTTTATGTCCTACGCTTGGTGGAAGGTCTGTCTTCTTTCACTAATCACGCAGTGATGCACAGCCCAAGGGGTTAACAACTCCTGAAAACTCGTGTACACTTGTCTTAAAATCATCTTGAAATCTTCTCGAAATCCCGTGAACTCTCCCTGAAATCCCTTGAAATCTGAAATCAGGTGCACACTAAATTTACTAGTTGTTTACCCTTCGGCACAGCCCGCGGCCCGTCATGTCATTTTTTGTGGCCCGCACACTAAATTAAAAATCATTGACATTTCATAGCATAGGCCTAATCCTATAATTTCAGAGGCTTCTATTTTTAGCCCGATTTCAAAGTATATTTCTTTGAGAAATTGGAATAAACTATATGTTGTGCGCTTTGTGTGTCTACCGTGCTCCTTGTGACAGTAACAGTATCCAGTTGGGCCAACTATCATATAGGCCTATAATCACTGGTTTTGGTTAGGTTGTTAATTTAGGTTAGTTGAAGATCGTGTCGACTTTAATTTCTATTGGCAATATATTTCGCGAAGGCAACATGGCATCTAAATGCTAACCACCGATTGGACTAATATATTCTCAGTTTGCTCCAATCATTTGGCAGGTGATTAACAGCTAGTACAATATATTTCATAAATATACTTGGTTTGTGAATATGTAACTCTGGTTTCAAATGTGATTTCGCGTGTTTTCCTGCAGTTTTTTGTTTTCATAATAAACGTCGATTGAACATCCCATGGCAACAGTTTAGTGTATACTCAGGTCAGGTTACGATTTTTCGAGTTTCGATCATTATTTTCCTCATGCAACGTTGGGGGGTGACCAGATTACGTTGTAACTGGTAAATGTGCCTCTACGTCTAGCCTCGATCAAGATAATTTTCCGGGACACTTGTAAGCTGCGAGGCCCGCGAACTAGTACAAAATGGATAAAGTGGCTTTTTTGATGAAAAGGTTGTGCATCACTACACTAGTGCGACTAACTCCATCATCACTGCGTATAATTACCTCGCGTCCCACGGCTGGGCGGTCGGCTGGCGAAACATTGCCGTATGAGGCAACAAACTGACTTGATTAGGACTCGGGAATTGGGACCCACCCATCACAAGCGATCGGAGCCCACGCACAATAATTGTCGAGTTCTTTCCTGTTCGTCAGATCACTCCGTGCTGGTAGTCTTCACGAGCTGGAGAAGAACCTTGAAAGAAAAGAGGAATGATGATACTATCTATGATAATGGAATATATCGAAGTTATATATATATATATATATATATATATATATATATATATATATATATATATATATATATATATATATATACCTATATATATATATATATATATATATATATATATATATCTATATCTATATATATATATATATATATATATATATATATATATATATATATATATATATATATATATATATATATATATATATATATATATATATATATATATATATATATATATATATATATATATATATATATATATATATATATATATATATATATATATATATATATATATATAAATATATATATATATATATATATATATATATATATATATATATATATATATATATATATATATATATATATATATATATATATATATATATATATATATATATATATATATATATATATATACTTGGAAGACGAAAGTAGTCATCTGGACCAACAGAATAAATGTAAAATCTTCGGTAGTTGCATAATTTCCCTGCAACTTTAATGGCTCAAGGCGAATCCACCCACAGCCCAACATTTTTATTGTCAATGTAACATATAAACGATCGAATAGTGGCTTCACATTTGAACATATTGTAATGAAAATATCGGTTATATCTGGTATATCTGTTATATACACCTGATTTTTCCACATTTGTTATTATATGAAATTTGACTCATTAGCATTTTCGACATCGTCTGCATTTTGTGATGTAGGTCTATTTGCTGATTTTATATCTTGTACTGTTGAACTTTAATGATCATCTATATCTGTGAAATCACTCTGGCCAGACTTCTTGCCCTATGCATACTGGGGACGCCTCAACATATTTGAAATATGTAATTGCTTTTTTCATTCGTAAACCTCGTTCTAGAAATCATAATATACCGTAAACATGACATAGCTATTCACGTATACCGGTGCGTATGCCCAACTGCCATCGATAATTGTGTCGAAATTGTCTCAATTGAATTGTTAAAAAACAACCGTTTTATTTCCCCCATCCCAAACAATTATATTATATACCTATAATTCAGATGAGGTGATGCGATTTTTGATTTTTAGTTTTGATCACCGAGAGGTCAGAAAAGCATTCGGTATACTCTTTATGACAATACAGATATATTCTTTATAATTATATTCCGTTACTTTTTGTTGATATAGCCCTACTTTGAATAAAACAGATAAAAAAACGGGACGGCTTTTTTTAAATATTCCACGGTCATCTCTCTTCACCAATAATTATATTGAATAAATAATTCTGAACCAATTTTTCTATTATTCAGATTGTGCGGACATATAAACAAATATATATTTCACCGTGCATTTTGGCTGGACGGATTCGTTCTCACTTGGCCACGAGCGTACTGCCGGATGGAAGAAAGATATAAAATAGGCCCCTCATGTTATATCTTCACTAACGCCCATACAATGGTGATCGGTTAAGAAAGTTGTGTGTATATATTCTGTTTTACAGCCGCTATTCGTCGGACCATATACCGGACTACGGCACCATATGTGGACGTTGTTGTTTTTCTTGCGCGCACCCTAAACTAACCTAAACAACCCAATCTGACTGACCTGATCCACCTAACTCATCCAAACTAACCTAAAATAAGTAACCTAACCGAACGTTCATCCTGAACTGATTCAATCTGAACTAAGACCAATCTAAAACCTACTACCGGTCCGACGAATAGCCACTTCGATTCTGTTTTTTTTTTCAAGTTCGAGAAGTTGAGAGACTATTCTTTTACTTCGAGCTGTTAATCACCGTTTCAAGCCTACTTATAAACTTGCTGTCACATAGAATGGTCTCGACCGAAATTTAATTTGAAGCTTGAATGAAATCTATTGCTATTTTAAATACCACTTGATATTTCACACACTGTTTACGTCGAATGCGTATGCAAATTGTCTGCTAGTTTCAGTGCGTGTCATGTCAATTGGGCGTCCCCAGTTTCCATAGGGCTAAACGTTCCCGCCAGGGTGATTTCACAGATAAAAATGATCATAAGACTTCAATAGTGCAAGATACAGGAATAATAATTGCATCACATTGGATGCAGACAATGTTTGTCGAAAATGCTAATGTATCATATTGTATGATAACAGAGGTGGATCCCCCGTGGTTCACGGTTTACTGTGGTAGAAACTGAAGTCGGGTCGGGCATGGGTTCGAGTTCCGTATGAGACGGTGGTTTTTTGTGTATGTCTTTTCACCCATCATTCCTTCAACGTTTCATCAGCACTTGCTCATTGGTTCCCCTGTGTATCCTAGTTGTGGTATGAGGTCGTTATAAGCAGAATTAAAATAAAAGGTGGAAAAATCGCCTGTAACAGTAGCACTGTAGACGTACAATGTAACGACAGTTACGATGTGGACGTGGGCGTTGTATTATCAAGGTAAGGTGACGTCACGCATATTATTATTCCTTTTTTTCTTGACATATCGGATTCTTGACGTGAAATCATTGTTCCACAATTCAGGCTGAGGTTACAATAGGTAGAATCGTTCGGACCACTAGGGCGGTTTTACCATCATAAAATAATAATCAATCGTACTCTGGAGTATTTTTCCAAAAATGTGAAAGTGATGGTAATAGGCTGAGGAATAATGAACAATACAAAAAATTGATTAGGATGCAAAGTTGAGAATCTATTACATAAGACAAATTTTAGTAATGATTTGATGAGAACTGGAACTACTGAATAATCTTCTATTACCGAGCATAACTTATGGACGTTTTTTCATTAGCATATATCATGTGAAAATGTGAATATTCGAATACATTAACACCGAACTGCAGTTCATTAAAAATGGAGGTTCAAGTTGAGAGTCGTCGCTCAACTTAAGAACTTGCAACTTTT
>OZ023327.1:28319394-28371681 GCA_964007535.1 Brachyptera risi
ATAATTTTGATTTGTTACACCATTCAAAACTATCACCACAAAAACTGATCTCGCTCAATCGACTCCCATACGCTGTTAAGAGTCCATGGGAGTCGATTTATCGAAATATCAGTTTCTTGGTGATAGCTTCTGAACGGTATGAGATATCAAAATTCTAAAACGCGAGAAACACAGATAATTATAATAGCTTCATGATAATATAACTCATAACTATTCAAGTCATGTCGCATAACTGTGATGCGTCGACAGCTAGAAATAACACATTTTCAGCTGTCGCCGCTCGACAATTATGCGACATGACTTGAATAGTCATAACTTTTATTATCTTGAAGCTATCATAGTTATCTGTGTTTGTCGCGTATTGAAATTTTGATATCTCATACCGTTCAAAAGTTATTACCAAGAAACTGATATTTCGCTAGATCGACTTCCGTGGACTCTTAAGGGGAATTTACACACAGCGTGAAATTTTCAGTGGCAACGTAACATTTGAAGAATCGCAGTGACTTTACTGATGAACGTATTGTACTGTAACTGCTTCACACTCTCTATTCAGAGACGAAGTATCTTCTGAAGTACTGTCGATCCATAATAAACATTCATGTTTAATTACATGTTACTAGTAGGCCTATGTAACGGTAGGCGCTGTGAGGTAAAAATCAGTGGTTAAAATATCGATTGTGACTTTTACTTAAACACGGCATACAGGATCAACATTTACCCGTCAACATGTTGATATCAACATATTGACAGCTATAGTAGATAACCCGTATTCCTGATCTTGCGTATACACGACGGCAATATGTTGATGGCTGCCGTCAACATATTGCCGAGAATTGAACATGCTCTATTATCTCATCAATGTTGATATCAAGATGTTGACAGGTAATATTGATCGTGTATGCCGTGTTTTACAAGTCATCTTTCCGTATATGTTATTACGAAAATTGAGTCATCAGCATCTTCGACAAATATTTTCAGCATCTTCTCATGCATTTTCTAATTCTGTTTGAATTTTATGACCATTCAAAACTTTGAAATCGCGACCTGGCGGGAACTGTTTGCTCTGTGGAGACTGGAGACGTGCCTCAATTTTAACTATAACATAACCGACTGAAAGCGTGCACATGTGATAGTTCCGATGATTTTTGCTCGAAATCATGACCGGCTGCTGTCGGAACTCTTCTCCAATCATGGTTGAATACAATTCACATTTGAGTTGAATTGAATTTATTTTAGATACGAATCCATCAAGTCAAATCTCGATTGATTTTTCCGTCAATGTGAATGTTTGAATTAGGCTATCAACTATCCCTGAAGTAATTACATCAAGATTTTTTTCTTATTTTAATAAATTATCTTATTTCAATTATCATTTGGGGTGGTATAAGATCGGCCTTGTGTTACCCCGTCTGAGCGATCCTACCTTCCATCTATAGCCTCAATTTGGGATTTTGTATCAAGTTTCACTATCAATAATAATAAATAAGATTCAAATCAGCAGTTCCGAGTGTCGTGAAAATCTGTATTATGTGCCTTATGTGTGCTCACGTCATGAACGCAATACATCTTAGAGGTCCCTCCTCAAAGAATTCGAACACCTTGACGTGGTGTGGGGCCTTGGTGGCCCCGCGGTGATCTTCAGAGCTACCGTCGGTAGCAACTTATTTGCTCCCAGCCTTTCGGTGACCGAAGTAGGCCTATGGGGAGGAAGTATACTGAACCTTGCGTTTGTATTCTATCTTATTGTATTTTATTGGGTAGGTCATCCTCTTTCTAAGTAAATACGCCAAGCCAAGTTCGCTGTTGGTAGTATCATTATTTCAGTATTCGCTCTTCAGGCGTCCCATTTTATTGTCACTTTACTCCTCATCTATCTTCTTCCTTTTTTTCATATATTATCTTCTCTTACTTTTCTCTTTCTTTCCCGCTCCCTCCATATGCTTCGAATATCTACAAACGTTGACAATCATGGCAAAGTACACGGGCAGGAGCATAGGCGCAGAATGAGCTCGCTGTCGACGCTACTTTAAACCCTGACACTAACTAACTCAAGAGGTCGAAGCATGAAACGAATACGATCGGATCTTATGGAAATGGAAGAGACTTGCATTACAAACGTAAAATAAATCCTACATTTATGCTCGTCCTAAATTTTCACATCCATCATTCTGGAGATTGCTTAATTTAAAAACCGACGCGTTCCCGGTGTACTCGTATACACACACTCCGATTAATATTTGATATAGAACTGTTAAATGACTAACCCTTGAAGGCACACCCTCCCTTTCTCTCCCTGCATCTCTTGGCCTCTCTCACTCTCTCACCCAATCTCTTTCTCTCTCTTTGTCTCTCTGTCTCTCTCTCTGTCTTTCTCTCTCTCTCTCTCTCTCTCTCTCTCTTTCTCTCTCTCACTCACTCACTCACTCTCTTTCACTCTCTCACTCTCTCACTCTCTCTCTCTCTCTGCTCTCGTGGCAGTGAAACTTTTTGCCCCATTATCTGGTGTAACGTATGTCGGCCTGCCCAGGAGCCACCTCCATCCGAAACCATAGACTTCCACCACCGTCATAACTGCGGCGGTTTTAATTCAATTCCGAGTAATTGATAAGGTATCATAATTCCTCAGGGACGGTGAACTTATATACTCTACACCCCTCCCCCCTCTACCTCTCCCATCTCCATCTCTCTTCGTACAGCTTCCGAATGCTGGATTAAAGGAAAATATTAATCTGTTACTCGATTAGAACAAAATGTAGCTGGGAGACAGAATACGTCTTTCGTAGTTTTATGTACACTTGCAGTCACGTGGAAACGTTTTTTTTTTACGAAATTGAAATGTATACGGTTGCGGCCATATGGAGTGCTAGATCATGCTACATTAAAATGTCATGCTCGAATATACTGATATTATACGCACTAAAACTAGGAGGCAATGTTCATATACGCACTCCACGCGTAGTCTATGACAAAATCAACTGTTATATGCGCGTTGAATTTATACGTGTCCCCAGTCTCCAGAGGACAAAAAGTTTCCGCCAGGGGGATTTCACAAATGTACATCATCATAAAACTTGAATCATGCAAGATAGAAAATCAACCAATAAATCGCAGATGCAGACAATATTTGCGAAAATGCTAATGATACAAATATTATAATAACAGAGGTGGAAAGATCACTTGTAGGTAACAGTAACACTCGGTGTTTTTGCCATCAGTTTCTAACTCACAGCGTGTCGTTATATCTACAAATAACACGTGACATATTGTGAATGATTATTATGGATCGACAATATCTTAGAAGTTACTTCTCTGAACGGTGTGAAGCAGTTTCACTTGTGTTTAGCCGGAGAGTCACTGCGATCGTTTGTGGGTTTTGAAGACACGGAAAATGTTACGCTGCGGCTATGAGTGACAATGACGCTCTTGAATAGATTCTTCAATAATCAGACGAGTTGCCGTGACAGGAAATGAACAGTTTTTACTAGCATGTACAGATGTGTACCGTACATCTATTTCACTGAGCATGTTGTATTCGTTAAAAGTGCATTGCTTAGATAATTTAGAGAGACGGCTTGAACAATGCCAAATTGAGTGATTTTCAACTTACAACAATTTAAAACTCGAATTAGAACTATCATACAAAACACTGAAATTATACTCACATTTTTTCTTTGTGAGTGTGTTCATAAGAGAAGTGGGAAGGAATATTGTACAATTTTTCTTACATTATTTCTTTCAATAAAATCAGTTAATTATTCTCATCCTCTTTCATATTGGCACTAGTATTAATAATATAACGATAGGCTATAGTGAATGCAATACATACTGGTACGTCAATATATATTGTGTTTATTGCACGTGGGCCCACCCATATTATCAGTAGGTATTTATTATATATAGAGTCTCCCAGATATGTCTGTGCGAGAGTGAGAAAGTCTGAGAGTGTAATAGTTCGTAACGCGTGTGCGCGCGCATCCCGGCACGTGGGTCGGCGGGGAGGCGGTGAGGAGAGTAGATGGCGGGAGGGAGGAATGAAGAGAGGAGGAAGGAAGGAGAGGGGGAAGATGAGAGAAAGGAAGGAGGGAGGGTTGCCAGAGTACTGAGAAATCATCTCACATGGCAGGCAGACTGTCGATTTGCAAAAACATCAAACGTAATTGCAGGTCAGTGGTGAATTGATCGTCATGTTTCAAACATTATGGGTCAGGCTAGTATGAATATATATATATATATATATATATATATATATATATATATATATATATATATATATATATATATATATATATAAATTGGTTGACCCGCTAGATGCTGAACTATTCATAAAAGAGAGCCTCAATAATAATAGTTTAGAAAATATAGGGCTTTTACCCATTTCCGCCTATTTCTTTTTTAATAACTATTTGTAATGTCATTTATATGATGAATTTTAAGTTTACCGACTTCGAACGAAAATGATAGTATATATGTTCACGGTGTTCAGTACCTTCTGATCTCGCGAAAAACGTTTCTCGTATTTTTTTCAGTTGCAAAGAATGTTTCCGGAAATTACGAACATATTTCATGAATATGATGTCAAAGTTAATTATTTCAATTGATTATTTCAAAATAGTCATAACATATCTATTTTTAATTGGTTACAAGACCGCCCTGAAGTCTTGAAAGAACCAAGAGTTGTCGCTTCTGAACATGTTCATCAATTCAGCATTTACCCTAATTGGGAAATAGTGATTAAATATCAAGATTTCGATGGTATTAAAAGAAAATATCTCTCTTTGCTGCATAAGCACAACTATTAGTCCACTCATAAAGAGCATCACTCCGTGATGATAGAACACCAAGAGGTATGCCCCGTTTCGCTTGTAGTGTCAGTGTTTCCTTTGAAATTCCAGCGTCTTGAATGCTTTTGAACTGGAAATTCTTCACAAGGCATGCACCTAGTCCCGTATCATCTCTGGCCACACAGAAAACTCTGAGGGGAAGGGATCGAACAATTTGTGCCACCTTGCAAGAGTAGCCTATTAAAAACTCTCCAAACATAAACAGGGTATGTACTTTCGTATTTTTATAGCCTGTTTGGAATGTTTTCCTCTTTATTCCTTCTGCAAAACAAAGTACAGTTTCCTAGCGTTATCTTTTTCCTGCGATAGTGTGATGTATCTGTGTAATAAAATGAAGAGAGTCGGTTTGATAGACATCAATATCTTGTGCTCAACGGCCTCATATGGGACATGTTGCGGTGGATGTATGGTGACAAAAAAGACAGCCTTCAATTCCATTGATAAATGACTGTATGACTATATAGGGGTCTCTCTCTATCTCTCTCTATGAATGTATATATATATATATATATATATATATATATATATATATATATATATATATATATATATATATATATATATATATATATATATATATATATTTATATATATATATATATATTGGGTTTTACCGACTTACTATACTGATGGCTACGATCTATTGGGGTCGGTGGACGATGAATGAGATGATGGGATGATGAGATGACAAGTTATTTCATTACGTGTTTTGGATAGTGGGAAGGAGTCGGTCGTGACCTGTTGTTAAGGAACCATCCTAGTATCAACCTGAACGACAGAGGGAAACCACGAAAAACCCCTGTCAGGAAGTTCGACCATGACGGGAATCGAACCCCGGTCTCCCGAATGACGGTTCAGTGTGTTACCACTCGGCCACTCGTCTCAGTATATATATATATATATATATATATATATATATATATATATATATATATATATATATATATATATATTTATATATATATATATATATATATATATATATATATATATATATATATATATATATATATATATTATATATATAATATATATATATATATATATATATATATATATATATATATATATATATATATATATATAAATATATATATATATATGTATATATATATATATATTCAATATATATATATATATATATATATATATATATATATATATATATATATATATATATATATATATATAAGAATATATACATATATATATATATATATATATATATATATATATATATATATATATATATATATATATATATATATATATATATATATATATATATATATATGAATATATAAATATATATATAAATATATATATATATATATATATATATATATATATATATATATATATATATATATATATATATATATATATATAATAATAGGGCAATTAAATAAATATTTATTCGTCAACGCGACTTTTAATTATCCATAAAGATTTGATTATTAATTATATATATATATATATATATATATATATATATATATATATATATATATATATATATATATATATATATAAATATATGTATATATATATATATATATATATATATATATATATATATATATATATATATATATATATATATATATATGTATATATATATATATATATATATATATATATATATATATATATATATATATATATATATATTTATATATATATATATATATATATATATATATATATATATGGGCTGCGAAGTGGAGATTCGTCAGAACAGAAATAGGGTTTAGATTGGTTTCAGTTCGGGTCAAATTAGTTCAGGATGTCTGTTTGGTTATGTTAGTTGGTTTAGGTTAGTTTTAATATGTGTTGTTGATTGAGTTAGTCAGATTGGGTTATTTGGGCCAGTTCAGGCTGTGCGCGAGAGCAAGAACAACAACAACGGCCGCTTGTGGTGACATGGACCGATGGTCCGATGAATTGCTGCTGCCAAGTGCTGTCCAATATGAGAACCGCATTAGTAATTATAGGGTACGCATGAAACACCTCTTCCAGCTATATAACCCTCCAACCACTCGCAACTACTCTGAAATGTTTTCAAACAAACGCTATTTTATTTTGGTCAGTCGCACAGAAGAATGTTTTCCATCACGGGTTCATCCATCACCAGCATTTTATTTATGAACATTCAGGGGTGGACTGGGAGAGAAGGGCCCCGGGCGGGGATTGTGGATAGAGGGGCCTGTGGGGGAAAAAATGGAACCGTCATGAATTTTTGCGAAAATTACACTGCTCAAGTATATGCTGAAAAACACGTATCCAAGAAATCATAATTGGGAACAAATTCGCTTCGAGAGTTGCATGCGAGTTAAATTCCGCACCAACTGTACATTTGTCAAAACGAAATAAATCTCGCCTTTCCAAGTTTTCGAACATTCGACACCGACAGACCGGAATCTGTTCGCCATTGGCGGGCGTACAAACCACCGTTTCTGTTCAAACGCCTTGTATTGCTGTGCGTGGTGTCTTCAAGGGAAGTCACCAACAGCGTTACATTTTTCCGGTCTCAACATATATAAACGATCGTAGTAGCTTTCCGTTTTAGCATATTATAGTGGAACTGCTTCACATCATTGAGAGAATTATCTTTTCAAATACTGTCGATTCATGATATACGTTACCGGCACAGGTAGCTGAGTGGTTAACGCACTTGCTCCATGTGACCCGGGAGGCAGTGGGCATGTCGGACCCGGTTCGATCCCCACTACCGTCCATCCATACAGGGGTTTTTCGTGGTTTCCCTCTGTAATCTAGGCTAATGCTTGGATGGTTTCCACAATATAGGCCACGACCGCTTCCTTCCCACTATCATTCCCTTTACCCATTAAAAAAACTTCATCTCATCATCCCATCATCTCATTAATCATTCATCCGATGCCGAAAGATCTTAGTCATCATTACAGTGCGTCGTTAAAACCCAATATATATATATATATATATATATATATATATATATATATATATATATATATATATATATATATATATATATATATATATAGGCCTATATATATGATATACGTTTACATCAGGTTCCATGTTATTTATATGCTGCAACTGTGTGCGGTGAGCTAAAACTAGATGGCACACATATCGAGTGTCACTGTTACATATACAACTAATCTTTCCACCTTTGACATTATATTATAGGCTTCTTTCAAGTGACGTCACCCATTGTTGCAAGAGACAGACAACAATGTCCACTAGTTGGAATTGATCAATCAGAATGTTTGGTAGTCCACTAATTCGCTGTGTTACTATGGTAACGATTATTTGTCATTTCTTACTTGACAGAAGCCTATAGGCAAACGCAGCATATATATACGCGTTGTGAGATGAGAGAGATGTATATGCGTTGTACTCGAAAACCTAGTTCATATATCAGGAGTTGAAGTAACAAGTCCAGAAAGCTGTGAATCACGGTGCCATGATTCTGAATATCTATTAATCTCAACTATTTGATTGAAAAACACATTTATTATATTATTTGATTCAGAACGTCTGATCCGATTGGGATGAGAATTCATACAAATGTGTCACTTGGTTGTATTCACATTCTGTAGAATTCCTAATTGTTTTGAAGAGATTTGTCTTCAACTTTTTCTGCTCGGCCTAATCTTATGTTTTTTTAAAATTATTTTGAGATTGTTTTTCGCGAAAACGGTTGAACAGATTTGGCTCCAAAACAATATAATCTGAAGCTGGACAAGTCCGCGTGTTCAGAAAAACTTTCATGTTGATCAGTCGAACCGGTAGACCTGTGCAGTGTTGCAAAAACAAGAACTCCGTAAGAGTAGGATGAAAGTCTTTGCTATCGCCCATCTAACATTCTCAGTCATTATCATTTTCTACAAATATTTTGTCTTCGTCTCATGATGTAATTGTTAATTCTGTATCTTGAACCGGTAAAGTTTCATTATCATTTATATCTGTGAAATCACCCTGGCGGAAACTTTTCGCCCTGAAGAGAATGGCCTTACTCCCACTAGTCGTGTGCCTAATCACTTAATTTTGTTCCAGGTTCCATATTAGTAGCGGTTTACGAAGGTGTTGGCGTTTGATGTGGTCACTTGCTCCTGTAACTCCCAGTGTTCTATTGCCTCGCCAGATTCCCAGCTCCAGCAAGTGTAAGTAGAGAGAGAAAGAGAAAGAGAGAGAGAGAGAGAGATAAAGAGAGAGAGAGAGAGAGAGAGAGATGCTGGATGATTCGGGGCTTGGGATAAAGTTACTTCCTGTATGACTGATGATCTCGGTGACGGGAACAACCTCCTACTATCTCGCCGAACGCTCTATTATATCCTATCTAATCTAATATACAGTATATAATATCCGTGGCACGGATGGATCTGGATGTTATGACGTTTTTTTTCTTCTATTTTCTTCGATGTTGTAAGAGGCTGGATAGATCATTTTTGCCTCCCTGAAAGGTTTTTCATACTATATCGGCGTTTTTGGTAGAGGGTGATCAAATAACTTGTATACTTGTGATATAAGTTTGAAAATAACTTGATGGATTACAGTCTATGCGTACATTGATTAAAACTCTTGCTTCTCCAAAATTTGGATCAAATTTACGATAGCGAAATTCTGATCTATCATCAATAATAATATTAGTGATCATTATGATTGGTATCATTATTATTATTACTATTATCACTCTTGTTATTGCTATCATTACTATTTGTGGTGTTGTTATAACTATTCCAAATGATATACCTGATACTCTATATAGACTTTACTATATAGGCCTGTGGGAAAGGAATGTTTCATCATTGTTTTCTCATAGTTACAGTTTAACTGAGGTATACGTCTGAAAATTGAGTTCTATTCATTCTGAGTGGTAGCAAACATACTATAATAGAAACGGTCTTTTAATTTTTGTTTCGCTTCATAAATTATTCAGTTAGTATCACTCAAGACCCCCCCACCCCCAGTGATCATAGGGACATCTACTTGGCTGCGCCACTATCACTGGTCTACGGACGTATACGGATGTATTTCTTTCTATCTCAGTACAAATGTATACGCTTATAGTCTATTACAGATGGCTACCCTTGTCATAGTAGGGAAAATAAGTGCGCTGGTGGAATGAGGGGCGCGCGCCAGCGACCAGAAATTTACTAAATAAAACCGCAGACTGGTTATCATATTATCGCAAAAGCAGATCGATAAGCATGACCTGAACGATGATCACTAGCAAATATATTGGCTTGTTTCTGAAACAGCTATATACAGCTACATTCAAAACGCTCGTTGTTCATTATGTAGTTTTCTCTATGCATCAATTGTGATCGGTTGATTCAGGCCACAAACTCGTGAATTGAGCTATATAATTAGACGCGTATATGATTACCAAGCACCATAATGTATTTAATTCAGAATGAATTAATGAAATGAACGTTTATTAACATATATTCCCATATTGGGTTCATTGTTATTCAACTGCTTGTGGCAAACAGGGAAGAGCATGAATGGAAAAAAAACATGGTTCTATGACTATATTGAAATTCCATGTTGAGCTTAAGAACACCTTTTTCCAAAACACTTTTATGGCGAATGCATATTCATGAAATTTATATTTGTTTTCGAGGATAGCAATTTATTAAATTACCATTGATTGTAATTCCTATGTAATTCCGACATGTTAACTCTTTCCAAAATTCGCCTGACGATAATCGGGAAAAGGTTCAATGAATAGGGTATGTGAGCTGCCTTTCTCGCATTATTTCATTTCAATTTTTGCACTGCGTTTCACTTTTATGTACACAAAGATTTTCAAGAGTAATTGAGCTGCACACTAACCCAATTATAGCATCACAAATATTTTTGACAAGTTGAAATCTTATACAGATTAACATGATCAAAAAATGATTTCTGAAACATTTTTTATAGGCATATTTACAAATAAGAATAGACTGCACGGGCCACAAAATGTTCGCTTTTCTATGAAAAAACAACAACATGGAGATTAGGGAAAACCCGTAGACTGGAACCTGATATTGTGGACCACAAGAGTATATGCAGATGTCGTGTGGATATATTGGACCACACAGTAGATATTCTGTACACTAAAGCTAGGTAGACATTGTGAATCCCGATATTGTGGCCCCCAATGAAGCGGTCTACAAAACTATGAACACCGGGGGCCAGAATATCTTTTCCAACGACTAAACTGGTAATGTGAACCTCAGTAAAGTGATCCACAAAGATTTGTCATTGTTAACCTCGATAAACTGAAACCCGATATTGTCGACTGCAAAAGTGTATCCAAATGTCGTGCGGATATAGTGGACCACAAAGTTGACGTACTGTACCCCAAAGCTAATTAGACATTGTGAACCCCGATATTGTGGCCCCCAATATAGTGGTCCACAAAACTAGAACACCGGGGTCCAGAATATCTCTTCCAACGACTAAATTGGTATTGTGGACCCTAGTAGTGATTCTCAAAGACATCGGCATTGTCAAACTGAAAACGGTACCCCGATAAAGTGATCCACAGAAAACAAATACTGGCCTCCAACCCAAGCTATGCTGGTGCTCCACGAGTACAAATATTGTGTACTGCAAGCAAGGCTGCATCCCTGACGCCGTGAATTCGTGACGTACCAGCATAGCTCGGGTTGGGGGTTTCTCCAAAATTTTGTCGGAATTTTCAACTTTTTTTATCTCTTCAATTTTCAATCTACTATTCCAACATTATTATATCAATGAATAGCAAGAAAAATGATACATTTATGTGAGTGGGCTCCCCTTAATATCCAAGTATCGTACTTTTGGCACAACACATTCATATATTACATTGTACTGCAAGATACATTTCATTCTTTGTCGCCATAACTCACAGATAAACCTTTCTGGGCTTTGTGGAAAAGAATTTCAATTCAATTCAAAAGAAGTATCATTATCATTTCAGGTTTTTCGTGTTTTCTTTTTTTTTTGAGACATCATCAAACCATATTAGAAGTATATATTTTGTATTAGCATCGACACGTGATACAGAATCACTGTTTCCCAATCAGAGGCTGTGGATGAAAGATAGGATCGGTTTGACGGTTGACCACAAGGGTGATCTCATCAATAAAAAGAATAATGAATAAATTCTCCAAAATATTGTCATAGCTATCATTTTCATCATTCAACTATATTTTTCCCATTATTGTTATTATTTTTATTAGTATTTTAATAATTAGTTCTATACTGTGGCTCTGTGAGATGCTCAGGCGTTTCATTTATCACCACCCGCAGGTGAATTTGGTATTTGTAATGGAAAACAATTCAGAAAACGAGAGAACTTGTGAGTTCGAGCTAGGCAATTTATGGAAGTGGTGAACACGCTTTTGATGTCATGTAATGGCAATGCCACATGGAGATTTTCAAAGGCATTTCGATTTCTTTTTTTTTTCTTTTTTTTTAGTTTGTACAAATTCATTAGGTGAGTTGAGCGAGCACTTACATTCCACGTACTGGGAAAAGGTGGAGTAGGAAGCAGTGAGAGTAGTGAAATAGTATAAAGTCTGAGTCCATATAAATTATCTCGATTTTTCTCCATTCGAACTCTCAAATTCGATTAGCCTATATATGTATTTAGTTTTCATGCGATTCATTTCAAGATCGTTATCTACCGTTATCTATAGTAACGTTATCCACGATACTACTGTTATCATCTCTTCCGTTCGCAATTACTAATGTTTTTTTTCATCATTATTCCGTTTCGGAGTGAATATACTCATAATGTTTGAAACCGGACAGTACGACTATTGAAAGTAAATATTTCTCAAAATCCTAATCTGATAGATTCTTCCAACTCTTCACACATTAGTATCAAATATTTTAATCACATCTGTTATTCAATTGGAAAAATTCATTCTGAAAGATATTGTTGTGTTTTTAATAGAGTTGCTATCCATAGTCGACGAATAAACCAGCATGAGACCCGGTATTGTATGTTCCATGCAAGCTACACGATATAGCGGGGTTTTACAACAAATGTATGCTCCTCAGAGGTATATAGGAGAGCTGAGAACTGCTGATACCTCTTACTTCCCTGATATTAAGACGGTTGGATCAGTCGCTAGCTCACTGAGCCGTCATTCAAGAAACCCGGGCTCGAATCCCGCCATGTTTCACTGTTCAACTCTCGCTCTCGATCCGCGTGGCAGACGTATTGATCGACCACCAGAAAATTCAGCCGGAGTTGGTCCAAATTTTGGCATCATTTCTGTTGGCGTCTGTATATTTGCTGGTTCACTTCTTGGGGTAAAATATAGGAGAATTGAGAAAAATATATACAAAAACGAGACCGAAGTAGTGATGCGAAGATTGCCGATACACTATGGCTGAAGACTTGCCGTCCTCTTCCTTATAGGTTGACAGCGTGAGATGTAAACTATTTTTATTGAAGGCGATAATATTGATGTTCGTTGAATCGAAGGTATACCAAGTAGGTCTTGAAGGCAAACACACGTTCAAATTTAATAAATGACACTCATGACCAATATGCTTGATATGTGTCAAGAGATATATAGATAAATATAGACTCATTTTCAAGAAAGTGGAGGTGATGTTTTATATTCGTATTATAGCCCAAGTTATGGCTCTGTACACGACTGGCCCATATCGTTCTTAGAACATGTGACGAGCGAGTTATTGCTCATCGGCAGACAAAAACAAAGTTTGAAAAGTGCACTCGGTCTTGAGGTTGACAAAATAACGGTTCACGTTGCCCGTGATTGGTCAACCCCCCGAACACAATCCTTCACGTACTGAAGCCAGAAAACACTGAACGCTGTGAGAAGTTGAGGAAATTACAATATATGACAGAAGAGTGAATTTAAATTCAGTACCACTCTCACATACTGTATCGAACTCTAAAATAACCGAATAATTATAATCAACTTACAGTTTCAAATCGCAGATTACAATGGAGGGAACGGTATGAGAAAAGAGAGAAGGAATATTAATTGCTTTCGTGAATGATCTGGAGGCCTTGTCAGGTTACAACGCCTGCAAATTCAGCTATGAGTTTATACAGGACAAGGTCTACAATAACAAACACCGCTGCAGCTTCGAAACGTATAAATACCGAAGTATTCACAATTATTAACTTGGTAGGCGTTGGGTAGCTTATAAGACAATCAGGAGCGGACTGGAGAAAAGGGCTCGGGCGGTGATTACACAAACGAGGCCCGGAGAGAAAGAGATTAAAATAACAAATTTGCTTTGATCAAAAATGCACGGTTAAATAATAGAATCATACAGAAAATTATTCTATTAATTAAATCTATGAGACGTGAGCCGTGGATAAGTCTAGTATTTCATGAGGTATGTTTCATTGTTATTTCTAGAACTAAATAAGTTGTAGCCTATCACATTTTCAAATTCTCATACAATTTCAATTTAGTGCCCCCAATCTGTCCACTTTCATCTCTCGATACTTGAGTAGATTTTTAGGGCCCCAAAATGAGCTAAATGTGATGTGCCTGGGCGGGGCGATTACTCGTTACCCGGGCCTGTCCGCCCCTGAAGACAATTCATGATCCCTCGCCACTTGATGCTTCCAATTACTTGACGCCGTCTTATGCTTCAACTGTCTCCACGCACCGTGCCAGCGTGTATTAATTTCTCCTCCAAATAACCATCGGTTGATATTCGGTTTAATTTGATTGCAACCTATTATGGCCATTATTCACTAGATTAGACCATTATAGGGGTATCTCTATTGTTAGGGTTGATTACTGATGAGGTTCGGATGGGAGCGGCAGGGGGTGGGAGTGGGGTCGGGGGAGGTGGGGAGGGATTAGAGGAATGATTACGTAATGAGGAGAATTGACATCATTAGCAACTAAAGAGCGTGCTTCATGACTGTGTATAGACGTGCACGTACGCTACAAGTGCGCCTCACTTCTATACAGTTCGATTGTTCATGATTTCAATTAGGGTTGCCGTTCGATATGAAAATTGCAAACGATATCGGAACTTCGAAAGCGAATAGTGATCGAAATTGACAACCAATATACAATCAATTGAAAAATGTCGAATCGAAAATATCGAATGGGAGAATAATCAAGATTGGAAGTCATGATTCTCGATCATTGTTGAATGTTTCAGTTTCAGTTCATTTTCCAACCATTTTGCAATAGTATACACAATTGTAGTCAATTTATTTCTCAAAGGAGAAAGTCATTGACAATCTGATAGTTTTACTCCAACAATCTCATTCTGGTAATTATGATAACACATTACGAGCACGTCGAGCTCAATTCCCTACATATAGGCCTATGTCCATATTATACTACGCATACACAATTACTGACATCAACGAAAAACAGTGTGCGAAGTTCATATTATTTATTTTATTCACTTTTTATTAACTTTTTTTTCCACTTTTTTCTATTCACTTCACTTTTTTACAATCTCTCACTCTTTTTCTTGTCACTTGGTTATTTGACTTATATTACTGTTTTGACTATCTCCGATTTTTCAATTCGATATCGATTACCGTTTCAACATCGAATTAATCGAATATCGAATATTCCTATTTGTTATGGAATCGATGTTCTAAAATATCGAAATCGAACGGGAACCCTAATTTTAATCCCTCTGTTATCGATTATCCCTTGGCGTATTGGTAGCATTCGAACCAGTGGACGAGCCAGTGAGAACGTATCTGCAATTATGTCGTAACATTACGATTATATACCGTCAACTGTTGGAATGGAATGATTTGACAACAGTTTAGTAGGTCTATATCAAGTTGCATTGAAGGTTGCGTTTGTTTGCGGCCGGGAGATGGTGCCTTCACTTATCTTGAAAACACGTACCATACCGTGAGGACATTTCTGTGTAATATGGATCGCTGCTCTATCTGGTGGTGTTTTGTAGAAACGGCTGATAGGCTGGCAAACTTGATGCCAGCGAGCCGGCCTTGAACGCAACGTTAGTTCCTTTTATCACCACTCATCTACGTACGGTCAATAGTACTTTAAACGTGGACCGTGAATTGGAACATATTTTTAACACGGGAGGGATAGGAAGTGAGGACACCATATCCAACGCGCAAACTCAACCCTTGATGCATCGTGATCTATATCAGAGACCTCATTATATAACCTACTTGATGTATCATATTATAACGTTTTAGATAAGTAGAATGGAACGGAGTTCTAGGTAGTGTATCAAATCTTCAAATACTGATGACGGCGACTGATTTTTTTTTCAAATATGTCATTTGATAGCATGTGCATCTCCAGTTGTGATCGTGACGTTTGCTGTGTGATTAAAAACACTTTGCGTACTCATATTTGATTAGATGAGCGTAGCGAAGTCTCCATTCCACTCTTATAGGGCTCTGTCTGTATGTTTTTTTTTGTAAGCACTCCACAGGTCGCAGGGTTTGACGGATCGACATGGAACTTTCTTTGTACACGCAAACCTATACAACTTAGAACTGTATAGTTTTTGAAATGAATCCAAATGGATTTTGAGAAATATCATCTCAAAGTTTCTGAAAACCCCATAAGATTTGGCTGAGCGGAAAATGTAAAAAAATAAAATCTCTTCAAATGAGATAAAATTTTCTTTGAATGTGTATACACAGACTTCACACATTATCATCATTTTGTATGCAATTCTATCCAGCCGTTTTGAAGAAAAAAATTAAAATAACTGGTTTTATTCATAAAAATATATAATACCATAAAAATAATGATAGATTAGCTGCCGAGATTCACTGGTTTTATGCAATTCTATCCAGCCGTTTTGAAGAAAAAAATTAAAATAACTGGTTTTATTCATAAAAATATATAATACCATAAAAATAATGATAGATTAGCTGCCGAGATTCACTGGTTTTATGCAATTCTATCCAGCCGTTTTGAAGAAAAAAATTAAAATAACTGGTTTTATTCATAAAAATATATAATACCA
Source organism: Brachyptera risi (assembly GCA_964007535.1). Lineage (NCBI taxonomy): Eukaryota > Metazoa > Arthropoda > Insecta > Plecoptera > Taeniopterygidae > Brachyptera > Brachyptera risi. Next base: position 28,336,191 of record OZ023327.1, read on the forward strand.
TAAAAATAATGATAGATTAGCTGCCGAGATTCACTGGTTTCTAGATTCGATATTTGCCCAACAATGAAGTATTTGTATATGCGTCAAGGTGTGTATAATACCAGAGTCGATAATGTAGCAAGAGTGGAACTACTTTAACGACTTATGTACCTTATTCAGATATCAAGGTGTGTAGAATACCAGAGTCGATAAAGTAGCAAGGGTAGAACTATTTCAACGACTTGTATACCTTATTCGGATATCTCGCTCATCTTACAACGCATATTTCGCGTTTGACTAGTTAGATGAGCTTAGCGAAGACTCCATCCCACTCTTATAGCGCTTTGTCTCTGTTTCTTTTTTTTTTTTTTAGCACTGCACAGGTTGCATGGTTTGACTGGTCAACATGAAACTTTTTGTATACGGGCAAACTTTCACAACTTAGAACTGTATAGTTCTTGGAATGAATCGGTTCAATAGATTTTGAGGAATATCATGTCAAAGTTTCTAAAAACCCCATAATATTAGGTTGGGTAAGGAAATTTGAAAAAATGAAATCTCTCAGAGAAAAATAAAATTTTCTCTGAATGTTTAAGCATGAGTGATAGGCCCTACACATAATCACCATTTTGTAAGCAATTTGAACCAGCCGTTTCGAAGAAAAAAATTCAAATAACTGTTTTTATTCATCAAATATATGGAAATGATTTATAGCAGAATCAGGTTGCCAAGATTCACTGCTTTCTAGATTAGATATTTGCCCAAGAATAATGAATTCTTTATAAATTCGTCAATGTGTGTAGAATACCAGAGAAGATAAAGTAGCAAATGTAGGACAAAGTGTGTATGTAGTGACAAAGAATTCCAGAGTCGGTGAAGTAGCAAATGTATTCAGATATCTCGCTCATCTCACAACGCATATTTCGCGTTTGCCTAGTCTAAATTACGACTACAGGAAGTTAGGGAAAATGGAATGTCGTCGACTGCACAGCCAAGTGGCTCGTCACAAGAAACTCGCTACATCGAAGTGGCTATTCGTCGCGGACCGGAAGAAGGTTGAGGATTCGTCCTAGCTTAGATCAAATCAGTTTAGGATGTTTCTTTGGTTGTGTTGGTTATTTCAGGTTATTTTGGATGGGTTGAATAAATAAAATTATATTGGATCATTTAGGTTAGTTTGGGTCACCCACAACAACAACAACAACAACGTCCGCATGAGATGAGTGACATGGACCTCTGAATTAACACAATCATGCAACCATTCCATATCGTTAACAAATGAATGAATACCATTTTTTTCTCGATATATTCTTTGATAGATTGAATTATTAATTTGTCACACATTGTATGTGTGTGAAACTCAATTATTCCTCGGAACGTATAGTACAAAAACCTTCGAATATCAATATAGCCTTTTTTATGACAGTGTTCGATTAAAAATTACTTCTAGTCATTACGTGTCTATGCCCATGACTAATGCATGATATATTGATTTGAACAAGTGAATCATGCTATAGCTAGGTTTGTACACGTTTTCAGAGAACGTTGTTACAAAAGACGTGTTCAACTAACACTTCGATTATAGCGATGAAGGCCTATCATAATTTGAATTCTCCTCGTCAGTTATCTAAATTTGCAATCTATTGGGAAACATTTCATTCTCAATCAATTTCATTCAACTTACTATTCATTCGAGTATATAATATATATATATATATATATGTATATATATATATATATATATATATATATATATATATATATATATATATATATATATATATATATATATATATATATATATATATATATATATATATATATATATATATATATATATATATATATATATATATATATATATATGCATATATTTCATTTATATTGGGTATAAAGACGGCGGACGTGCTGTACTGATGACCATGATCTATTGGCGTGGGTGATTGATATATGGGATGATGAGATGAAATGTTATTTTATCAGGTGTTTTTGGATAGTGGGAAGTAGTCAGTCGAGACCTGTTGGTAAGAAACCATCCCAGCATTGACCTGAGCGACAGAGGGAAACCACGTGAAACCCGTATATATATATATATATATATATATATATATATATATATATATATATATATATATATATATATATATATATTTATATATATATTACAAATTATTCAGTTCCTTCTGAACGAGGTAGTCAATTATACTATTATCGTAAAGACTGCAGCAAGAGAGTGCGTTGCTGAACCTAATTTAAATAGAAAAATGCACGAAGCTGGAATGAAAAGCCCCCTCGTGAAGAAATCGCAAGGACGCGTAAATTATTTCCACTCTAGCTGTACATAAAAAGTAGGATAAATTGAAAATAGGCCAATTACGTACATGCTATTCCCACATTTAAAGTTTGTGTGGCGAATCTTACGTGTCTATTGTGTGCTAAACTCCCCCACCGACAGCTCGGTTATTCGGGAGCAGGGGGGGGAGGGGACCTGACGTATATACTGTGAATAAATGGCGCGGAGTTGATCCCGCAACGCGTCAACGGTTGATGTTATTCGTGGTAATGATAGGCGTGCACACAGGGTACGTCAGAGACGGCTCAGGCCGTACCTAATGCACCACAAGGAAGGGTAACACGATGTTGCATCCTGGATTCGCTCCAGCAATTGTCACATAATAGCATTTCTTGTGATATCGTAATTTAAAAATAAATCCATAATTTGCAATTCGTTCAAAATTCAAAAAATTAGCGTGCGTGGCGAAACGGGTGCCTTTTCCAATGTCGGCTCTCGATTTTGTACGTTGTTGGCCGCAATTTCTCTAGGGGAGTAGCAATTAATATTATGTAGTGCAATATTTCAACCTTCAATATTTCATCATTTGAACATAAATGTATATGTTTTCAAATTACATTTTTGTTTATGTTCCTACTCATATAGTGAGCTTATTGGGATAACAATGGGATGAAACCTCACCACGTGTATTTTGCATTCATTTATTGCTTTGCTGGAAAATGTATCTTCAATCACTCGAAATGGACCGTATACCTATTGAAAGGTCCTGCGCACGCCCAAGTTGGTAATTGAAATTTTTCACCAAATGCTGCCATACCAGACAAGAACCAAGAAGTACCCTGCAAGTCTCCCCCACTCGACGCGCCTTAATGAACTGGTTGTTAATTAAACAGTAATTAGACAAGGCCGAGCATTCGAAAGACGGTTGAGAGGAAAGTGGGGATGTGCCGTAGGATATAATGCTTATAGATGAAATCAAACGATTATTCGAATGGCGGAAAACGACGTGGAACAATTTTGAATGTGTGTTGTGGCGGTACGCTATACCATCAGTGCTAGCATATACCCACTACTCGCATGACGTATAGCACAAGTGACAGAAACGGGCGTCTAGGGGCATTTAAGAATGAGTGCAAGACGGCCGCATTGTCTAGTCTTGGCTCATACGCAGTCAGTACTTTGGCTGAGTACTCGACTATAGTGCCAGGTACAGCGGAGTGGACCTGCTTGTCCTCGGTACCGTAGTGAGATGCTGTGTGGTGTTGACTTTATTAGCCGAGATGTTCAATAAATACAAGTTGACTTTCAGTCTGTCGACTATCTAACTCGAGCTACCTCCTCCACAAACGCCCTGACACCACAGTGCAACATGGATTGTAAATAAAATTAATAAATAGGCTTTTACCGTATCCTGATCATCGGTGCTCGTTTCAGTACCGGTCATAGTGCGGCGTGAATTGAATACGGTCTAGATATGGTGCAAAATATCTGTTGTTGGAGAGTATTTTATAAATACTTCAGCAGCTAATAGTAGATATTATTACCGGCAGCGCCGTGTCAATACATTTTGTGCCCGAAATTTTGGTCCTTGAAGCAATTTTTCATGGAATACATATATTTCAATAAATGTTTTTCGAGCATTGTTGTCAGTACTCTTTCAATTCATGAGCTGACATCTCACAATATATGTATATATATATACATATTTATATATATATATATATATATATATATATATATATATATATATATATATATATATGTATATATATATATATAAAAATAGAAAATATATACATAGGCCTATATATATATACATAAATATATATATATATATATATATATATATATATATATATATATATATATATATATATATATACATATATAAATATATGTTTATATATATGTATATATATATATATATATATATATATATATATATATATATATATATATATATATATATATATATATATATATATATATATATGTTTATATATATGTATATGTATATATATATATATATATATATATATATATATATATATATATATATATATATATATATATATATATATATATATATATATATATATATATATATATATATATATATATATATATATATATATAATATTGAATACCTCAACTTCTTTTTGAATGAATACAACTTTATAGGCCTATATTATAATAATGTATTTTCTAATTTCGATGGCCTGGTGGAAATTTGTCGCCCCTCAAACATTTGTAGCCTGATATGGGTGCATGGATCATGCGCCAGGGCACTGCACCTCCATTCGGGTAACTGGGTTTTTGATTCCTGTCTACTAACGCGCTCGCTTTCCGTGATCTGGGAGGTGAGGGGCATATCAGGTCTTGGTTCGATTTTCGCCACCATCCATCCTTATAGGGATTTTTCATGGTTTTCCTCTGAAGTCTATAGGTTAATGTCGGGACGTTTGCCACAATTTATGCCACAACCGCTCCTTCGAGATACTTCCAACTTCCTTTCAATTACCTACAAAACCTCCATCTCGTCGTTCCATCATCTCAAATAACTTCCATTCGCCACCACTAGATCTTAGTTATCATCACAGTGCATCATTAGACCCAAATGAATCAATAAAGTGTATATTATTCTCTCCTCTTTTGTTGATTGAATGAATATACAGACAGCATGTTATTCTTTCTTCTCTTGATGAGCAAGATTGATAAGTGAAGAATGTGACGTTATGCATACTCTTATTTTTTTCAATCAGGAGAACGCAACATGATACTGCGTTGTAAGACCAGCGTTGTAGGCATATTTGTTTGTAATGTATGGAAAGCTACATTTGTACACATCTTGGTTTGAAAACTATTATGCCACTTTTTTCTTGATCCTTTTATACGGTTTATTTGATGTTACCTGTTTCTCTTCTCATTAGCTCAAATCTCCGTTGATATATTATATATATATATATATATATATATATATATATATATATATATATATATATATATATATATATATATAAATATATGTATATATATATATATATATATATATATATATATATATATATATATATTTGAATATATATGTATATATATATTTATATATATAAATATATATTTATATATATATATATAAATATATTTATATATATATATATATATATATATATATATATATATATATATATATATATATATATATATACATATATATATATATATATATATATATATATATATATATATATATATATATATATATACATATATGTATATATATATATATATATATATATATATATATATATATATATATATATATATATATATATATATATATATATATATATATATATATATATATACACTGGCGTCGGAACCGAGGGGGGGGGGAGGGGGCATTGCCTTTCCTAACTTTTGGCCAAGGTGGGACAAGAAAAAAGTCTTGCAAGACTCAATTTGTCTCGTTGTTTCTTGTTGAAACCTACTTCGTTCACATTGGCTGTCATTTTTTTCACACTGGCACAATTATCTACTATCGCGCCCTTCAATAATTCATCCTTCTCTGAAAAAATATTATGTTGACCTACGAATAAACATACAATAAGATATTATTTCTTATTATTAGGAATTGTATCAGTACTCTTCTACTTCACACTTTCTTTCTTATAATGATTCAATTATCAGATTTCAAAACTGCTCGTGAATCGCAAAAATCACTTGGAAAATGACCATATTTCAAAAAATCATTGCTGGGAATTTTGCCCCGAGAAATTGGGAATAACTTCGAAAATGTCCATAATGGTTATATTATCAAGAATAACTTTGGTGATGTTCATAGTGATTGAATCATTGGACTTCAAAACTGCTTGTAAATATAAAGAAATCACTTGAAAAATGACATGAGCCCATTTCGAAAAATCCCCCGCTTGGCTTCGCTGGGAGAAATCGCAAAATTATAACTGCGAAAATGTTCATGATGATCCAATTATAAGACTGCGAAACCATTTGTGAATCGCAAAAATCACTTGAAAAAATGTCCATATTTTCAAAAATTCCCTGCGGGGCTCTGCTGGGGGACGTCTGCCCCCCCACACCCCCTTCTCACGCGCGGCAGGTGTCCATCAGAGTGTTCATTTCATTCATGTGACCTGTGCACTCCCCAATACACAAATACTAGCGACGTCACTGAAAAAAATATCTAACAGATTTCATATTTTTCGTGAAATCAGCTTCAACGTAAAACGATGTGATTCTGGAAAACCCCTTGAACAACTCATACTAAAAATTTTTGAGGTGCTTTGAAGAGTCTCCTCCCTCCCATCGTGACCTCACTGTCAGGAATTGGTCTTGACCCCCCCCTCTCATCTTCCTAATCGTTCCGACGCCCCTAAATATATATATACATATATATATATATATATATATATATATATATATATATATATATATATATATATATATATATATATATATATATTAATATATATATATATATATATATATATATATATATATATATATTTATTTATATATATATATATATATATATATATATATATATATATATATATATATATATATATATATATATATATATATATATATATTTATATTTATATATATATATATATATATATATATATGTCTTTTTTCATCTTCTGAACGCCTCATCCTGTCAGTGTTGATCCTAGAAAAAACATGTAACATTTTTTCCGCTCGAATTCCTCAAAAACTGTATTCTAGAAAAATGATTTTTCCAAAATTCATCCTCTTAGTTGATCTAATGGATGTTTTCAAAAATTCAAAATGGTTTTCCTCGAAAATAGCTCTACCTACTAGGCCTCAAAAGTGAACGGTATCAAGCTAGATGATGACATATGCGCAGGCCAAGTTTTTCACAATTTGTGCTTTCTTTCGATCTACGGTTCGCGAACAAAAAAAAATCGATTTTCAAGTATAAGGTGAAATTGAGTTTTCATTTGGCTCAACCAGACATGCCTCGAGTGAACGGAGAGATGGAATGAGGTATAAATCGTTCAGAAGTTGCCTCTATTGCACATCAAATTTCTATTATTTTGGGGAGATTTTCATTTTCATTTTCCCACTCAATCATAACTTCCGTATTTGGGTGTTAAAAAATCGATACTGTTTTTCCCTCGAAGGTTACGAAAGAAATTACCCCACTACTTGTGCATATTTAGGTCATCTTTCCTCGATTAACAAAGGATCATAAACTAGAATCAACTGAGTAAAATCCAGGTTGGGTGGAGGGGTGGTGGGGGTAAGGGTTTTGTTTTGTGATATTATAAACGTAGGTTACACGCCATGTGTCCATTAGTAATGAGCCAGACTGTTTGAAAGATCAATTATAGATAGTAAAAAACGCAGTATATACGATGGTCGCATACGAGCGTCGTGCAGTTGAGCTGAATGTCAAAAAGTATAATTAAAAGTGTCGGAATAATATTGGTGTTCGTCATTTCCTAAGCACGCCCCCAGAATCATATATTTTGAAAGTGAGAAAAAAAAGTATGAACGGTATGAGATATCAAAAATCTGATGAGGGAAAACTGATATATTTTCATTATACCTTCGAGATGGTATAAGTTATGAATGTTCAACTCATATAGCATAATTGTCAAACTTATAAAGCTGAAAAAACACGTTTGACTACGTACGTTTGTTACTTTTACACGTTCGTTACATTTGACAAAATATGCGATATGAGTAGATAGTTACCGATAGTAACTTATACCGCCTTGAAGGTTTTAAAAATATCTGTGTTTCTCCTGTATTATAATTTTGATATCTTTCACCGTTCAAAAGAAATCACCAAAAAACTGTTATTTGGTATACAAAAAAAAATGTTTGCAGGGTCTATAATGTACTCTACAAAGAGTAGGTATGCAAGTAGGCATGCAGGGAGTGCGCCAGCGGGCGGCTGTGTGTCGATACGCTGAACCGAGTTATCGTTATCTGAATAATTGACGACTAGTTAGTGAACTATAAAGTGGATTCTGAAGTCAAAAGACTGGCCTCTAAAACTTTGACAGGTTGACCTGCGAAACATTTGGAAATCAATTGTGTTTTGCCCCGTCACCCCTTTTCAGATATCCATGCATCTATATGTATGCATATTTCATTCACCCCTAATTTGTTTCTTCGACTGGGCATGGGAAGCGTATCTGTTTTCTACTGAATTTAGTGCGTTTGCCAAGAGGCATATCAATGTGGCTTGAACTGAAGTGAAAAGTTCTTTTTTTACTTGTTTAAACCGCGGTCAGGATTCAGGAATGGCAGTATTGGATTCACATGTTTATGGGGGACAGAAAACGGACTTTTACTTTTGGTTATGATACATTCGATCGGCGTATGTTGATTTCTCTTCAGGTTCATAGGAACTTTCATTCAAGTTTGGCGGTGGGAGGAGTGGTGTCATAATTGTCGATCAAAATGTAATACAAGTGTACAACATATTTGTGTTTTGTAATTTTAAACTTTTTCATTGACTTTTGACCATCTTAGAAGCATATTTATCATAATTTAGGGTGTATTCTGACGAAAAGAAGTAAACTTTGAGGGTTTCAAGGCATATAGAATGTGTGCATGTGTGGGTAGGGAAGGGGGTAGATTCAATCCGACCCTACCCTCTAACTCCCTCCCCCATTCCTATGCGCCTGATTCCTTCCGTGAGCTGAAGAAGTCTATATTTCTGCACATGTGCTGAACGGGCTATCAAATATCAAGTTATACGTATCCACCTTGAAATGGATGTTCTCTTGCGTTGTCATGAAGATTTTTGATATGATCAATGTAAGTCTTCGGTCTCTATCTTCACTGTAGCATAAAATTGATGGCCATACCTGATATGTTGAAAAATGCAAATACAAATGAAGTAACTATTGAGGGGAACCTACTCACATCGTTACATTTTCAGTGTCAATATGACATGAACAATCGTATTGACTTACCGCGGATGAATATACTGTAGTGTAATTGCTTCACACCATTCAGAGAAGTACGGCCATTCACAAAGTAAGTTTCCCACTTGTCTCAATTTCCCGCATTCTCACAGTAGCATCGTTGCAGCTATTCAAGATGAAGGCTCCTATTCCAACTCCCACCGATTGTGAAGTGCAATCAGTGATGAGTTTTTGAACGCACAGAGCATAGCGCCGATCGAAATTCGTCGTCAGCTGCACCGGGTCCATGGACCTAACGTCATGAGCTAGCAGATAGTGCGTCGCTGGTGCAGACAATTTCCAGCAGGTCGACAAAGTGTGCATGATGAGAAGCTGCAATGATGTATGGCCTTCAACTGTGCTTCTCACCATACACACTTTGTTGACCTGCTAAAAATTGTCTGCACCAGCGACGCACTATTTGCTTTCTCATGACGTTAGGCTCATAGACCCGGCACAGCGGATGATGAATTTCGTTCAGCGCTAGGCCCATGGACAATTAAAAACTTCATCACTGACAGCACCTAACAGACGGTGAGAGTTGGAATAAGAGACTCTATTTAACACCTTCAACGATGCTACTGTGAGAACGCGGGAAGTAGCGTTAGTGCATGCGCCGTGCCACGTCATTGCTCTATGACGTACGCTCATGCAGTCGCTTTGTGCAATATGAGGTTTGCTAGCTGTGGGACGAGTGAGAAACTTACTTTATATGGATGGCCCTCGTATCTTCTGAAATACTGTCGATCCATAATGAACATTCACAGTAGGTTTTATGTTATTTGTTTGTGACGGTACGCGGTAGTAAGAATCGATAGCAAAAATATCGAGTGTTATCGTTACACAAGTGATATTTGTATATATTTGTTGTTATCGAATTGAAGTCATCAGCATTTTCTAGAAATATCGTCTTCATCTCATGATGGGTATATTTCAATCTTGCATCTTGACCTTGTACTGTTGAAGAATTGTACATCTGTAATAAGCCCTCTGGTGGTAATTTTCCGCCCTATGAAGACTGGGGACGCCCTTGGTGTTCACATTGTGTCTTGACTCTTGACCATGGGGGTATTTGGGGGTATTAGCCTATAGACTACACAAATTGAAGAATGTTTCATGGTAACATAACCACAATTTAGAGTCTTAAGTTTGGCGTCATCACAGCGTTCAACAGTGAACGGATTCGTGCGCTGAGCGCATGCTGCCTGTTACTCAAAGCTAGTTGTACCTAGCACAAAGCAGAAGAGTGAACGTACATTTGGGCCTGTCTCCACAGGGAAAAAAGTTTCCACCAGGGCGATTATTTATGAAAATATTGTGAATGTTTCTTGTAGATCGACTATATTCCAGAAGGTACTTCTCTGCACTGTGTGAAGCAGTTTCACAACCATACGACCATCCGGAAAGCCACTACGATTGTTTATGCTTTAGTCGACACTGAAAATGGTCACGAGACATGCATCTTTCGTTACATAATTTGATTACTCCTCAAGATATTTTATCGTGTGTGGTATCGATGTGTTCATGAAATAACTGCCTTTGGGCTGAACTAAAAATGAACAGTTCAATCAGATGCGCTCGGCCTACAAAACCAGAGGAAGTTGAGCCATTTCTTGTTGTAAATCAAGTCAACAGAAACTATTCATTTGTACCAAAGCGGTCATAGGTATGCTGATGAAATGTGGTTTATCCGATAGAGGAAAGTTTACTCGACCAAAAATGTATTAATTGTCATCTCCATGCTAACTATCCACTCGTTTTGTTGTATATGTAACGGTTTGACGTATTCTTCAACTGGTTTTCCAAAAATCTCTATGAATTTTCAACTTTTTTCCATTTTAATTTTTCTATGTTGGCCCACTATTTCAACATTGATACATCAATGGATATATTTTAAATGATACACTTCTGTGGTTAGATCTCTCTTGACGATAGTGAGTTGCATTGTGAAGCGGTGAACACAATGATGTTTCTCTAAAAGCATAGGCAGCCCTGAATACGTGGTTCCAACTTTGCAATTACAAATATCTTACTACATTTTTTCCATCCCTGGTCTGTCGTATGAAGAGCCGGGCTTATAATTATATTTACTTTAAGAACGGCGTCTTCACATCCACTAAGTGAATGGGTTACTTGATATTCATCAATCACTTTTAAGCTTGGGTGTATAAATTTTAATGGGTCGCAGATCCGACGATTACTCAGAGAGCATTCTTTTCATGTATGCTGCGTGAAGATTACTCCTAATTCCTCACTGTTTCAGTCTAAGAATCCTACTAAGTATCTCTAATCTGGAATTAAATAAAACATCTTGACAGCTTTGTAAAAATATACTTGATGTCTTCTCGGTTTTCAGTTTCGACGAAGTGAAAAAAAAAACATTGCAAAAACTGAAGAAAATATTCTATTTCTATTCGTATATTTTATTTTTCATTGATATCAAAATCTTCGTGTGCAATCAGTGGTTCATTCCCCTTTTTCGTTTAATGTTTCATTTTATTTTAGTTCACTTCTCAATCAAGGCTAGGGATCAATTAGTAAGATCGTTGAAAAGCGGCACCTTTCCGTTGATTTTTAGGATTTCAGGGCGGTCTTGTCACCATTTTTCTCCCCTTGCTATTAATTCTATTCTGTTTTTTGAAGAAAAATTATTGAAATCCTACGAAAATATCATATTGATACCTCAATATTAATATAGGTGATGGAATTAGATGTTGAAATACATACTGGACAAAGTAAAACTGGGCCGGCCACTCTGACTTGGAGGCTGTAGATAACAAAATCTACCGTAAAACTTGATGCACCATGGAAGTGTGAATCAATTGAAAACTGAGATATCATCATTCTATTTTTGCTGTGGGTGCTGTCATATACTGTTGAATGTCTCGAAGTATTCCTCCATCAGTCGTATTGTTACAATTCTAATTGAATTAACAAAAAAAGATACTTTTTCACTAACATCGAAACTATGAACTTCATTGAATCTCTGCTCTTACAAAAGAGTTGCCCAAATACACAGAGTAACATGGAAAATAGTAATATTCTTATGAGATTATAAAGCCAATTGAATGTGTTTATGAATGATTGATTCACAAGTAGTGCGAATATAAATGAATTGGAAGGTGAATAAAGAAATGTGTACACGAGTATAGTGTTGATGGAATAGAAAAAGTAAAAATATGTATAGTATGATTGTTCCCCAAATAAGGCCAAGGATGAAAGGTAGGATCGTTCGGACGGGGCAATAACTATCTCACCACAGCAAAGAATAATTGATGGAAATTTAACTCTTTCAACAAACAAATCACCTTAAGGTAATGACTTCAGGGATACCTAGTGAACAATTAAAACATTTGCTTTGGGGAGAAAAAAAAATCTTGAATCTTCTCCCTTCCTTGATCTTCTTTTTCTCTTCTTCGTCATCATCTTCCTAAGTAACTGAACTGAAACTAAACTAGATACTGAAAATAATTTCAAATTTCATTCCGGAATGGGAAAAAGTGTATGATATGTGACGTTTTATGGTGCCATATACTTCGCATGACATTCTTTTTCATATCCAGTAGAAGAGAAAATAATAAAGGAAAATGCATGAATAGATTTATGAATGCTGACCAGTTTGCCGACTTTTGAGCCTCGTGGTACCTCCGATCATTTTCCTCTCCTTTTTTTTACTGCCATAGACCTATTAACTTGGGATTTCAAAACGTCAGCTATTTCAGAGTGAAGGGTGCAACCTCTCCATGATAACTTCGGCGCGTGTATTATACTACATGCTGTATGCGACGGCTAATTGCCACTGAACCGAATGGAAATTCGAAAGCATAGGCATGCGCAGGACGTCTCAATACGTTCGGCCCTTTACGAAAAATGGGAAACACTTTATCTAACAAAGGTATATATTCATGCAAAATATACATGGTTAGATCTTATCCCATTGTTATCCCAATATGCTCACTTTATCAGTGGAAGCATAAACAAAAAGTCTGAGCTGAAAATATAATTATACATACATTTATGTTGAAATACTATGATATCAACAGCGCTGATGGAAATAATAGTTGTGCATAATATTCATGGCTTCATCAACTAACAGAAATGAAGCCAATAACGTACACAATGCCAAACCGATAATGGGTAAGGTTCCCGTCTCACCCGCAGGGATTTTTTCTTTTAATGAATTGAAGTGATTTCATAGGTTTGCAATGATGACGTTGATACATTCAAGAGATGTTATTATTTTATATTTCTTGGAGATAATTTATAGGATACAACATTCAGTGTACTCTTACTTGTGATTGATGCATTAGGTACGGCCTGGGCAGTCTCTGCGTGCCCTGTGCGTACGCATATGCTGAAAAGGCACACGTTTAGTGGTGTAATGGTTCTCGTAAACCGTATGTGCATCTAACTGATACAGTGGACGATTGACTTGATCGATTGCATATTGGCGCATTCTGTTTATTGGGATGCCTGCGATTTCCCTAACGGTGAAGGTGTCGGTACCTGAAAACTGACCTACCTAATAAACACTATCCAAAATGAGGGGAACGAAATAAGTGAATGTTAGGGTTTGGAGGTGCGTCGACAGCGAGGTTATTTTGCGCCTATGCTCATGTCCTTATACTTTGTCATGGTAGTCAACGTTTGAGGATGTTTTGAGTAAATGGAGGGAACGGGTAAGATATAGAAGAGCGATGGAAGATGAGAAAAAAAAGACAATAGATAGATGAGAGAAGTAACAAGAAATGAAAATAGAATGAAAACGCAACGCTCAGTAGATCTACTCCCTCTATATACTCCCGTCACCAGAAGGCTTCCGCTCGACCGAGACAATTCGAACTTAGTCTGGACCCTCACTCCAGATCTGAGCATATTGGGAGCGAATACATTGTTCCCAACAACAGCTTTAGAGATCACCGGGCCGCGCAAGCTCCCACACCATGTCAAGGTGTCCGGATCCTCCGAGGGGGAAAACTAGTGCAGTTCGGAAACACTGGTCTACCTCCCCACCCCCCACCCTATCTTTTCCCTAAGCGAGACGTTGTCGTAACACTTGCCCATCAGTCCTAATATCTTATAAGATATAAATTTAAGGCGAGCCCAGTCTTCACAGGGCCATAAGTTTCCGCCAGGGTGCTCTCACATGTATAAATGATCGTAAAAATTCACAAGATACAAAATTGAAAAATACATCATATGATTCAGACAACATTTGTCGAAAATGCTGATAACTTGAATTTTATATGAACGATTACTTGTGTGCAACAGTAACACTCGATATTTTCGCCATCGTTTTTTACCTCACCATCCACGTACCGCTTCATACAAATAACACGTCATAATTGTATTTGTTTACCATGGATCGACAGTACTTTAGAAGACATTTCTCTGCGTCGTGTGACTCATTTTCACTACGCTATTATGTTCATCCGGAAAGTCACGGCGATCGTTTAGATTTTATTTGACACTGGCAATGTTTTGCTGAGGGTAGGATCCCCTTGACCATTCTCTTCTGTGCAGGGGATTACTGGAAAACCATGGAATATTAGTGTCATTCTTTTTTAGCTACTAATGTACAAACCCATTTCTCAAACTCGCTTCTCTACGCGTAGAACGTCGACTAATTGAACATTTTACTACATTATTCTTTGTGCCCAGTATTGGTAAAAGGGTCCGGACTCGGAATAATGTAAGGGAAAGGAGGGACGAGATGAGAGTGACGACGCCTCTACATCTATTGTTTACATCACTTCGGACGGCCAAGATTCTTTACTGCTGCTCACAAGTAAATATTAAATATTTATTCCCAAATAAAAGTTTATGGTTCGACCCTCCTCCAGAAGACAACGGCGCACGCGGTGGCGTCTTCGTAGGTTTCAGGACTGCACGCCATAAAACAATAGCAATTTCGTTGTTTTTTCTTGGGATACTGATGATGAACCTTCTCTTGTCAAAGAGATCAAATCTGGGCAATTCAATTGCTCAAGCAGGTGATTTTATCATATTTGATAGTAGTCAACTAGTTCTGATCTACATTTTTTTTTTAATTCAACATCGAAACTTGATACAGAATCATTGTTCCCCAATTGAGGCTATGGATTGAGGGTAGGAGCTTTCGGACGGGGCACCACAAGGGTGATATCTTACTACCCCAAAAAATAATCAGAATGAGATCCCATTTCATAAAAAATAATTCAATAAGAAACTCGAATCAATAAGCTAGCAACCGACCCATTGTTCAGTTCGCATATATGCCATGCATGTGTATGCAACGGAACGGACAAATGAATAAACGATGACCGGCACAGGTAGCTTAGAACTGACACGCTTGCTCCATTGTGACCCGGAAGGTAAGAGAAGATCCCCCTCGGTTCGATCTGCGCCCACACCTTTCATTATTATACAGAGCTTTTTTTCGTGGTTTTCCTCTATATCCTATAGACAATAATATATAATGCCTGGATGGTTTCTACAACATGAGCCACTATCGCTTCCTTCTCACTATGCCCTCACTATCACTATCCCCTTACCCAAAATACTTTCATCTCACCATCTCAATAATCATTCGTCGACGTCAATAGATAGTAGTTACTTTTTACTCCTGGAAGGAATACAGTAATTGATCAGCAACGCATTGGGCCCTGAAATATTTAATGAAATTCCTACCAATATTCGTTCAATTGGTAAATTTTCTACTTTCAAAAAGGACATGAATTTATTAAAAAAACTAGTTATTTGTGATATTTTTTTCGCATGCGTGTCTGGTGTACTACTTATTCACTGGGTATGAATGACTATACGATGTGGGTATTTTGTGATCTGAATGTAATTTTATTTTATTAATTCATTTCATCGTTTATTTATTTATTTATTGTATTTCATTTTTTTATAATTTTTTTTTTTGAATTTCTTCATCAATCATCACTTGAGAAATCGGAAACAGTAGAATAAATTGATTTGTAATGTGTTATAGTTTCGCCAACATGAATATTAGCATTCACCAGTATTGCCCGCACACAAGATGTTCATATACGCAGGCTTCTTCTTTTCTTATTTTTGATCTTGCAATGTCAACTAACACATATTTTGCTCACTTTTATACTCTTTGTGTTCTACTTGTGCTCTTGTTCTATAAATGAGATTGAAAATAAAAAGAATCATACATTGAATTGAATTGATTCTAGTGCGTCGTTGAACCCAATAGAAATAAATAGTTGAAACAATAATTGAATTGGGCCCGGTAGTACCAAGTCCAGTTAGCCTCTTTCTGAGAGTTAGTGGAACCAAATGGCATTGGTAACCATGGAGATAAGCGATTCAAACTCCCAGTTACAGTTATTCCCACGTTGGTGATTCCAGCGCAGCCAACAATTTAGTCAATTATACTATGCTAGTTCTTCTTGGGTCCTGGCGTATAATCTTCTTACATCATATAGGTTTCACAAACCACTAACCATCTGTATGAAATGATGATACGGAGAGCAGCAAAGAGTGAACACAAAGTAATATTTAACTTACCTTCGTTTCTCAGTTAGCTATAAGGCACCGCTTGAACTGATGTCACCGTTGGGCGTGGGTTCGAGTCCCTAATGAGTCATTGTTTTTTTAACGTCCTTTCACTCATCACTTGATATTTTCATCATACTTTGCTCAAAATATGCATAATCTTCGTATCCCCGTATAACCTAGCTGTTGGTGGGGTCGTTGAGCAAACAATGATCATTATCAAGTGATATCAAATCGTGTTCATCTATACAGGCTATGTATGTAATTATGGGTTTGATGCAATGTTGCTTATACGTAGGCCTATGTACATTTGGGGTCACATAAAATGGTCGATCAAGCTACATCAAAATGCATCCTGCCGAAAATTCACAGATATTATTGACACACTCTTAAAACTAGCATATAGTATAGTATATAGCACTCCGAGTATAGTCTGTAAAACAAAATTAGCTGTAAAATATGCGTAGATTCTATTTGAAAATTGAATTTTCATTTAGAAAAAATGTATCTCGTGTAACCGCATGTGTGCAAGTGACATATTGAAATTATTGTCATGTGCAGTAATAACAAGAATGTTCAATTGTACCGGCACAGGTAGCTGAGTAGTTAACGCACTTGTTCCTTGTGACCCGGGAGGAAGTGGGCATGTCGGACCTGGTTCGATCCCCGCTATACCGCGTCCATCTTTACAGGGTTTTTTCGTGGTTTCCCTCTGTAGTCTAGACTAATGCCGGGATGGTTCCCACAATATGGGCCACGACCACTTCCTTCCCATAATCCCTCCCATTACCCATAAAAACCTTCATCTCATCATCTATTATCTCATTAATCATCCATCCGACGCCAATAGATCTTAGTCATCATTACAGTGCATCGTTAAACCCAATATAAGAAGAAAAAAATGTACGATCGCGGTTACATGAACTGGTTGATCAGAACACATTAAAAATGCATCTTGAAAAAAACGTATCGTCATGAGTATGCACTAAAACTAACAGATAATGTA
This sequence comes from Brachyptera risi, assembly GCA_964007535.1. Taxonomy (NCBI): domain Eukaryota; kingdom Metazoa; phylum Arthropoda; class Insecta; order Plecoptera; family Taeniopterygidae; genus Brachyptera; species Brachyptera risi. Next base: position 28,353,943 of record OZ023327.1, read on the forward strand.
GGCCTACTCACGCATCCTATGTGCAGTGTGTGAAAAACTTATGAGCAATATATGCGTAGGTTTCATTTGAAATAAAAGTTTCGGAAAAGTTCATTTTATGTGACCGTAAGTATATACGAACATGTGTGGTGTCTTCCCATATTTCTTTCTGGGATGTTTAGAATTTTTACACTTTAAGTAGCGAAAATTAAGTTTGGGAAATGAAGTGCTTGGCGTCGGGCCTTGGGGTGAGGTGGGCTTTGGGGTTGGGGATGAAGGGTTGTGGGGGGAGAAGGGTGAGGGGTTGCGTCAGCTGGGCTTGTCGTGCAGCATTGGTTAGCTGTCGTTTCGACTTTTACGGAATAACGACTTTCAGTTTAACGCACACACAGTTTCTTTCCACCATCAAACCGTGCTGGAAACTCTTGAACTGTAGATGGTTGAGCAAGCACTACCCGGCGCGGGAGTGCAATAGGAACTTCCTGTGTATTTATATCTAGCTGTATGAGTGTATACAAATCTACTAGGAAAACGCCGCGTATGCGTTGAGATACGAGTGAAATATTCATATATAATAAACTTTAAAGTTATAGGCCTATACACACACACACACACACACACACACACACACACACACATACCTGTTTTTCTAAGTAGTTATGAGCCTTCCGTATTCATCCATCGATTAATTCATTCATTAATTCATTCATTAGATGAGCGTAGCGAAGTCTCCATCCCACTCTTATGGAGCTTTGTCTGTGTTTTTTTTTTTTTTTTTTTTTTTTTTGTAAGCTGCACTGTACGGGTCGCATGGTTTAACTGATCAATAAGAAACTTTTTTTTTGTACGGGCACAATTTTACAACTTAAGAGCTGTATAGTTTTTGGAATGAATCGGTTCAACCGATTGTTAGAAATATCATGTCAAAATTTTCAAAAATCCCATAAGATTAGGCTGGGCAAGAAAATGTGAAAAAATAAAATCTCTCCAAATGGAATAAAATTCTCTGTAAATGTGTATACATGAATGACACACATTATCACTTTTTTGTAAGCAATTCTAACCAGCCGTTTTGAAGAAAAAAAATTAAATTAGCTGTTTTTATTCATCGAATATATTATAGAAGTGGAAGCAGAATTAAGTTGCCGAGATTCACTGCTTTCTAGATTCAAGAGTTGACCAGCAATGAAGTATTTTTATATGCATCAAGGTGTGTAGAATACCAAGAGTCAATAAAGTGGAAAAGGTAGAACTACTTTAACGACTTTTATAGCTTATTCAGATATGATATCAAGGTGTGTACAATACCAGAGTCGATAAAGTAGCAAGGGTAGAACTACTTCAACGACTTTTATTCCTTATTCGGATATCTCGCTCATCTTACAACGCATATTTCGCGTTTGCCTAGTATCATCTCATTCTTATGGCTGATAGCCTTGCAACCTGTACATTTTCTTTGCTGACTAACTTCAATCTCAATATTCGTCAATTTTCCAATATAATATTTTATTTTATTGGAAACGACTTCGAGTAATCCAAATTTATTTTAACTTGATAAGAACAACTACTGAAACGATGTCAACATTCTGTGAACATTAAATCTGAAACGGATGGGAATAAGAAATTGAAAATATCACCCATTGAAATGCCTATGGAGATTTTTCAAAGTTTCCGAATTTGTCCCTAAAAAGTCCAACCGATTTTACTCAGAAACAATCCCAACCCATTCTGGTAGACACCAATGTCCAGAAAAAGTTTTGAGTCGATTGGTCTTCGCCTGACCTGTATGCCGCTCACAAAATTACAAACAAGCAAACCGAAACAAACACATAAGAACGGACGGAGATCGCTTTCTTTTTGGTGAGTGAAATTGGACGTCTTCGCTACGCCGATGTAATAAGCGAGTCAAGTGATGGCAGCGCGAAAAGGTTGTTCGTCACCTCGTTCCCTGGGACTGAGCTACATTTTCATCCGACTATCGAGTATAAAATACCGTAAAGAACTGTGACCACGATCGCTTGTTCTTCCTTTCAACAACTATTTTCATTTTGAAAGTCGATATAGATTGAAATTATTGTGGTCCGATTCAATGGAATGGGTAGTTTATATTTCGTGTTCCTTTTACGCAACAGACAGTATACAATGGAATTTACTCGTGTATAGGCCTACTACTAACAGACGTATTCTTTCAAAATCTAGGACTGTCGGACAAAACAATTCTGGGCGTCACTGTCCCGTTTTGTTCCCTATCTTCCAGAACTTGCTTGTACGTTCTTATCAACATATAGGCCCACCAATATTGGTCAAGTTTCGGTTTCCAAATATGATTTTTTTGGTTCCGATTTCTTTCTCTGCCCCTGGTTTTAGTTGAAGAAAAATGTATGGAGATTAATTAAAGATTGAAGGAGAATATTCTCTCTGATCATTCCTCAAGGGGAACTTATACACACAGCGTAGCATTTTCAGTGTCTACGTGACATATACACTATCGTAGTGCCTTTCCGTCTGAACATATTGTATAGTGGAACTGCTTCACATTCACACCATTCGTGGAAGTATCTTATAAAATATTGTTGATCCATATCAAACGTTAGCAATAGATTAGGGGGCCTACACGTTATTTGTACGCGTTGAAGTATAAGAAATCGATGGCAGACATATCGAGTGTCACCGTTACATACAACCGATCTTTCCACCGCTATTATCATATATCATACAATTCGAGTCATTATCATTTTTTGACCAATATTATCTGCAACAGATGATGTATTTGTTGATATTGTATTTTGTACGGTTAAAATTGTATCATCCTTTTTATCTATGAAATCACCCTGGCGGGAACCTTTTCCCCTATGGAGACTTTAGACGCCTAACGACTTCAGACTCGTACCTCCAGCCTCCAGCCTCATACATGCCCAACCCTCGGGAACATCGTTAAACCGTCTTATCGTGTATTGATACAGGACTTGATCTGAATAATTCGGGGAGAGCGAGACTGAATGAAACTGTGCGTGTGTGTGTGTCTATATAGGAGAGAGAGAGTGCGAGAGAGAATGAACGGATAGAGATAGAGAAAGAGAGAGAGAGAGAGAGATATTTTCTACGCGATTAGAAGGCAATTTACGAAATGCAACGGGAAGGAAGGAAGCTGTAAGTAGCAATGGCATGCTACGCGCCCCGACGCTCGCTCTACGACGCTACCCGACGCTAGCGATTCCGCGCGACGCCTCTGAGAACCCCGACGCGCTCCGTGTACAAAGCAGATAATTGAGTATTTCGCCATCTTCTAATTGGATTAATTGTTTCCCAAGTCTTTCGACATTTTCCAACTTAGATACAATTTGCATTAGATTTTCAGTGTACTGTGTGTGGGCCTATATTTATATATATATATATATATATATATATATATATATATATATATATATATATATATATATATATATATATATATATTTATATATATATATATATATATATATATATATATATGTATATATATATATATATATATATATATATATATATATATATATATATATATATATATATATATATATATATTATATATATATATCGTTCGTCTTGCACGATCGTGGGCAAAAATCTGGGGAATCCATCAAGAAACGGGATAGTGTTTCGTATGTTTTTCACCATGTTCATATGCATAGCCTATAGGCCTATATCCTGATAACTATTTTTTTTCAAAGTGGGATGAATGAATTTGTGCTGCAAATGGATGAACTGATATTTCAGACCTATACGGGTTCAAATACTTTGGTTGTTTCGACAGAACTTAAGGCCTATGTTGCAATTCGCTGTTGTCGACCTATAAGTATGTCAATCAAGTTATGGCTTATGGTCTATGAATTTCCTTCGAAAGTAGGCCCACACGGAAGAATCTGAAAATCCATCAAGGTATATCAATGTGGTGTGATTCCTAATTGTTGTTGTGAGAGGAGTAACAGTCAGAGAATTCCTTTTTCTGTAAATTCCTGGCGGTAAAATTCTTGTGGAGACTTCTTGATAATACTCAATAACAAATAAATAGTGTAGGTCTATATGAGTCGATTCAGCGTAATAACAGGTTTTTGTGATGACTTTCAAGAGGTGTGAGGTATCAAAATTGCACTAGGCCTACAAGGGAAACACAGATATTTTCATTACTTTCAAGATAGTATAAGTAGAGTAGAAAGTATCTAACTTATATTGCAAGATTATCAATGTTATATACTGCTGAAAAAAGTGTGTTCTCAATGAATGATGAATGAAAAATATGAGAAAAGTGGAATATTTTCATTATACTGCAAACCTGAAGTTATTGAAACATCTGTGCTTCCTCCATTATAATGTTGATATCTTATACCGTTCGAAAGTTATCATCCAAAACTGATATTTTGCTAAATCGGCTCCCATGCACTCCTCTGAGTGATAATACTTGCTCTTCTAACACTTCAAGAGAAATTGTGTTTACCAGTAGTATTTCAATTTTTTGTTCTAGACATATATACACATCTTTCTAGACTAAAGCAGCCGTGAATCTTTTACATTGATTTAGTTGCCCTGTGCGCCAATTTCTTAATGCACCGATTATCAAATATGCATTATGTCAAATAGTGGGTTCGAGGGAACCGGAAACCCACTCACTGCGTGAAATTACAGTGTCAACATACCATATAAACGATCGATCGTCTAGTGGCTTTCTGTCTGAACACGTTGCAGTGAAATTGATTAACACCATTCAGACTTGCACGGTTCAAGTTTTTGCTTATTTATATCTGTGAAATCACCCTGGTGACTGGGACTATGGACTGGGTACGTCTGAAATCCTACAACGATTCTGCGGAATTGGTGAGTATACCGACATTTTACCGAGTATCTCGTTAGTGTAGACGACCACCTTCTCTCGTGGATACAAGTCCATATACACGTTTCTTCCTCAATGTTCATTCAGTTGCCGACATGAGATATGGCCAAGTCACTTTTCATCATTTGCTTTTTATTACGGTTATATAATTTTGAATAATTTCCGTACCGGTACGTCTATTCGTGGAAGAATAAGTAATTCCATGTGGTTTCATACATTCGTGCACGAATAGCAAATGTTGAATGCTCGCTAATTTCAAATAAATGTAATTTGAAGCGTTAGCTTCTTTCTCCCTTATTTTTTAGGCAGCCATTATTCATCGGCCCTTTGGCCATATATGTCACCACATACGGACGTTACACGAAGCCTGAACTAACTTCAATAACACAATCTAGCTAATTTGATGAACCTGATCCATCCAAAGTACCCTGAACCAATTGACCTAACCAAACAATTAAACTTCCTGAACTAATTTTATATGAACTGAAACCAATCTAAGCCTATTTTCATTCCGGCGAATAGCCATGTCTCACTTTTTTAACATCCCCCATTTGAATATTTTCATAACATTCAACTATTGAAGGTATAAAGTTCAAAGAATATTCGACTCATCCGAAGTTTCCACGTATAGCGTCTGCTGACAATATCTATACCAAGAAACATGGCACCACCACCCATATTAAGCATATGAAGCTACGATAGATCTCATCCAGATTCTAGATAATATAAACTGCATATGGGAGTCGATTTAGCGCGAAATATCAGCTTCTCGATAGTAACTTTTGAACGGTCTAGATGATCATGATTCGAATACAGAAGAATCATGGGTATTTTTGATGCCTTCAAGAAGGTATGAAAGTGAAAACTTTTCAACTCATATCGCGTAATTTCCACAGGTTTACAGTTGGAAAACACATTTCCCGGTTGTTTACCTCAGAACATGTTAGAATCCATGGTGCATAATTGCATTTCACACCATTTTGAAGGTTGAATAAATCTGTGTCTCTCCTGCGTTATAATTGAAGTTGAAATTCCTTTTATTTAGCAGTATAGTTCATACATCAAGAGTGTTCACAAAAAAAACCACAAAGCATGATTCAGGCTTATCTGTGGAATAAATACGAAAAAAATACAATGTACATGAAGTATGAATTATGGTGAAACGGAAAAAACAAACAATTAAGTTACAAGTAATGAACGGATTGATTCATATTTGTATATATGAAATGGATAGTGATCCATATGATAATAACATCTAATCTAATGATTGAAAAATGAAAACCAAGGTCCACACAATATTTGAGTCTCACAGTAATAGAACATAATACTTATGATTATAAAAGAGTAATTACAACGAAAAAAAAGTTTGAAGTTTCTTATCTTGGAAAAGAACAAGACAAATCATGACAATCAATTAAATAGAATATAGTTCGATTTTCTGAATAATAAATTCTTCTGATATTTGTATTTCTAAAGACCAAACTCAAATTACTAATCAACTCTATCAAACAATAGAATACGAAAATAACGAAAAGTAAACAACCACATTCCTAAGGCCGATAATTACTAATTTAATATTAAACTTATATTTATAAACAGAAAATTTAGCTATCAGCATACAATAATATAATAATTTAACGAAATATATCCAAAGCATTAATAGTTAACGATTCCAGAAGCCAACGCTTAATTTGTTTTTTAACCATATTGAAAGTATTCAAGTTCATTAGGTGATTTGGTATGTTGTTGAAAATTACAGGAACAGCGCACTGAAGGTCCCTCCTACCATGTTTATTATTATGAGGTGGAACCACATACGTTACATTCCTAGATGACCTTGTGTTACTATGGTTTGTATATAAATTTTTGAATTGGCCTGAATAATAGAACTTTAGTATAAATTTGTATAAGAAGAGTCTGTAAACTGGCAATAAATTAGCGTATTGATAAAGAGCCATAATATTGTTATTCAATTTTAGTTTTACATCGATTGGCGTGATAGAAGTGATCATATTGCTTTGTAGGGATATTATTTTATTTACATGAACAGCTGATGCATTTCCCCAGGCAAGTAGCCATATGAAATTAAAGACTCGGCCAGAGATGTATATATTAACCGGATAACATGTGAAGGTAATAGATATTTCAAATCATATAGCTGTAATGCACAAGATCTTAACCGCTTACATAGCAGGTCAATATGAAGCCTTCAAGTAAAATGCTGATCAATTGTTACACCCAAATATATGTGTGTGTTTACTACACTTATTTTCTCTGTGCAATTATCACATACTTGGTCATTTAAATTATGCCAACAGTTATAATTATGATAAATGATATCAACAGGGTCAAACTTTGAATCACTGAAAGGGGAGCAAATATGTATCAATTCTGTTTTATTTGAATTTATTACCAAATTGTGATCATGGGTTCATTTCAAAATTTGATTAAAATCTAATTGCATATAATTTTCTGCACTTTTAAGTTTTTGTATGCACCGCAAGTAAAACCGTATCGTCGGCGTATGAAAAAGATTTGCAAAATGATAGACAATTCACCATTTCATTTACATAATTAAATACAAAATGGGGCCCAAAATAGAGCCCTGAGGTACACCAGTCATACAAGATCTCAACTCGCTACATGTATTATTAACCTTGACTAAAAATTTCTATTCTTTGATAACCCCTTTTAAGGCACTCTGACGCCAATATTCTCTAGACATAAGATTAGCTTTCCATGGCATAAAGTATCGGAAGCTTTTGAAAAATCTATGAACATGGCAATTATGTGCAAATTATCATTTAATTTCTCATTGACAAAACTTGAGAAATCTACTAATAAATCGGATGTGCTCTTTCCTTTTTGAAAACCGTATTGCAGTTTAGTAATTATATTGAATTTTTTTAAATAACTAGTTAGTGTTGTAGCGGCACAGCGCTCCATAATTTTATCAATTATTGGTAGTAAGGCTATTGGCCGATAGTTAGAGTATAACATATGGTCCTTTTTTTTGTAAACCGGGCGGGTCGCAGCAATTTTCATTTTTTCCGAAACTTTGCCTTGTTCTAGGGACAAATTTATTAATTTAGATAAAATAGGACTAATAATTTCGGATGAAAAAACTAAATCTTTAACTCTGATGGAATCATAGCCAGGTTGCTTATTTGTGTCCAAATGGTCAATGATAGCTTTGATATAACTAGAAGTTACTGGTGGCATATACATAGTTTGAATCTGAATAGCGGGTGAGGTTGCATTGGATAATAATAATAATAATAATAATAATAATAATAATAATAATAATAATATAATAATAATGATGAATTTTTTTTTTTAGAGGATTTTTTATCACACAAAATATGAGTTATTTATAGATATCGTAGACCCACAAAGTCATAACAAGACTTGTATGTGGATCCAATAATAATAATGATAGTAATAATAATAAAAGTTCATTCATTGGATCAATAGGCCCATAGGTACATTGATATTGGAATTAATTGAAAGTTGAAAATGTCAAAGCAGTGGAAATAGTACACTTTGTCAGCAACGATATAAAAATCAAAAAATATGCAGTATTTATTTTGTATTATTTTTCTCTTTCCATATTGGGTTTTAACGACGCACTATTCTGATGACTACGATCTGTTGGCGTAGGTGAATGATGAATGAGATGATGGGATGAGATGAAAGGTTATTTCATTAGGTGTTTTGGATGGTGGGAAGTAGTCGGTTGTGACATGTTGTTAAGGAACCATCCCAGTATCAACCTGAAGGAAAGAGGGAAACCACGAAAAACCCCTGTTAGGATGGAATTGACCATGGCGGGAATCAAACCCCGGTCTCCCAAATGACGGTTCAGTGTGTTACCACTCGGCCACGCGTCTCGGTTCTGCAGTATTCACAATTAAATCAATCATTATATATATATATATATATATATATATATATATATATATATATATATATATATATATATATATATATATATATATATATATATAAATATATATATATATATATATCTTGACAAATAAGAAAATCAATTATTCGCACCATTAGTTTATAGTTATATTGTTATATATAGTTTTGGTAGAGGGAGCGTTTTTCATTCAGTGGCTGTTTATCGCCAGGGTGAGCGATCACAAAGATCATGGCCGTTACCGCGACTGTCACTTGATACAATCGTCTTGAGAAAACTATGGCAACATGTTCAGTTCTCGTGTCTTTCCATTGCTGTTAGCACGACATCCTAGACGTGCTCATGAGGTGGGCTACGACATATGTCAAGTTTTTACGATCCAGAATATCGTGACTTTATTGCTGTTATCTCCAATTGTCATGTTATTTAGCTCTCCTATAGTGAACATCATTCAATCAAGGTCCTAATCCTTTTTGGAGCTAGCCAAGCCTGAGACGTTATTTAATGCACAGTCGCAGTATCGTAAGGACCCAGCGTACCTGATATTTAGATTACAGAAGCCGAAAAGTGCTGGTATACAAACGCCGGAATCACCTGTACCGTTTCATTTCAATCAATTTGTTTGTTGTTTGTTTTGCTTCAAAGGCCTATGTTTATAAATTCAAGTTCGTATTTTTATATGGGCGATGATACCCGAACCGGGGAGTGCCTATAGATAAAACCTCTACCATTTTTTGAATCTATTTTAATGTTGCTTAACGACCACACCAGCAGCTAGGTTATACGTGGGACGAATGAGTGAATGATGATGAAACGATAAAGTGATGATGTGGAAGGACGTTCACAAAATCCTATGGCTTATGCGAAACTCGAACCCACGCTCGACGTTACTTCAGTTTCTAACTCATCGCGCGTTAGCTTACTGAGCCACGGGGACGGCACTTCACTCTTATTCAGTTTTCTCTCTACACACACACAGAATCCAGTTTACTCGGTAAATTTTGTGTGTCAAGCTGGTCTCTAGTACCATTGTCGTCGAATTTCGTCACTCATTTATCCCTTTTTATTTTCCTATTTGTTTTCACATCACGACACATATTGTGACTGGAATGTGCGTGTGGAAGTGTTTTTGATTTTGTCGAGTTGTGCTGTTTGTTTTCAATTATATTTTCTTTGTAATCTTGACAGATGAAATATATTTCGTTCACGCCTCAGTTTCAGTTGTATTTGTTGTATTGGAACCTTTTGTTTAATTTGTTAACTTTATAAGTATGGGAAAATATCTCTGAACCAGGTCTATGAAATCGTATCGTTTCTTATAAAAACAAAACAAACAAAAAACACACACGCATACATATATACAATACGAGGTGAATGGTTGTTTCTCCTGGATACCTATAGAACTCTATATACAACTAATTGAGTTTCGCAAAGGTCCAGCTGCCATCTAAATACCTCCCAAATGGGCAGCCGTGGTAGAAGACACGAAGGTCGCACTTGATGCATCGAGGCAGTGCCCAGTGGGGTGGCGACATTTGTTTCCAGCAATTCAGTATTTGAATTGAAATATTCAAAAACTTGGAAACAACAAATAATTTGCATGATTTTTCAGTCCTTTTGTCTTCATTTGAAATATATTCAATAACGGTGTAATAATAATCAAAATCTCGTTCTTGATTCAATTAGAAATGCGTCAATGAACGGTTGGAGCCTCAGTCCTTCAGCCGATCAAAATATCTATCCAGGTGACGTTCAAAATCAGAGGATTCCTCGAGAGATGTGTGTATCATTTTCGCAAGCTTTTTGCTTCTAGACTTACTCAAAAGAGCGCATGGGAGTCGATTCAGCGAAATATCAGGGTTTTTTGTGATAACTTTTGAGCGGTGTAATGTATCAAAATTCTAATACAGAGAAAACACAGTAATTTTTAATACCTTCGAATTGGTATGAGTGGAAACCTTCTCACTCAAATCGTGTGTAGCTGTCGAGTGTGAGCCTATATGGTTAAATGTGTGATTCTTTTATGTATGCATGTATATAAATATATATGAATATATATATATATATATATATATATATATATATATATATATATATATATATATATATATATATATATTTATATATATATATATATACATACATACACGCTTGACAATTATAGGCGATATGAGTTGAATAGCTATAACTTATATTGTCTTGGGTATTGATTTTTTTTCACCCCGTATCAGAATTTTGATATCTTATACCGTTCGCAATTTATCTCCAAAAACGCCAGATCGACGTCATCCATGCTTTCTTAAATTATCAGATTTTACCTTTTTATGTATCGATATTATAAAAAGTAGTGATACTGTTATTGATATAGATCGCGGTACACTCTAAATGAGGCCAGAATGGTCTTTGTATTCTTTTTTATCTTCATGTTAAACTCACAGTTGTGGTGGTGAGGCCGTAAACTAATCAACAAAACTCGGAACAAAAACAATGAAAATAAATATTGATCAACAAAGACCGACCCAACACTCATTTTCAAATATACCATCTATCTACACTTCCCTCTGCACTATCATATTTTTAAATTGGTTCATCGTCAGGTCCCCTTCCAACCCGTCCTATATCTCCAGGTGGAAAAGAGTACTTCGTATATCTTTCCTATAGTCTAGCGACTATGGACCTTCCCTTTTTTAGATCCAGCTCTCTATAGTTATTGCTCACTCGGGCAATGAACTGGTGCTTCTGCAATGCCGTACGGCACTGGACTTAGGACGTCACTGAACGCGTCTCCACGGTCCGGCAGCGACAATATTTTTTTTTCTTTTTTTTTTCTTTTTATTCACCCAAGAAATGGTAATCTCAGAAATACATTGGTATCCGCTAAGCTGCAAAAGCAGCTTGTCAGCAGACAAATACAATATAATGAACACATACATTATTCTCATGACTCATTGAGCACAGATATGTAATAATTGAATAATAGGTGAAAAAAATGTACGTACGTACATGTAATAATTCATATGGAAAGAAATAATAATAATAATAATAATGATAATAACGATGATAATAAAGTGTATTCATTGGATCAATAAGTGCATTGATATTTAAATCATGTGCAGGCCCCAAACGCAGTAGCTAAACTTGCTTCAATTATTGCCGAAAAAGAAACAGTAAATAACATTTTCTCTGGAGAAAATGCAGTCGAAACCTTCTTCAAATAAACCCAACAAAATACAAGAAGGAAACAAAGCAGGATACTAGAACATCATCAACGACATCATTTCGTGTGAACAAAAAAGTTTGACTTCACCGAGACCCGAACTGGCGATCTTCGGGTCCCAAATCGAACACGCTACCGCAGTGCCACCACGATGTAGTGATACCAACTTATTTTATCATAGAATAAATATGGTGACCCAACTCGGGTCTTGAAAGTGTAATATTTCCGGGATCAGAATCTGAGTCCATCGTCCCGATTGCCTGTAGCGCAACTAACGCTTTTATATCGAACAATTTAGAACAACAATGCTCAACAATGCAATGCCACCGGTACCGTAGCCACACTTATTTACATATAATTCAAAAGAGGATCCGCTAAATTGCGACAGGCAACCGGGACGATTGGCTCTGAACTGATCGCACGAAACCACAAATGCCTTCCATGTTATCAGTATGGGAGTTGGAGCACCTTCTTTACATCATGATACAATAGGTTGGTATCAATACATCGTGGTGCCACCGTGACAACATAATGTATTCGATCTATTAGTCGATATAAGCAAGAAATGCGAGAAAAGTGAGCAGTGTGTTTTGGGGCCTATACGGGCTTGTAAAGACGCGGTCCGGCATCGGACGATCTTGCTCGCATATCATTGTGCGGTTAATTAATTACTCCGCCCTCTCAACTTTACCATATGTGTACAACAACTTCGTCAACAACTTAATTAATTAATTAAAGGCTGTAGAAAACAACAAGTGTAGACTTGCTTTCGCCATGCACTAGACTTCCCGATGAATTGACTATATAGACACGTACTACTACTTTGAACGAGAAAAACGTAACAGGGTTTCCAGTTCCTACTTTTTCTTGTCACCCGACATGATATCGTACGACTTCTGGCAGGTCTGTTTCCACTTCGCTGTACCGTAACGTTTTCGTGACGTCATGGCCGTAGCCTTTATCACCATTTAATGCACAGGCTTTTTTGAATTCGAGGAATTTAACTAGCCAATCACAAGAGCGCACTTTTCCATAAAACAACCCTAAACACGAGTGCAGGAAACCTACATTTAAAGAGTGGCAACTGGCAATCATAACTTCCGGTAATATCGTAATTTTGGCTGACCAAAGTTGAAGTAGAGTCAATACTCACAACACCGAAACGGTGTCATCTGTCATGTTGCTTAGGTGAATACTGGCTTGTGATAGGTCAGTAGGGAAAATCGTGTCGGACGACAAGAACTAAGAAAATGGAACTGGACACCCTGCTTTAGCCTCTCGCTCACAGTGGAGGTAGAGTGAGAATTATAATTACAGTACGATGGGAATAGGCCTATACACATAGTCGTGAAGTGATAAACATCTAGCGAAAAGAAATTAAATTTCAACAAGTTATTACCGCTAGATTTAATTAAAGTTGGTGTAGGGTCTATTCGGATTTTGGGTGCACTGAAATGAATCCAAGGAGCCTATATACCTGTATATCCGCGATAAGAGATGGTCGTTTACTATCTTGATAAGTAGAAAAACCGGTGATTCCATATAGTATCGCTGCGACTTTCAGAATTTGAATTTGTTGAAAAATGCAGTTGCGTATCTTATCGTAAACCTCAACCTGAATAATCGTATTACCATGAAATTACGGTCACATGCAGTTAATATATTAAGGTTGATATTCTCGTCTCTATTGTTTCAACTACTTTTAATTCTCTACCAGCTTGAAATACGTGTTCATTATATTTTGTTCATCTTCAAGATGTAATGTACAGTCGCGGTCATATAAAATGTTATTTTTCGAAATTACAATTCTAATTCGAGTGAAGTCTACGCACATTTATCCCATGCCATATCATTTTATCTACATTTGCAATCATATAAAGTGGTCGATCAAGCTACATTAAAATGCATTCTGTAGGAAATATACTGTTACTATAGGCCTACGCACTAAAACTAGAAGACGATGTGTCCACGTATATATAGATGATCTGTGGAAAAATACGGCGCTTAGATTTTACTCAAATTTTAATTTCGGATGAAACTGTTTGACTTTGATGTGACCTCAAGCGTCCACCTTGATAGAGTTTTTTTGTAGTTTTCCTCTGTAATGTAGGTTAATGCCAGGATAGTTCCCACACTATAGGCCACGACCGCTTCTTTCTCAATATAGCCGTTCATTTATGTATGAAACCTTCATCTCATCATTCCATCATCTCATAAATCATTCATCCGACGCCAATAGAACTAAGTTATCCTTACCGTGCGTCGTTAAACCCGATATAAATAAATTCAAGGGATACGGTCGAATATCTATAGCTGAATCAAAAACCTTTGAAATGTAATTAAGCACAATCATATGATTCGCTGCCCCCAGAGATGTGAAATTACTTTTGGCCATCCCCAATACACGATGTCCTATATAAGGGTCCCTACGGACGCTCCTTAGACGCTCATGTTTTTGTGGTTTCATCCACTCACACTGACGTATTGAACAATGAATGTGCTCACTGTCTATAGGCCCAAATTGCCGTTTGGTATTCGGTGGTTCCAGTACTTTCCATTTTTTTCTCGTGATTTTGTACGTAAACTTTGTGAACATGTGGCATGGTTTTTGTGAACACGGGTCATGTATAGGACTAGTTCAGAAACTGAAGTTATCGTTGGGCGTGGGCTCGAGTCCCGTATAAGACATAAGATTTTGTAAACGTACTACATAATCACCACTTCATGGTTTCATAATCAGCTGCACATTCGTACCCCCGTATAACCTAGCTGTTGGTGGCATCGTCAAGCAATACGGGACATGGATTTTGTGAACACGGAACATGGACTTGTGAATACGGGACATGGACTTTTTGTACGCTATTGGATATAGCTGTGTTTGCGTGTGTGGTTAACAATAATTCGTGATGATTGTTTCCTGATTTACCATTTGCCAATAATTATCACTCAGATTTTGCCAGCTTTCCTCACTACACGAGGGATCGACGTGTTACAGCGCTGCCCTAATCTCTGTGTATATAATAGATACGCGATTTAATCTCTTAAGTCTAATTTAATCCGCTCGAATGAATCAATCTGCATCAAAATGTAAACACAGAGAGCTCGGTATGACTGTGTCGAGGATACCATGAACCAACAAGTCCGCTATGGGAATTATAATTTACATGTTTTATTGGATTTTACTTCGGTGTATTTCGGATAGAATTGCATCAATTGTATTTTGTTGGCTTCAGAGTGGAAATGTGAGTACTTCCATGTGTAAGTAGGAATTAGTCATAATTACTCGATAAGTATAGTTATTGATTCTATTTTACCGAACATGGGTTGTGTTCATTCAACTGATTGTGAATCTAATCACTATCTGAAATAATCTATATGAATTATTAAGAACATATATTTGTTACTATAACCTACCCAAAACGATGAAGAAACTTGGATTGGCAAATTGTTATTGGAAGACGACCAAACACTCCTGAATTATTAATTTTTAATATATATATATATATATATATATATATATATATATATATATATATATATATATATATATATATATATATATATATATAATATATTTGGTTTTCCGTTACCGTTTTCCGATTATTGCTTTTCTACAACAATACCACCAAAATGTGTATTCTCACCGTATTAGAATTTTGATATCTCACACCGTTCGAAAGTCATCACCAGAAGATCGACTGATGTTTCATGAAAATTGACATTAATGCACTCTTAAGGTGTCTCCAGTCGCCATAGGACAAAAAGTTCCCACAGGGGTGATTATTTGTGATCATATTGTGCATTATTGTTATAGAACTACAATATCTCGGAAGTTACTTCTCTGTATGGTGTGGAGCAGTTTCACAACAATATTTTCGTCCTAAAAGCCAATACGATTGTTTATGCTACAGTTTACAATAAAAATGTCCACAAGACATTTATCTCGCGTTACATACATAATTTGATTACTTCTTGAGATATCTTCTTCTATTCTATTCTATTCTTTCTTCTTCTTTTCTTATTCTTTCTACTATTTTTTCTTTTTTATTCTTTCTTTATTCTTTCTTTCTTCATTCTATTCTTCTTGATTACTTTCTTGAGAACGTATGTGGTATCGTTTTGTTCTTGAAACAACTGCCTTTGGGCTAACCTAAAAATGAACAGCTCAACCGTATGTGCTTGGCATACAAGACCAGAGAAAGTCATGCCATTTTTCCTTAGAAATCGAGGTAACAGTAGCTATTTATTTGTATCAAAACTGTTTTCTGGTATGGTGATGCAATCCAGCTTATCTGATGGAGGAAGGTTCACTCGGCTCAGCCAAAGTTCCAATTGTCAACTTCATTCTAACCGAGTCTAACTACCTGCTGGTTTTGTTGTATGTAACGGTTCAACGTATTTAGCAAGTAGTTTTCCAAAAACAATTCGGAATTTCCCACCTCTTTTCCTATATTCAATTTTGAATGTACTATTTCAACATTGACACATCAATAAATGACAGCAAAATGGATACATTATTGTGGGTTGTTTCGCCTTAACGACTAGGTGCGCTTATCTAATAGCGAGGATCAGTTTCATTATGCATACATTATTACATATCGTACATTGTATTTGATTTGCCATAGAAGTGGCTGTTTTTGCCGCATGAATCTGGGCATAGAGATCAGCGTTAAAAATACCTCTCATCCCTCTTTCTTCGAAGTGACTATTCGTCGTACCGGTAGCATGTTCTAGATTGATTTTAGTTTAGATTGAATTAGTTCAGTTCGTTCGGTTGGGTTTGTTAGTTGGTTGAGGTTAGTTAGGAGGTTAGGCTTCATAAATTAGTCGGATTCAGGTTATTTCAGGCTGCGCACAACAACAACAACAACAACAACAACAACAACAACCACAAGTGGTGACGTAGACCGATGTTCCAATGAATAGCGGCTGCTCTCTTTCTCGCATACTTGTACGGCGCATACTTGTACGGGAAGCGCTAACATTGTTCAATGGATTTGTTTTTAACCGTGTTATCTGTTTTTTTGCATATCATAGTTATCGCGTGCATTGTTTAGATATCAATTACGCTAATCGGGTCAATTTGCGTCTCTCTCTCTATTATATCTAATATTATAACTAATATTATAACTATATTATAACTAAGCTGTTACCAGCCAAGTTAGCAGCTAACTAGTTGGCTGAGCTTTCACCGAACTACACTCCTGAGGATGACGGGTGAAATTCCGTCGAAACGTCGAGACGCAAATTTTCAAGTACGTGGTTTCACCGTAGAAATTAGTTTACCATCCAATATTGGCCACGAGAATCTACGTGAACATATATATATATATATATATATATATATATATATATATATATATATATATATATATATATATATATATATATATATATATGTATATATATATATATATATATATATATATATATATATATATATATATATATATATATATATATATATATATTCACATATATATATATATATATATATATTCACATATATATATATATATATATATATATATATATATATATATATATATATATATATATATGTATATATATATATATATATATATATATATATATATATATATATATATATATATATATTTATATATATATATATATATATATATATATATATATATATATATATATATATATATATATATATATATATATGTTTTTATTACCTTCCGGATGATGCCGCTTAAAATTGGATGAACGCTGTGGGGACCGCAC
>OZ023327.1:28371881-28404381 GCA_964007535.1 Brachyptera risi
GAAATAATGAAAAGAAGCGGGCCAAGTACACTGCCTTGTGGCACACCTGATGTAACGTCTGTAAGTGAGGACAAGAACTTTCCTATTTTGACTCTCTGCTTTCTGTTTGTGAGAAAGTTTCCAATCCATCGAACAACTCTTTTGTCGAGTGGCAGTGACTTGAGTGTTTCTACTATCATTTTGTGGCTGACAGTATCAAAAGCTTTTCTAACATCTAGGGATATAGCATCGATTCTTCCTCCTTTAGCCTTTACTTCCGAGAGGTCTTGAATTAGGGCTGCTAGCTGAGACTCACATGAATGCTTACTTCGGAATCCATGTTGTGTACTGGTAAACCATTCACTTGTTTCTAATATATCTCTCATATATTTCGCCAATAACTTTTCTAATATCTTACAAATCACGGAGGTAAGACTAATTGGCCTGTAATTACACGGAGATATCCTCTCCCCTCCTTTAAATATCCCTATCACCGTACCTTCCTTCCATTCGTGTGGTAGTTCACAATTATTGAGAGAGACATCAAATAATACACGAAGATACGGCACGATTGCCCGTCGAGCTAACTTGATGTAATCTATCGTTATACCATCAGCTCCTCCAGCTTTGTGTGGTTTCAGTTCCATAATTATTCTGTGAATATCTTCATCTGTGAAACTGAAAGCTTTATACTTTTCCCTATTCTCTCCCTGCACCACCTCAACCTCGTCTAGTACCACCTCTTCTCCCCTGGTGAACACACTACCATACGTCTTGTTCAGTATTTCAGCCTTCTCCTCATCTGTCTTATAAATCTTGCCACTCCCCTCTTCCACTAGATCTGGAATTTCGTTCTTGTTACCACCCTTTCTTCTTATGTAACCGTAGAATTTATTGATAACCTCTTCACTGGTCCTGCAATGGTCATCAGTTTCTAAAAGGTTAGCCAAGTATTGATCATGAGCACACTTTTTTCTCTTCTTCAACTCCCTACTCGCTTCTTTGAATCTTGCTTCCTCTATTGCACTGTATTTTCTAGATTTATACAGATGCCTGCACTTTCTCTTTAGTTTTTTGATGGACTTATCATAATAAATGGGATCAGGGTTATTGCTCAATTCTTTCCTTGGAATAAACGCTCTACTTTCTTCTATTATTCTCCTGAATTCTTGCCAGATGTGTTCAACTGAGTCACCTCCTTTCTCTTCCCAGGCCATAAACCTACTGAATAGCATATTTTCCAGCCCAAGTTTGTCGGCTTTGGAATACTGCCATGTAATTTTACCCTTACAGCTCTTTCTCTGTATCTTTCTGTTGATCTCAAGTAGCACCATTTTGTGATCACTAAACCATTTTGTGATCACTAATCCCCTCCACTATTTCTACCTGTTCCACCATTTCTTCTGGCCTTACTAGATACACATCTAATAGGGTGTCATCCCTTGTAGAACCTTTCACACACTGAGTCAAGCCAGCTTCACTCACTAGGGTCGAGACCAATGCCTGTGCTTGACCTCCATTTCTAGCAATACCATCCCAACTCACTCTTGGTAGGTTAAGATCACCTCCTATTATGATTTCTCTATTTTCCAATCCAGGGGCAGTCGCTACATCTGTCAGTACGTGCAAGATGTTCAGATCTGTATTCGGAGCTCTATATGCCCCAATAATAAGTAATGGTTTTTCTAGTTTTGTTTTACTCACTTCTATTGCTAATATTTCTTCCCTATCTCCCCTCCAGTATTCATTAGAGACTAGAGTGTCTTTAACTCCAACCACCACGCCTCCTCCCCATGTCTCTGTAGCTCTGTCTTTTCTATAAATGGTATATCCTCCAGGCATTACTTCGTTATCTCCGATATCCTCATTCAACCATGTTTCGGTGCCTATAAATATGTCTGGGTTGTATATATCTATTTGATCGCTAAATACTTTAGCTTTGACCTGGCTTCGCAAACTTCTGCAATTTACCTGTAGCAGCCTACACTTCCCATCATCAAAAGTTGATTGCTATTTCTTGTATTTGAGTATTGGAGTTTTTTTTATATCATTTATCTTATCATTAAAAACGGTACACATCTTGTCAGTTACTTGATGGCATGTGTTCCGTTGACGACCATCTGCTTGGTTGGCCCGTATGCAGTTTATACACTCAGCTACGTCACTTACACATGTATTGAATGTATGATGTCCTGCACAGAAACCGCATGACAGTTTGTTCACGCACATCTTCCCTATGTGGCCAAATCCATTACACTTAAAACACCTAATCAATTTGTATGGCTCGTCAACTACTTTGCACACATAATATCCCATAAGTAATCCATTCTGTAAGATGAGTTCTTTCTCTGATGATGGCACTTCCAATATCATATTCACTGATTTTCTGTAATAGTTTTCTTTAACATACACTACTCTAATCTCCCCTATCATAAAACAATTTTGCCTGCATATCTCCTTTTCCCAGTCTTGCCAATTGGCTGACACTTCCTCGACATTGACACCAATTACCTTCAATTTGGTTGCTTTCTCTGTTGTTCGTTGCCTCATGGATGAATTAGTAGTATTGGTAATACTGGAAGTACATTTTTGTCGTTGTCTTTGGTGTTCATCTTTTTGCTGTCGCTGCATTTGATATTCTTGCTTTTGTTGTTGTCGTTGTCCATGGTATTCATCAATTTGCTGTCGCTGTATTCGGCATTCTTGTTGTTGTTGTTGTCGTTGTCCTTGGTTTTCATCATTTTGCTGTCGCTGTATTCGCATTTGGTATTCTTGTTGTTGCCGTTTTTTTTTGTGTTCATCATTTTGCTGTCGCTGCATTTGCATTTGGTATTCTTGTTGTTGTTGTCGTTGTATTTGATATTCATCCATTTGCTGTCGCTGCAATTGACATTCTCGTTGTTGTTGTCGTTCTCTTTGGTGTTCATCATTTTGATGTCGCTGCATTCGCATTTCATACTCCTGTTGTCGCCTGGTGTTGTCTTTCTCCTTTCTTATTATATCATCTTCCAAATCTCTCACTTTGATTCTTAATCCAATCAAGTCTATTTCCATCTCGGATTCCCACATACTTCTGTCCGTGACTTCCTTGATATAATCCTTCTCCTGTTGTTCACATTTCTTTTTCAAATCTATTATTTCCAGCCTCAACTGACCCACCAACTTCACCAATTTCACTGCCCAGTTCTCCTGATTGCCATCTATATTATCCTCCCATATTTCGACTCTCATATCCTCTTCACTCACATCCAGCCTTTTCTCATTTTTGCAATCTGCACATACCCACTCAGTTTCCTTCTGCTTTTCCAGCTCTTTCTTTTTAAGACCCACACACTTGAAATGTGCCCATCTCAAACATATACTACACCATAATCCTTTCTTCAATCCTTTCTCACACATTATGCAGATACTTCTAGTTATTTCAATGTCTTTCTTACTTTTCACAATATTTTCGACTTCTGCCTTGTCAATTGGAGGCATCTTGTTTTTGTTTGATTTTATGTAATCATCAACACTACTTTTACTTCGTTCATTGCCAATTCTCACATTATTCCTGGATCTAGTTTTGAAACGATTCTTTCTCTGTTTATCATCCCCTCCAATAGAGAAGAGGGCTTTACCACCTCTATGAGTAGTCATATCGACAAATAATCTTGAAAAATAAATCAGCAAGACTCTTCTACTGAATATACTACTCTATATTCTACTGCATATATTGAAGCCTTGATAAGATTGTCTACAGAAGGCTCACCAATTCGTAAAATGAGAATCCGATGTGCAGTGACTGACCAATTGATCAATCTTCTGGCAAACGAAACTTTTTACACAGAAATGAACATATATGAAAATCAAATTAAAAACTCACTTGGTGATGGATCATCGACGTTTTTCATATAATAATCGATGGAATTACAAAACGCACATGATGACATGAGTTTTAAATCTCAAAACACATTATTAATGCGATAAAAGATAATTTTCAAACTGACAGTCGTGAAGTCAGACTATCTCTGTCCACGGCTTAGTGGATCTTCTTATAGTAGATATATATATATATATATATATATATATATATATATATATATATATATATATATATATATATATATATATATTTATATATATATATATATATATATATATATATATATATATATATATATATATATTCATATATATATATATATATATATATATATATATATATATATATATATATATATATATATTCATATAGTCATGTATATATATATATATATATATATATATATATATATATATATATATATATATATATATATATATATATATATATATATATATATATATATATATATATGTATATATATATTAATTTATATATATATATATATATATATATATATATATATATATATATATATATATATATATATATATATATATATATATATTCATATATAGATATATTTATATATATATATATATATATATATATATATATATATATATATATATATACATATATATATATATATATATATATATATATATATATATATATATATATATATATATATATATGTTCATTTATATATATATATATATTCATTTATATATATATATATATATTCATATATATATATATATATATATATATATATATATATATATATATATATATATATATATATATATATATATATTTATATATATATATATATATATATATATATATATATATATATATATTCATTTATATATATATATATATATATATATTCATATATATAAATATATATTCATTTATATTTATATATATATATGTATATATATATATATATATATATATATATATATATGTATATATATATATATATATATATATATATATATATATATATATGTATATGGATATAAATATAGGTATATATATACCTATATATATATATATATTATATATATATATATATATATATATATATATATATATATATATATATATATATATATATGTATATATGTATATGTATATATATACATATATTTATATTTATATATATATATATATATATATATTTTTTTTATATATATATATATATATATATATATATATATATATATATATATATATATATATATTTATGTGTATATATATATATATATATATATATATATATATATATATATATATATATATATATATATATATATATATATATATATATATATATATATATATATATATATATATATATATATATATATATATATATATATATATATATATATATATATATATATATATATATATATATATATATATATATATATATATATATATATATATATATATATATATATATATATATATATATATATATATATATATATATATTTATATATATATGATGTTATGAGGAATATCCTCGCGGTTTGTATAAAATGTTGTTTCGTTTTCTCGGGTTGACCGCGTTTGCTCGTTCGGGATAGAATTTTGGTCCCAAGAGTTACTTTGTCTTCGTTTCCCACGTTTCGGCAAGATGTGACCCGCCATCATCAGGGATTCTCTTTACCAGTTCGGCAAACGTAGATCCACGTGGATCTACGGTAAATTAAAGCAGTATACATCACATTCCATATGATTTTTTTCATTCAATTTACGAATATTTATATAGCTGCACATCTCAACAATAATCGTTATACATCAACTTCTATTCTAACTTGTACGTCATTCATTTCTTATTCATCGGACAATATTCGAATTTGTTTGTATACAGGTGCAGAATGTCGTTCGTATGGTTTTGTATTCAGTCTATTGTATGTCCGAAGTGATTTGTATGTTTGTATGTAATTTTCATATGTGTATATCAATGACGTTTTATAATTGCATATCATGTTAATTCCCATGGATTATTAAAATATGTGAAATAATGTCATGACTGTATACGCCTGTATTAGCTGCATGAGATATTCAATATGTAACACCAGTGGACAAACATTCAGTCGACTATTTAACTCGGATCTGCCTCCTCCACAAACGACCTAACGCCCACAGTCCATGATTACTTATTGTTCCAACTTATTAAGCAGTTTATGCAATAATGAGCTGGGTTATTACTCAATAACCGTCCTGTGAAATACAATTAAAGATTTGTTATGAAGAGCGTGGGAATTCTCGACTGCTAATATGTGTGTAGCAATTTGTCCGCATAACATTATATGAGGATTAACATGCCTTGCTGAACATTAGTTGTTTCATAGTTGGGCCTAACTGAAGTTTCATACACTCAAAGTGTGATTTACCTAACGTACTATGACTCTCATATATATATATATATATATCTCACTCTCTCTTTCTCGTCCCTCCTCCACCCCCTACGCCCCATTCCCTCCCCACACACGTCACCCCCAGTAACGACGTCGCCCTCCGCAACCTGGGGGCAGATTCGGTTTCCAAGGGCACCAAACTGAACGACCAGCTTTTTAACAGTACTTCTCGGTGAGCTGGCTGCCTAAATACCATTTATTAATCAAGTACTGATGTTGAAGTGTTCGAAAGTTTTTTTTTTCGTTTTATCAATATCGTAACTCGATAGAGAATCATTGATCCTCTATCGAGACTATGGATGCAAGGTAGGATCGTTCGGACGAGACACCACAAGGGCGATATTACCACCGCGAAGAATTATCAATAATAAGATGATCATCGAAAAACAATAAATCTCGCGAGGTAATAATTCCAGGAATAGTGAACGATTGGAATATTCACATTGGAGAGAAAATGTATTCTGCAGTCCTCTCATTGTCTTGATCTTCTTCATTCTTAATTTTTGTATTTTCCATATGCTATTGGTAAAATTTGTATTGATTTTGTTTACATTGATTCATTTTTGTTATTATCATTATTTTTTATTCATTCATTCATTCATTTTTTTCACATGTTTAGTTTTTTATTTCATGAAAATTATACTTGTTTTAATGAATTACTCCGAATTACTAATCAGAAATGTGTGTGTGTGATTTATTGTTGAATTATTTTTAATTTGACGATACCATCCATGCTCAGTGATCAATGATATTGTTGTCGTTATTCTGCTTGGATCATATTGTTCCGACAACGGCTTTAATTCAAGGTGAATTGAATGTATTAATTAATTTCTACGTCTCGTCATAATTGATAACCAGATGTCGGATGCTTGAACGCGGGCTCGCTGCTCAGTCGCTAAATCTATCTCGCTCCTTCTGATCTGGGAGATGAGGGGCATATCAGGCCTTGATTCAATACCCATCTCCGTCCATCTTTACACGGCTTTTAGTGGATTTCCTCTCTATAGTCAAGGCTGATGCATATACGCGTTTCTATTTAGGCCACGACCGTTTCCTTCCTATCACCCTATCTCGTCATCTCATTATTCATTCATCCGACGCCAATAGATCTGACTTGTCATTACATTTTGTCGCTGAACCCAAAATAAATGAAAACAAAATGATGAAAACGCTGTCCAACTGTTCGGCCTAGCTTGCCTATACTGAAAACCCATTATTTCAATACTTCAAGTTTAGAAGTTGATAAAAGTAATTATTTGTTTTCGTATACATTGTGACAGAAACAACATCAATTTTCCAGACTTTTACGGAATTTCAACAAACTTGAATCAATGCAGAGCAAACATATTGATTATATAAGAACACACAACAAATACTTCATATTCTCACACAGTTAGGAAAATGTTTAGTGACTCAGTTTGATATTAGAATTGAATGATATGTATGTATATGCACGCTGTATATACCCAAACAATAATTCACTCATTCAAAATTGAGTAAAATATTGATTCCAAGCATCTTACAATGTATATTTTTAAAGCTCTTCAAGTCATTCATTTGAAATTCAGTACCAAAACTCGTATAAAACAGTTCTTCTCCGTCAAAACTGAGGCATAACCATTTTAAACCATACTGCATAATAACGAGGAAAAAAAGAGAGATTTTTATTTCGCGATAGACCATGCAAATTCAAGAAAAGAAAATGTTTCAAAAGTCGAGTGGAACGAGACGAGTGTGTAAGCGATGGAAATAATTCTTGAGGGAAACGATTTCTTACTCCCGAGTTACTTATCCGTCGTATAAGCGCCAGATGGCTATATTCAGATGAGTGTTAGCATTACTCATGTATGATATTTCTTATTTTAAGATCCGTATATAGCGTCGATAACGTAGAGCAGGCGCCAAATGCCGCACGCTCAACCACGGGCAGAGAGTCGACTCGACAGCGTGTGCCTCTCTGTTTACATCACTAGTCGGATTTGATCGTTATATCGTTTACTATAGAGAGGAGCGATATAGAGATAGAATATTCCATGCATCAGCGTTTAGAACCAGGTATGGCCACACAGGATGGATGATTGCCAATCGTACATGGGAAAAATAGTTGGACCAGAAATATTTTCACTTTTGAGGTGAAATATTTCATATCTGAATAATCCCCTTCCCTTTCCCCTGAGAATGCACGTGTGTAGATACTGATATGAAGATTCATTTATATGATGATGATGATGGTGATACATTCTCGTACCTCTCGTCAGGGCTCAAGGGTTGGCGAGATTCCAGAGGATGTGTGGGCAGCCGCTATTCATCGGACTATCGGTCTCACCACATGCGGACGTTGTTGTTGTTGTTGTTGTTGTTGTTGTTGTTATTGTTGTTGCGCGCAGACTAAACCAACTACAATGACCCAATAGAAATAATTTAATTGACCTGACCTATTCAAACTGATCTGAACCAACTGACCTGACCTAACAAACATCTTAATCTTAATTCAGTCTGACTTGAAACCAATCTAAAACCTACCTCCGATCCAAACAATAACCACGTCTGTATGTGTGTTCGAACTTCCAACACGACGTCAAAATAGGATTTCGTTTGAAGATTTCTTTCATTTGTCACCAGTATTCGTACGAAGAATATGCAATACAAACTTGACGCTCACAGCTTGATTAATTCATGTATTTTCTTCACATTAATCGTGAAATACCTGGCGCCTCCACCATAGCATGCAAGTGCCTCTGGCCTTCACTTGAATGTTTAGAGTCCGATGCGAATCGCTGGCGTTGGGTATAGGCTCTTACCAACATCGGAATTCTCTTGATGCTCGGAATCGACTGACTCCTGTGCAATGGTTGTTCACATGAAACCTTTCGGTTCAGTGTGCTAGTCACTCGACCACTCGTATCAGTCGAATATATATTGTTTTTCATATTTATCGAGGTATTTAGTGAAACTTACACTATATCTGTATAATATTATTTGACTATTCTTGACAACATTTACACAGTGTACGTTTTTAAATGTATCAACCGTTAACAAATGAAATGGCTGAAAAATAAATGAAAATAAATAATGAATTTTATAAATTGTCTTCGATGGTCCTGTTAGTTTCTAGTTGTGGTATGTGTGACTGTCGATTGAGGCGCCGGCGTCTCGCCTGCGATGGTCGTCATGATAGACACTTGTGGGCAAATCAGTCTACGTCAGTTATGTCGTCATGCCGCGTATTCACAAACTTTTCATAGGCCTCTACACTGTTCACTTTTCTGGCATTTCTTGCTCATACCGGCAAATAGAACAGATACATCATGTTGTCGCGGTGGCGCTGCGGTAGCGCATTCGATTTTGGATCTCGCTGTAGTTGAACTTTTTTGTTTTCATCAAATTAGGTTCTTGATGATTGAACATCCTGCTCTGTTTTTTTTTTACACTAAATTGAAATATAAAGTGATATTATCGTGAGAATGACCATTTCGGTTTATGCATTAGGGCACATAGAAGCTATATAGTTAGGGTTAGGTAGGTTAGGTTATAGTCTTCTTGAATCTTTCCTCCTTGTTTTCTGCTATAGGTCAGGGTGAAGATTTCATTCGAAGGAAACTATATTTTACAGTTCATTTTGCAATAATTGAAGCGAGCTCAGCCCTTGCGTCGGGGTCTATACGGGACTGTAAAGTCGATAGCGCTGAGCAGGAGTGTCGACCCTTGCACACGTCACTCGCTGTCAACTAATGATGCTGGCTGTAATTTTTCATATTAAATTTTTCCGAAAGTCTTCGAAACTTTTCATGATGCTTCTTAAATTTCCGAAATGTATGAAATGTATCCATTTTATTAAGAATTTCACTGCTCAAATCTACTGTGACGCGTGATGTAGTACGAGGTAATACTCGAAATGGAGTGGAGTGTGGGTTTATTTTCCATGTGAACATTATCATACTGCCTTCAAGAATTAAGTGGGACACACCCATCAGCGTAAAATTATCAGTGTCAACATAGCATATACAAGATCTCAGTGACTTTCCTGATGAACATAATATTCTATAATGAAACTGCTTCATTCTGCTACTGCTACTATCTTCTAAAATACTGACGATCTATAGCATTCACAATATGTTAGGGGTCATGTAAATGTAACTGTACGCTGTAAGGTGGAAACCGATGGCAAAAATATCGAGTGTTACTGTTAACATACAATTGGTGATCTTTCCACTTTTGTTATGATATAATTTACTTCATCAGCATTTTCGACAACCATTGTCTACAACTTGTGATGTATTTGTTGATTTTGTATCTTGCACTTCTCAATTTGTATGATGATTTTTATCGGTGAAATCACCCTGGCGGAAACTTTTTGCCCTATGGAGACTGGGCAAAGCAACAGGACCTGACAAACATAACATCACTTTTGCTTAGCAGTTGGCACACTTTCAGCTCATCGATAGTCAAGGCTCACATTAATGCTTGTACAGTTACTCGGAAATTTGTGGACTTGAAAATAACCTGAAATATATGGTTCATAAATAGCGATATAAATGAAGTGATCAACAATGAATTCCAAAAATTTCGAAAATATCCCTCAATTTCACTGAACTTTGAAAATTATAAATTGCCGAAATGTTATAGCATCACTATACTGTCAGTGTCAACTGCCGCTGATGATCTGATGTGAAGCAAGTGGTTGATTAGAGAGAATCAAACTAGTTGAATAACTTTTGAAGCAATACAAATCACGTTCTGCCGTTGTTCATCTAATTGAAACAGTAATAGCTGCCCTCCGTAGCGGAGTTAACTAAGGCACCGCTTTAGAAACCGTTGGGCGTCGGTCCGAGTCTCGCATAAGGCAAGAGTTTTGTGAATGTCCTCACTTATCATCACTTCATAGTTCGATCATAACCCGCTCATTCGTACCCCTAAACAACCTAGCTGTTGATGGCGTCGTTAGCAGACAATTTTCTTGAATATAATACCAACAAATACGAGAGATACTCTTCAAGACATTCAACACATTGTCAAAATAAAACTGACCCTCCTCCACTTTATTCCCACTCGCTGCTACACCCTCACCATGTAGGGATTATTCCGACTGTTGATAAACGCGACACTCATGCTGGACTGTGGATTGTGATTGGCCATCAGTCAGCTCGCAGCCCGCATCTTCACTGTTTGCAGACTTAGGTGAGGGGAATAAAGGTGGACAGGAAGAGTTTTGTTTTGGCATAAGCGTGGAGCGCCTTGATAGTACCATATAATATATCTATCGATGTCTATACTGTACTGACTGAGGCTGATGGACTCGTGGTTTAAATGTTGAACTCTAATTCAAGAAACCGGGTTCTATTCCTGTCTTGGTAGACCATGTCGACATGGGTTTTCGTCGTGAAATACTGGGATGACAATATTGAAGGTGTCCCACAGTCTACATAGGTCAGTTCGTTCCTGCCAGCCTAATTCCATAGAAACCAATGATCATGAAACTCAGTACGAGATACAAAATTACAAAATACTCAACAAGATGCAGACAATATTTGTCAAGAATGCTGATGACTCAAATTTTAGGATCACTTGTATATGTACCAACAGTAACACTCGATATTTTTGCTATCGATGTTTACCTCACCGCATACCATTACATACAAATAACGTGTAACATTGTGAATTTTTATCACGGATCTACAGTATTTTTGAAGATACTTCTCTGAATTGTGTGATCAGTTTCACTACAATTTGTTCATCCGGGAGTCACTTCAATCGTTTATATGTTAGCGTAAACACTGAACATTTTTCTTTGTGGTTGGGTTTTCCTTAACAACAGGCTATAACGAATAACGATACTTTTCCTACCCATTATCAAAACCACTTGTTGAAATCCTTTCATTTCATCTTCCCATCAACTCATTATTCACTCACCGACGCCAATACATCTCACTCATCAGTATATTGCGTCGTTAAACCCAATTTAAATAAATAAGATTGTTTACTGGTGCCAACACCGGTTTGTAGCGCGCGGTGCTCTGTTTACTGTCATGCTTCATGAGGACGGATATAGTTTGATGTTTAGGGGCTGTGTAAGACGGTAATGGACTCGAAAAGTCGGAAGACTTGGAAGAAACTTGAGACTTCCGGGCTTGAAAAACGCTTTCCGAGTGTTCTAGAAACTTGGAAACAACAAAGAATCTCTCGAGTACAACTTTCCTGATGAGGAGAGCATGTCTTTCCCAGTTTGGTTAATAACGTAAGGTACGGCAGAATTTCTTTCTCGTCACCGTATTCTCGTATAGTACGTCTAATTAAACGTAGATGTGTTTCGAATTATAAATCTCTGATGAAAACATGAAACATGATGTGAATTTACAGTGCTTAGATAATCTGTTATTGGAAGAACCAGTGCGTGAACCATGATCGATTTATAACTCACACATATTTTGTTTATTGTTATTATTATTACTATCATCATTATTGTCATCATTGATGAACTCCATGAAGGTTTCATGGAATCTCACAGAAGCATTCATTATTGTTATCGCATTGGTGGAAATTTTTAGAAAAAATATGTCGTCATTTTTATATTATTTTCATTATCATTATCATTGTGATAAGCATTATCATCATTATTATTATCTTTACCATTGATATTTTGCAATATTTTGCAATATTTTTCTTCCTCAACCAGACAAAACTTGTTCAAGTGTATTCGTTTCAAATTTCAAATATCGGTAGACCCGCAGACAAGTCAAAATTCTTTACTTTCTGGGTCTATGAAATGTGAGCATGTTTTTTATTTGATGATAATGAACCTTGAGAGAAATATGTTATCACTATTATTATCATTATCGATAATAATAATTATTATTCATCATCCTTTGTATAATACACTGCAAAGAATGAGTCTGTATAGATATATAATCTTGCCAGAGCGAATGGAATGGGTTGATGTAGAATATAAATGAGATTTCAACATTTTGTCAACTTTCAAGTATCGCTGGTGATTGGTGATTTCTTAATCGTGGTTATTTCGTTCTTATACCCACATAGCTTAGCTGTTGGTTGGTTGGTTTTAATAACTTATACTGGGTTTTACGACGCGCACTGCAGTGATAACTAAGATCTATTGGCGTGAATGATTAATGAGATGATGAGATGATGTCCATCCATTATGAGCATTCACAATAAGTTACATGTCATTTTATGTAACGGTACTCAATGAAGTAAAAATCGATGGCAAACGTATCGAGTGATACGAGTATCTTTTCAGCTTCTTATGTAATGAGGAGGATAGTGCTACAGAGGCAAACCACGGAAACAAAATGTAGAGATGGACGGTGGAGGGGATCGCACTAGATCCGATATGCCCCTCACCTCCCGGATCACGTGAAGCGAGCACGTCACCGACTGATCTGCTGAGCCAGAAGTGTGACTGGTTGAAACTATACTCTGTAGTGCTTCTAAGAGTAGAAACTATTCAAGTTAGTGCTTCGAGGTTGAGTCGTGTATGTTTCGAGTAGTTTTGTTTCATTAAACATTTGCTCAAACAGAAACGATCAAGTAGGACTCACCCTCGGCTCAACAATTTCAGTGTCAACGTAACATATAAACGATCGTACAGTGGCTTTCCGCTTGAACGTGTTGTAGTGAACTGCTTATCTTATGAAATACTGTCCATCCATTTAGCATTCACAATATGTTACATGTTATTTTATGTAACGGTACTCAATGAAGTAAGAATCGATGGCAAAAGTATCGAGTGTTATACTGTCACATACGAGTTATCTTCTTACCTTTGTTATCTTAAAATTCGAATAATTTGCATTTGAAACAAATACTGTCTGCATATTATGATAATTCGTTGATTTCTTATTTCGCACTGCTCAAGTTTCATAATCATTTATATCTGTGAAATCACCTGGGCGACAACGTTTTGCCCTAAGGAGACTGGGAACACCTTAATCTTTTGCAGCGGGGATGCGAATCAAGTTACTATCATTTTAAAGAAATCATCTTGAAAGTGTTTCACGTAAATTCATTTGAAAGAAACTTGTGGTGCTCTTTTTATATTTTATATCTCAAGACATATATAACAGTATTTCTTTTGAATTCATTGACATTACTTTCGAAAGTGTTTTTTTTGTGCTTGTGTGTGTTTGTATAAATACGTTATATATACATCATAATTCCATGTCTGAATGGATCGGGATTCGATTTGAATACTGATACCGATTTACGGTTGACTGAACGGCTTTTCTTCATTTTCTTCATGATCGTTTTCCTTTTGAGGTCGTCGCGTAAACTGATCATACACTTCGTGTTGCTTGTTTCATCAAGTTTTGGTACGTTATCACGAATACTTTGCACATACGTAATCTTCCTATATCTTGCTGTTGATGTACTGCTCTGTCTGGCTCAGACAGCTGTGGGGCCCTTCTTTGAAAACTGGATTCTATTCGTTTGAGTTCGACTCCCGCCCGAGACATTTGTTTATATGGACATGATTTATTCGTCGTATCCCCAAATAACCTAGCTGTTGATGGGATCGTGCGATCGACTATTTGATTATCTTCATCAGTGTTCTCGTTCTTCATTAAATAATGTAGATCCTTTATCTCGAATATTGAATTCATATATATATATATATATATATATATATATATATATATATATATATATATATATATATATATATATATATATATATAAATATATATATATTTTTTCCTTAAATGTAACGCAAAATCGTGATACAAAATCATTGTTACCCAATTAAGGGCAGGGATGAAAGTTGGAATTGTTCGAACGGGGCACAACAAGGGTAATCTCATCATCCCAAAGAATAATAATGGATGACCGATTCAACAAACATTCCCATTGAATGGGGAGCAATAACCTCGAAACATCTTATAATCTTGAATCTTGTTCTTCTTATCCTTCAATTATTTTCCTCTCTTCCTTTCACTTTTGTCTTGTATATATTTCAATAACTATAATTTCCGTTCCGCTTTTTTGTTTCAATTGGTTCATTTCTCATCCATTATCAATCATTCATTCATCAATGCATCCATCCATTCATTTTTATACGACATTTTCATTATTTATTGTTATTTTTCATTTTCTATTTCCATTGTATTTGTTCTATTTACTTTGTTCTAGGGTATTCATTTTCATGTATATTCTATTCATTTTGTTCTATGTGTTTTATTTTGCTATTCCATTCTTTTCATTTTTTCTTCCCATTATTATTCGGTCATGGCCGATTAAATTTGTGAGTTATACTTGTACGTGAAAAGAAGAATGCATTCAAATGAGTTACGCGCTGTGCTGTCCCGACCTGACGGGTCGGCGACGCGCGGAACACGGTGCATGAAGTCCGTATACAATCATTGTACAAGGGGACGTGGTGCGTTGTCACTTCGACAATGACAGCGCCTGATGATAGATGACCAGCCGTACAACCCGCAAGCGTGGTTGGGTGGAGGGTTGGAGGGGGAGGCAGGCCCGGTCTACCAGCTGACATGTCAAGCGTTGGCCGAATCTTATGCCCTGCCGCTTCGGTCAATGGTTCCTGTCAAATGACTAAAAAATGTTCTCATATGAACGGTTAAGAGTGCATGGGAGTCGATTAATTTTAGTGAAACATCAGAGTTTTGGTGATACATTTTGAACGATGTGAGATATCTAATTTCTAAGACGCGGGAAACACAAACCTTTAAGATGGTCCAAGTTCAAGTTATAACTATACAACTCATACCGCTACTGCATAATTGTCAAAGATATACAGCAGATAAATAGGAATCAAAATATTTGTGTTTCTTCCGTGTCAGAATTTTGATATCACATACCGTTCGAAAGTTATCTCCAAAAACTGTTATTTCACTAAATAGACTAAAAAACTGAGTCGCACATTCAGATAAATATTATCCTTGTGTATAAAGAACGATAACATTCGAAATCAAATTATGTTATCTCAAATAATATGATATTCTAGAATACCGACATACCGATGCGCATAGAGTCCGAGTGAATTTGATTGAACATATACAATTGTGAGTTCATTTACGAACAATAATTGAAGATATTTTATATTGGTTGATACAACCTATGATACAACCAACATTAGACTTGAGGTGAATATTTTTCCAGAGTAAGGTCTAAAATTTGAGATAATGAATGTTGAGGTGCAAACCTGGCCCTTCCACCAATAACAAAGTTTATGTGCGATTCCAGTCCAACGTTGATACGTATACATTCCATCATATTGTTATTATTTGTTCTGTCTTGTGAATAATTAGCAAGTTTGTATGATGGAACTTTGATTTGTGAGAAATCAACGGAACTTGTTGAAATGTATGAACGAAGTTGGTATAGAATTTTTCCTCCCTAAACTTGTATCATCCTCGGTTGAGAAGGAAACTAAAACAGTAAAAGTGAGGTAAAAATCGATGGCAAACGTAGCGAATGTTACCAGAGATTTTTCACTTCTGTTATCATGTGTCATTCGTATCCTTGGCAATTATTGTCTGCACCAGATTATGTATTTAGTAATTTTGTATCAATTGCACTGTTTAAGTTTTATGATCATTTAAATCTGTGAAATCACCTTGGCGGGTACAGTCTGTCTGCCCCATGAAGACTGGGAATGCCTTAAACAAGACTCATTCATGCTGCATATGAATGTATTTTATATTTTGTTCCTCCTATCCTTTGTTGATACTCCTTTCTCAGATTGAAACGTAGTGTCTGACCAAAGCCTATTATTTAATTCAATTTTTGACACATCGCATTACGGGTGATATTTTAACGGCACGTCGTTTCCTTCTTACCCATAGACGGTATAGTGCTATCCATTGAACCGCATATTTTGTCTCTTTTGTAAGATATGAATGATAACAACTGCTGGTCGATATCTCTTCTTTCAAATTGCCCCCGAACAGAATACACTATGTAAGTCTAGGAAACGTTTGTCTTGTGGGGGGTCGCGGCGGTCTATACCTGACTCCCACATCAATTTTCTCATTCTCGCGCTGCTCCGGCATATTTTAATCCATACTTTGTTATACAAGACTCAAAGTATGGAGCGTAAATCAATAGTAGTGAACTTTCATATCCAGTTCGGTTATATATTTTTGCATGTAAATTGGTTGACTCGTCAATTATATTTGTATAATGTAGCGATTTTTTTCGAAGTTACTTTATTTCTATTACAAAATGAATAAACTATGTAGAACACGCAATCGCATGTTCTATTTTCCATTCCTTTTAGATATGAAGTAAAATGCAATCCAGTTATTTTCATACTCAATTGACACATCATTATGTATGACTGTCCATCATGATTCACATTTATATATGGTCAATTTGATGATCTGTTATCGTATACTATTTAGCTGAATCAGCTTCGGGTCGTTTCCCTTTTCATATACTATTCCGAATTGCATAAATCAGGTTTAAAAAATTCCAACTCTGAAACGTTCAGTCCACGAGAAACGAACGGACAAAAACCGTAGGCCTACATATCATTATGTTGTATTAGCATGATAAAATTCAGTTCATTTATAGTTTGCACACACAGATCTTGCTTGGAAGCTATCAATTTGTATGCCTGAAGTCATGATCTATAATCTACATAACTTGGGAACAAAATGCAACGCCTCCCTCCTTTCCATTTTGTCTTATTAAGTTATCTTGATGTTAAATCTCCGTGAGGTTAGCGTCTAGCCTACCGGACGTTTATACTGGAGAGTAATGGTATGTCTTATATCATTCCCATATAGACCAGACGAGACCGAAGTTGGAAAAGTTAAGATATGCGTGATACTTAAGCTAAGGGTCCATTCCGCAAAGATGATTTACATATTGTGTTTTATAATATACTCTAGTAGGCCTATGAACCTAAAGGTTGACGCAAACGAGTTGGTTGCATTTTTAAATTGTTTCTCCAACTGGTGTCGTTATGTGATTGGAACTGCAATGATAGACAATGTATATCGCTCATTTAGATGCAATTTCACTTTCGGTCACATAAAGTCGTCGATCAAGTGACACTAAAATGCATCCCGAACACAATTTGCTGACATTATAGCCTATACGCACAAACACTATAGCAGGCAATGTAACGTACCCATAGACCCAGACGCACTCCACGTATGCGGTCTCTGAAAAAATTGGTGGTATAACGTGAGCGTAGATTTAATTTGGATTCAAATTCAAATTTCGCAAGAAACATTTTATGTGACTCCGATGTACGTGATGAAAGCCCAGTTACCCTCTCGCCCCCTCAACCCCGCAAGACACCGACGAATTATCTATCTTATAATAATTGCACTGCAGTTCTGCCAGTCCATTTTTGAAGAGATGTTATCTTCTTCGTTCCTCTACTTTCGGCTAGAAGACGGCAGAAAATACTAAATTTCTGGTCGCGTTACGAATCTAGAATTTGAAGGGTAGTTACACATTTCAATATTGGTGAGTACGTTATGCAGCACTATATCTTGGAACTTGGAAACTTGAACCTTATCTGTTATTGATTGAAATTGACGCCGAGGTATTTTAACTGTGAATATTGTAGAACACTATTTGTGTTTGTTTATTATATTGAACACTAAGTACCGTTGTGATGACACGTTAAGCGGAACTCATTTCAGTGTCAACGTAACAAGTTACTAGCGATCGCAGTGACTCCGAATGATCTGAACATATTGTAGTGGAACTGCTTCATACCATGCAGAGGAGAATTTTCTAAAATACTCTCAAATCATAACAAACATTCACAATATGTTACGTGTTATCAGACGAGCTTTAGCGAGGATTCAATTTGACATACTGAAAAAAATCAGTGTTCGTTTTTATGTTTTTATTTTTATTTTTATTTTTTTTCATGTTTTTTGTCGGTTCTCCACAAGTCAAATGGCTACAGCTATCAACTGCAAACTTTTTTCACTATGGTTCCTCATCTAACTTAGATCTGTATAGTTTTGTGGCAATATCGGGTGGTAATTTTTATTTTTATGGAATTTAGAAATTTCAAAATACCCATTAGAATAACACAGCGGAAAAAGAAGAAAATATTTTTATTTTCAAATGAATTGAAATTTTGCGTGAAGTTGAGTTACATTCTGATACACATTTTTGAGAACTTCCAGCTTGATCAGGTGAGCTATTTTGAAGACAAACTATAAAATGTGCCAAATTGGTACCACTCGAAGCAGTTTTTACCCATTTCTAACTTGAATGTCACCCAATTGGCGAATGTGGGCAAAAGTTTGGCAAAAAAAGTCGACATACTATTACTATCCGCTCGTCTAACAACGCATATATGGCGTTTTCCTAGTGTGTATGTATAACGGTACGCTGTGAGGTGAAAATAATTAACATCTATAAATAAAGCAAAAATATCGAGTGTTACGGGGATTTTTCCACCTTTGTTATTTTAAAATTTGATTCATTCGCACTATCGATGAAAATGTCTGCATCTTGCGATATATTTGTTGATTTGGCATCTTGCACTGTTGAAGTTTCATGATTTGTTATATCTTTTGAATAGCCTCTGCGGAAGCCAGTCTGGGTACGCCTTGATCATGCAGTAGAATAAGATCCAGAGGAAAGTCCACATGGCTATGTTCTCACTTGGCTTGTGCTGATTGATGATGGACATTCCATTTCATTTGTGAACAATTACTTGCAGTTATTATTTTGATGATATAAGTGTATTCGATTTGTGGGGTGAATTACCTGATGTAGTGTGACTCGGGCTTTCACCATTTTCTAACGCGCGTCTTACATCGGCGATTGCGGTGTGGAAGTTCGTGTCAGATTCGGGACGTCGAGTGAGGAAAACTTTGGCATTATAATCTGTTATTGAAGTATGCGTCGAGGTCGTTTTCTTCGATCAAAATTACCCTCCATGACTTCCTGAATGGCTCTTTCACTCCCCATTTCCTCCTTCTTTTCGAAACTTCTATTCGCAGCTACACTATAGCGCGCCCATATACCCTCCTTACATAATTCATGGTACCAAGTACATATACCTATATATACCTGCCTTGTATGAAAAGATTGTGAATATTTCTCAACTGGCTTTTTTTCTGTTCCTGAGGTATTTCCGATTATACACCTCTTATCATTCTACTCGTTGTTATAGATTGCCAACGTTTGATATTTCCCTTGTTAATGTGATATATGATTATACTGATTTGTTTTCTCTATTAATTTTCAGATAGATTATATGGTGTGTTTTCAATCTAGTGAGACGGCTTATCTGTGTATAATAGGTAGCCTGTGTCCCCTTCTATATGAAGTCCTGGTCTAGAACCAATAACATAACTAATTGCTAAACGCAGGCCGGGTTCAATCCCAGTCACGTAAGCCACATACCCGTGTAGGAGATTGTTTCATGGGTTCGCTAATCAATTTAATCGCGAGCGCGCGGTGCCCTGTTTATACCGTCAAAATGCAACTAATTGCTTTCAACACAAACTTAATTGCATAAAATCTAATAAAAACGGTTTATGATATGAGGTTAGAGGTTTTGAGTATTTTAAGACGGTGTTATCGCGAATAAGTATGGTTAGGAGTGTGTTCATTGAGGTAAGTCGAGCGAGGTGTACGTTCTGGACTTTTGGACTGCATGGAAGTCGATTTAGCGAAATATTGCGTTTTTGGTGATAACTTTTACACAGTATGAGATATCAAACTTCTGATACAATCACCAAAATACAGATACTTTTAATTCTTTTGAAGTGGTGTACGTGAAAATTATTCAACCCAACGCATTACTTTCAGGGTCATTTTAGCTGAAAAACACATTTTCAGCTGTATTACTGTAAAAATCATGCGATATAAGTTCAGATACAGTTTGTACGTATAGGCCTATCATCTCGAAAATATCTGTATTTCTGTTGCATTAGATCGTTGATCTCATACTGTTGAAAGATTATCGTCAAAAGATGGGAGATTCCGCTAAATCGACTCCCATGGGCTCCTATAAGCACTGTCAACCAAATCAGCCACGATTGGATTCAGAACGATCATGTTTTGAGTCAGTATCTAACAGCACCAACAGCCATTATTTTGTGATGAGAATGAGCGGATGATGAATGAATGATGTTTCTGAAAATGTGTGCCTTATGTGGGACTCGAACCCACACACTCGAATCAACGACTGATGAGAAATCATAATTTTTCTATTGTATTTCAATCCGAAGTGTCCACTCAGTTCACCTTCAGTTCCCAATACTGATGCTGGTAATGTGTGGATATATCACAAAAACGGTTCATACTTATAATGTGTGCCTGATTTTTGGAAAATGAGATGCTTTTACCGTCGACAAATAAATATGGTCACAGTCAGTGCAGTCCTGGTGTCAAAGTTCATTGTTTTCAATTCACAATAGCCCAGAGATAATTATTTATTGGTGACGACCTTCTCGAAGTATTGATATAACTAATAAGTGCCGCTTCAAAACGGTCTCACTATAATTCATCCTTAGCATCAATAATTGTGAAACCTTGATTGTATATCAAGATGTCGAAGTTATTGAAAAAACGAATAATAATAATAACGATAAGTGAATATTATACGGCAAAGACGAGTGTCAGAGGAAATGATACTGCAGTTAAATGACGGGAGATATTTCAGCGCTAGATATATCATTGGTGGAGGTGCCGGTCCTTAACATCGACGAGGGGTATCGACCTGGTTGCCAAGTCTATCACGGATATGTCGATCTTAAAACATGGAATCAATTAAAATTGTAAATCAAGATCTTTGTCAGCCACTATTAATCGGACCATAAGTCTATGTGACCACATGCGGTCGTCGTTGTTGTTGTTGTTGCTGCTGCTGCTGCTGCTGCGCGCATCCTTAAGACTAACCTGAATAAGCCTATCTTACTAATTGAATGAACTCAGTCTATCCAAACTAACCTTAACTAACTAACTCAACCAAACAAACATTCCAAACTAATTTATTTTGAACTGAAACCTATCCAAAATCTACTTCCAATCTGTCGAATAGTCTCTTCGCATATCTTTTTTATACCAGACAAATAGTATGAATTAGAATCATTAAACAGAGTAGTTCAATATCCGGTTGAAGACGTGTATAACCAAGATGTATCGAGCTTTACCTGGTGATATCACTCAACTGTCAATCTTGTTCTATTTCATGTGTACAGTCCTTTAACATACCGATCGCTACTCAACCTCCCTCTTTTTACAAGGTTTGTTTTTGATGGGGTATATACTACCTTTCACAACTGTCTTAATTTTTGTTCCAAAGCTTTCACGATACACGAATTGTAAACTGTTGGGCTGTAAAGTGTAAACTTACCTTATTCACGACACTCAACCCTCTTACTTCTCATTTTAAGGCGTTCCCAGTCTCCATATAATGCAAAAAGTTCCCGCCTCTGGGATTTTACAGATATAAATGATCATACAACTTTAATAGTGCAGGATATAAAATCAACTAATGGATCACAAGATTCAGACAATATTTGTCGATAATGCTGATGACTACAATTTCGAAATAACAAAGTTGGAAAGATCAGTTGTGTTAAAGTGACACTCGATATTTTTGATATCTATTCTCACTTCACCGCGTACCGTTACATACTAATGACATGTAAGGTAACCTAATGTGAATGTTAATTTTTTTGTACCTCATGGGTTTCACAAGTGTCTGTATGACTCTTATCGTGAAGAAGTGGGATATGATAGTGGGAAGGAAGCGGTCGTGGCCTTTATTGTGGAAACCATCCCGGCATCAGCCTAGACTACAGAGGGAAACCATGAAAAACCCATGTAAAGATGAGCACTTGTGAAACCCATGAGGTACAAAAAAAAATATATGGATCGACGACAGTATTTTAGTAGATATTTTTCTGAATGGTGTGAAGCAGTTTCAGTACAATATGTTCAAACGAAAAGTCACTGCAATCGTTCATATGTTACATTGACACTGGAAATGTGACGATGTGGGTGGCTCCCTCTTCACCAGTTGACACTGCTCAATGCAAGAACTTCCAATAGTTCTTAAGTGGATTAGAATAGGTACTATTTATTCTATGGTACTAGACAAGAAATGACCCTGCTATCGAAAATAATTCGCGCAGCTTATTGCTTGTGATGTCGTCATTGAATGGAAAAAATGCTCCTAAATGATCGACGTCGATTGGTCGACTCCAGAGTTTTCCGTTAATCTGAGAAATTGAGTTTGATGTTTGGAAAGTTGTACGTAACGGCTACAGCTAATCAGACCTACTATACGTTCAATGTGTCGTGAACGTGCACGAGAAATTTCCCAAGACAAAACAATTTGTAAGTTTCTAATCGTCGATCTGAAGCTTGTTTTGAGATTCAGCTTCACGTGGTACCTACCAACAACCCAACCTTTCGACTTCAATGTGATATATAAACGATCGTAGTGACTTCCCAGATTGACATATTGTAGTGAAACAGTTTCACACCATTCAGAGGAGTGTCTTCTAACATATTGTCGATCCATAATACACATTCACATCAGGTTGGGTGTTATTTTTATGTGATGGTACGCTGTGAGGTAAAAGTCGATGGCAAAAATATCGAGCGTTGCTGTAACATACAAGTGATCTTTCCGCCTGTATTATAATGAAATCATGAGTCAATTCGTCAAATCATTTGTCACTTTCGACAAATATTGTCTGCATCTTATGATATATTTGATAATTTTATATCTTGCACTGTTGAAGTTTCATGATCATTTATATATGAGAAATCACCTGTCGGGAATTTTTGCCCTGTGGGGACTAGGAACGGCTCAATCAAGCCTAGGACAAGCCGACAATAAGGTCTGTGCTGAAGCTATAACTAATCGGATGCGTCCAAGAAAGCTCAATATTACACTTGTCAAATTATAGACGGTATCCGAAAAAAGGTGCAACCATTGGCATGTGTAAAGTATTGTATAGACTTGTAGTGTATCGTAGTAGTACACAGGCCTATGTATTTTAGATAACATAGAGATATATTAAACTCTTGAAACTTCAACAAATGTTATATTAGGGATTATGTTGAGCATTTATATTTTATAATTAGTTATCTCATCAATTTTAATTTAATTTGCTATTATTGATTATTGTACTGATATAATTCATATCATTATGTATAGTGAGGCACATGTTGTTAAGATACTTCCCCTCTATTCTAACCAACCTATTTAGGCCTATGCAGTGCATATTCCATGCACTGTATAAACACCTTGATAAATAATGAATGGATCAATAAATGAATATATCGAAAATGCATCTATATTCACACATGGGTTCACATCGGATGGTGTCATCCAAAATTGAAATCGAAATAAATTACGCACATTCAACAGCTGATATTTTCACAGTCTATGCGTGAGGTACGTATATACACATTGTTTCCTAGTTTCAGTGTACATAATGTCAGTATATTTTTTTCAGTATGCATTTTAATGTAGCTTGATCGCTCACCTGATGTGACTGCAACCACACGATCACTGCCTATCACTACGACGTAAAATAATATTATATTATTTTCGATCACTGCTATCAAGATACAACTCGATAAATCGTCGTGGTTGTCTCCGTCTGTCAAATATGAAAGATGCTCATCCTTTGATAATGTCAGTTCATTCAATTCGCCCCGGCCAAGTTCTGGCAAGATGACTTCGAAGTTTTGAACTATATTTCGGCTCGATTGTGAATCAAGATTGTTATAAGCAGCTCGGAACTAGACTAAGACTACTGGAACACTAGTCAAACCAGATGTGAATCAAGTTTAGAATACAGTCTTGGCTCTTCGAATCTTGAAATTTTCTTGACCTTGAAATGTGGTAGTTGAAATGGCATGAAAACGAAATCTGTAAATTGTTCATATGAAAATCCATACTTGTTACCCCTATATTGAATACATATAATATCATTTGGCGTGATACCGGCAC
This sequence comes from Brachyptera risi, assembly GCA_964007535.1. Classification (NCBI taxonomy): domain Eukaryota; kingdom Metazoa; phylum Arthropoda; class Insecta; order Plecoptera; family Taeniopterygidae; genus Brachyptera; species Brachyptera risi. The sequence continues at coordinate 28,397,110 of OZ023327.1, forward strand.
AAGTAGCTCAGTGCCAAAGCGCTTGCTTCGTGGAACCGGTAAGTGAAGGTATTTCTGGCCTCGAATCCTCGCGACCGTTCATCTTTACAGGAGTTTCCGTGGTTTCCCTCTCTAGTCTAGACAGATTCCGGGTTGGTTCTACAGTATGTCACGACTGCTTTTTTCCCGTTCCTTCGTAAAACCTGAGAAACTTTCATCGTATCGCCCCAACATCTCATTAATCATTCATCCGACGCCAATAGATCTTAGTTATCATTACAGTGTGTACAGTGGGTCATCACATATACTCGATATAAATACATTGATGTTGCGTATATAAGATGTTGGCATTTTACTGTTTCATTCGTTAGATTTTGTCTGTAAGCATCCGTTGGTTTTCACAGTATAACGCTATAGTGCTCTTTTTATATATGCTGAGTTTTTTTAGACAGTTTTTGAAGATTTATCTCACTTCGTGCAGTGCTTTCTACAATGTTATCATGTAGGCCTTCTATACGCCTATATTAAAGCTTCGACCCTCCGTTGCTCAGTCAACTAAGGTACCGCTTTAGAAACTGAAGTCAACGTTGGGCATAGGTTCAAGTCCGGTCCTTTCACTTATTATGACTTCATACTTTCATTGTCATCTGTTCTTTCGTACTGTTGTATAACCTAGCTGTTGGTGGAGTCGTTAGGCAAACCATAATTATCATTTATATAGTATAATGTATTCACGAAAGATGAAAGAGCAAACCACCCGTGCGCTAGTAGTGTGGGATAGATTGGACGTCCGATCGGCAATTTCTACTTTCACGCGGATACTGTATAGTATATAAAGGTTCATACCTTTTCCATGTTGCTATAATTAGTGGACGACATAACGTGTCTTACAGAAGCAACCTTGCACACATTTTCCATCATTTAGACCACCCTGTGAAGTGCCATCATTTCAGCATTATACATCATACAAACAAATTTATAGAACATATCTCGTACAAATCGAGAAGAAAACAGTAGACTTTTCAACCAAGTACACGTTGAAGGTTACATTAATCAGTTTCACAATTTAATTCGAACTTCAATCACCACCCAAAACTGGAAGTGCTAACAATTTGACCTCATATTTCGTAGCTCTGGAGATAGTCTGCAAGGAAATAAATGAAATTAATTGCTTATCCATAATCCAAGATGATATCAAGTATGAGTATTCAGTTATTTTACTAAACAAAATGTCCCAGTTTCGTCGTGCAATTGTCTAATGGCGTAAGCCAACAGAATAGCTTGAAAGTCTCACTTTTGTATAGCCGACAGATGTCTGGAAAACTGTAATTCAATTAAAGATAAACTCAATCCAATTGTCTGACCTACTCAGTCCTATAGGTCAGTCTAACATTTTATGGACAGTATTTTTTATTCATTTGTATTGGTTTTAACGAAGTATTGTAGCCTACAGATGACTAAGATATATTGGCGTCGGTGAAAGATCTATGAGATGATGGGAGAATGTAATCAAAGGTTATATTTTATTTGGTGTTATGGGATAGTAGGAAGGAGTCGGTCGTGACCTGCTGTTTAGAAGCCATCCATTCAAAAACTTGAATGACAGAGGGAAACCACGAAATTCCCCTGTCAAGATGGTTGGACCATGACGGGAATCGAAACCCGGTCGTCTGAATGGCGCTCCAGTATGCTAGCCACTCGACCTGCCGGCCATCGCAATGATGTTCAGATTACGACAATTCCCTCATGTTTCTCAAACTATTTCTTTTCAATTTTTGTGAAAAATTTTTCCTATATTTTCCATCAAATTTATCGTTGACATTTGTTGTAAAGGAGTTCACTTTATTCATTGTCGTGGTATTTGTTCACTTCAATTTCAAAATGTGAAAATTTTATATTGTTAAATAAAATATCTTCAATCAAACGTATGCATCTCTTTTGATTATAAGTCGACTCAAAATCTATATGATATGTTCTGAACAATCGGCATAAAAATGACTATACTTCACCACTTTCAGTTGAAATATTCAAAATTAACATTGTTCTTCATTACATCACATTGTTAGGCATTATCCAGTATCCGTACAATGAATTGCAGTTTTCTAATCGCATGCCCCTCTCCATCAAAATAGTTTCATCTGTCGATTGATCGGACGAAGTTCAAACTATCGAAAACCTATTCGTATGATTTCGGTTAATATTTTTTCGTGTCAGCGCCTACCCTAGTAATCCTTGGAAACTTGTAAGGTGGATCAATACGACTTATCCAGTGACACTGGATCCCGTAGTCAGATATTTATTACTCCCTTGATACAAGAGGCTCATCACTTCACTCGCAACTCCCACGTATAAGTCTAATAGGGTACGACTTGTACGGTATATAAGGTATTATGCCGTGTTGCTATGACCGCGAAATCGATTTTGCACCGCGAATTTCTTGCCGCTTGGCGAAATCTTTTTCACTATACGACATCTGCCAACTACACCAACTCAGTGCTACTCCAGCGCTAATTTAAGCTATTTGACGTCCAGAATCGTTTCAAATCGATAGCTCGCTGGGAGTACTAACCCATCATTTTCATTGAGAAACAAAGTACTTCCGCCGCTAGATTGAGTTTTGTACAACTTCCGTCAGTTGCACTCATCACTGCACTGATTGGTCGAATTTTCAAGATGTCTGACAAAGCGGCATGCGAAGGCGATGCGATAGCTCTCAAGAGTTCAAGCTTGGGCTCAAGATCGGGCATACGCTCGAGAAAAACCCCGCGTTGGTCAGCCGGAACAAAGGAGGGGAGCGTACAGGAGCATATACGGTGGTGTACCAAGGGTAGCCCGTAGAATAGCCCGCCATACTCATTTGAATGTAAACGCCTTTAATTCCCTTGCTACCACTTCCAAGATATTTCGTTTCTCATTTGGTATTCTAAAATATTTTTCCAGTTTTTCTGCGAGTAGCCCACGAGTTTTTTTGTATTTTTGTATTTTTTTTTTCATCAAAAGTATCTATAGAAGTGATTATTTCCATCAAAACTCTATTGCTCTAAGCATCCCTTTTGTGATTTTTTTCTCACAATAACATCGAAACTTGATACAAAATCATTGTTCCCCAATTAAGGCGAAGGATGAAAAATATGATCGTTTGAACAGGGCACCACAAGGGCGATCTTATGTTTATTAACAAACAGAAATAAATCAAATAGATAGGGCCTATCTCGAGAGTTAGCGGCGTGGAGACTTGAAAGTCTGTGGCCTGTGGACTGCCTGCACTGCTTATTCTGGCCTGTTGAGACGAGACACTGCAGTGCCAATCCCACGTTGTTGAGCAATAAAACACCCCGTGTGAACGCGTCAAGGTCAACACCACATGCCTGAATCACGTAAGATTTCGGATCGACAGGGGTTCTGTAATTAAATCATGTACTGTTGAATTCTATACATGATTGACTTATATGAGAACAGTAGAGCGATAAAACAGGGCCGCCTGCACAATTTGAGACGTCATTGTTATGTGTATAACGTGAAAGTAGAGACTTGAGCATGTATATAGTTCATATGTAATGACAGATAACATCAATTTGATGAGGTGATTGAATAAAAATGTCTTCTTTCCAACACTGCATTGCCGCAATGTTATTTGTGTCTGAACTACCCAACACTGGCAATAGAGGATTCAACTCTGTATGATAGGCATTTCAATGCTCCGTGTGAACAGGCCATAACGTGTAGGCTTATTTGCCAGATTGGTAGACGACGGTGGTAGAGAGTTGTAGACATTTTTGCTGCAGGATTTCTGTGTATTCATCATGGAACTAAATGAATATGTAGAATATCTGACTCGACCATCCTTTTTAGGGGAGGGGGGGGGGGCGGATTCACAGTCAATATACTGCATGCTATCTTAGTAAAATGTAGAAGTATAGAATTTAGAAACTATAGATTGTTGCTGGAGATGTGTAAGCCCACTACTGCGTGCATTAATTACACGTAAACCATGTCTATGTCTAAAGTGTATATAATTTTGGTTCTTTCGGATCTCAAGTTTTTTTCCATTACGAATCAGCATTTCCACGCTCTAGAGATAAAACGTATCCAGGATTGTTCCAACCATTGGAAATACGTTCGAGTTTATATGTATATGTATAGAATTGATGTAAAGCAATTTAATAACCCGAGGTTTTCTCGTAAGTAAAACTCGGCGTCGTAATGTATTCGGAATGAAATATTCGTACCATTTATCGTTTCGAAACAGAAAGCGTCGAGTGTCTGTGTGTGTTTGTGTGTGTGTGCGTATGTGCGGGTATTTCGTTCTCGTTAACCATCACCAGAGCTTCCTGTCTAAACGGCGCCCAAACCGACGCTGACGACGCTTCTCGAGTGATCGTCGAATGCATACGCACCGGCAATACAATTATTATATTCACAAATTCATTTTTTTCAAATCACTCGGAACAGTTTAGAACTTGTATTCGAAACGTGCCCTCATATTGTCTGTGAAAGTGGCATGTGCCTTGTGTTTGGCGCAGGCAATCGAGCTACTGATTTGAAAACTAACTGACGCGAGTTCGGATCCCGCAGAAGGCGAATAGGAAGGTTCTCTTATGGCGTCCCCAGTTTCCAAAGGGAAAAAAGTTCACACCAGGGAGAATTCACAGATAATAATGAGCATACAGCTTTAATACAAAATTACAGAATTGACAAATGCAGCATCAGATCCAGACACTATTTGTCGAAAATGCTAATTACTCAAATTGTTCAGTAACAAAGGTGGAAATATCACTTATGTGTAACAGTAACTTTCAATTTCATTGTAGCTCAACGACCTCATCAACAGCTAGAATTCACGGGGATAACTTTCGATATTTTTGCTATCGATTTTCACCTATTTTCATACCGTTTTATGCAAATAACACGTAGGTATCTTGGAAAATACTTTCTGAATAGTGTGAAGCAGTCTCATCTTAATATGTTCAGACGGCAAGCCACTATACGATCGTTTATAATATCACGGTGACACTGAAAATGTCACGCTTTGGGTACAGGTCTCCCTTGAGCGTCCTTTTACCTATGATCACATCTTCGTTCCATCATCTTTCGATCATTTTTATCTCCCATATAACCTATAGCTGTTGGCGGGGTCGTTGAGTATTTTCAACAACAGGTGAAATGTTAGTTGCCAATGTAATCATGCCATTCCTTTCGTCTGATGAAGTTGAATGGATTTTCATTATTTTCCACATGGAAAAAGAATCACTATAGAGACAAACGACGGGATGATTTGTCGCTCAGACCTGTTGTTGATTCTTTCAACGCAGTGAAGAGATGAACATCGTTGATTGATTGATGTTTTTGGATACTGCGAGGGCGAACAAACGAAATAGAAAAATCACAATTACAAAATTAAAAGCACTTCATCTTTTCGTATGCGTGTTTCGAATTTAGAGTAGTGTTCATGTCAACTTCCATATACTCCTATTCTCTTACATTCATCTCCGTAGAATGTATTCATAAGCCAAGACGAGCCCTGGTGAGAAAGGAATGGTAGGAGGGGGGGGGGGGAGGAAGAGGGATAATAAAGGCTTGCTCATACCGCTTTACCTCAACATTATAACATTCCTAAACAATTCACTCCTCATTGCTTTCAATAATGGATCTTGCATTCTGGCTGGCTTCAGATAAATATATTGTTCAATACCTCGGTTTCGCTCACACATTCGTGCATGCAGTTTTATCGATATAGAATTGTCAGATTTGTTTGTACCAGATGAAAAAGATTGTCAATGTTTATCTCATCACATTATATTGCGTGGGTATCTTGAACATTCCTGTCGTTTCTGTCGTCGATTTTGCTCGTAAAATATACTATGAGTAAAAGTGTGTATATAGAATTGTGATAATTATTGCTCCAACATTCAAATCAAGGATGAGTGGATGAGTTCTCATAGAATCCATTATCTCAAGGGGTGGACATTTTCACATAACATTTTCACTGTCAACGTAACATATAAACGATCGTAGAGGGATTCCGTCTGAACATAATGTAGTTGAACTGCTTTATACCATTCAGAAAAGTACCTTCTGAAACACTGTCGATCCATATTAAACATTCATTATAGGCTATAGGCCTACATGCTATCTGTATGTAACGGTACGCGGTGAGGTAAAAATCGATGGCAAAAATATCGAATGTCACTGATACATACAAGTTATCTTTCCACAGTTGTTATTATACGATTGGAGTCATTTTAAACACTTTCGACAAGTACTGTGTGCATTTCATGACGTAGCCTGTTGAAGTGTTACTATCGTCCATATCTGTTGAATCACCCCGCGGAAACATTTTGCCCTACGTGATAGCCTTGATAGCCTTAATTTAGACACCCGTACTACACGTTGTTCAAATCGTATGCATACAAACATTGTCTATGATATTCATGTATACCGTACGAGATGTCGCTTTCAGCATAAACGTTGCTTCCGTTTCTCTCTTACATATATTCATCGTTTTGAATAAGAATCCCAGTCTTACTAGACGACGCCTAAGCCTAAATGGTCCAAGGTTTATTACTTCATTCAAATAGTCCTCACCATTGCCGAAAGTGGTTCTCCTCTAGTTGCATTTTTAATTGTCATTCAAAATAGTTGCCACTAGTGAATCTGACCATCTCTTTCCCACACCCCACTTTTCTTATTTCACTAACTTTGGAATAAAAATATTCGCAATTTTAAAAGGAAATTCTAGTAGGACTTTGTATGTGTTCTTGTGGGCCCGGTATGCGCCGAGAATAAGGAATGAACGTGCAAGTCGAATCTTCGGAAGGAATGGAGCAAAGATTTCCAGAGTCGAATCACGCTTTTGACGGGAATTCCACACAAGTTGGTTGGTACGCGGCTCGACATGTTTGACTCCCTCCTCCTCCACCCATTCCCCTTGTCCCCCCACACACACTCCATTCCTCCCCTTCAATTTTCTACAACACCCCTTTATTCCCACGGGAACATATCTCACATATATTCGGCTGACACAGAAATCAACACTTGATACTAACCGAACCCATAAACTTGTAGATATTGACTCCCGTTTCCGTAGAAATATGGGAATGACTCTTTCAACCGATGTGTTTAGTATTCTTCGGAGAACAAATGTAATCTTCTTCATCTAAACCCAAATACGGTTAACACTCTCGATGGTGTAATAACAGTAGAGCCGTGATGCGACCCTCAATCCTCTTGTCATATCGTTCAGATGTGTAGTTGTCGTTTATGACACGGAAATCAAAATGAAAGTCACTCGGA
>OZ023327.1:28407470-28417470 GCA_964007535.1 Brachyptera risi
ATATATATATATATATATATATAATATATATATATATATATATATATATATAATATATATATATATATATATATATATATATATATTTATATATATATATATATATATATATAATAATATATATAATATATATATATAAATATATATATATATATATTTATATATATATATTTATATATATATATATATATATATATATATATATATATATATATATATATATATATATTCATATTATGGAGTGTGCTGTAAATTGAAGCACCCTACTCAGCGACAAGGTATCCCCATATATCTATAAATAAGGTATATATAACGTTAGATCTAGTGACCTCAATAGGCCCTGTATATAGTAGTAGACTTGTTGCCTGCGCCGTTGTTTCAAATTGGTTAGAGTCCCACAGGAAAGGTATAAAACGGGACTAGGTTATCATCACGTGAGAGGGCCTTTGGGACCGCCGTCGAGGACTCGATAAGTTGCAAGGCATTCAGCCACATCAAGACTTGTCTCCCCCGTCATACGACTTTCTCGCGCGGCGACACGAACATCAAATATTTCATTTCGTAAACAATATTCATGTCATCTTATGGATATACCTGTATTCATGAATGAAGGTCACCTGAATACCAGCTGTTCTTTTGCAAAGTGACTATTTGTCGGACCGGAAGTAAGTTTTGGATTCGTTTCAGTTCAGAATAAATCAGTTCAGGATGCATGTTTATGTTAGTTAGTTCAGGTTTGTTTGGGTTAGATGAGATTGAATTTGTTGGTTATAGATTGGGTTGATTTATGTTAGTTTAGGCGGTGCAAGAACAACGTCCGCATGTGTTGATATAGAGTTATAGACCGATGGTCCGATGAACAGCAGCTGCCAGTTTCGAAGTGGCTACATTCGTCAGACTGGAAGTATGTTTTAGATAAGTTCCTATCTATGGTTTTAATTCAGATTAAATTGGTTCAGGATGTACGTGTGTTAGGTGGTGTTGGATATTCTGGGGTAGTTTTGGTTTGGTTAGGTTCGGTTAGGTTGATCAAGTTAGTTGGATTGGGTTGATCTAGGTTATAGTTCGGGCTGCCTGCACGAACATCAGCAACAATGGTCCGTGTGATAGTGACATAGACCGATGGTTCGATGAATGGCGGTTGCCGATTTATGTTATGCCTTTCCGTTTGGTTCTGGATCAATTAAAACACCAATAATGTACACAAATAAAAATTGTATGTCTACTATACACAATCCAATGTAATGCAATATGAATGATTCACACGGCGTATTGTGATACGGCTTTTTTTATTGGGAAAACAAAAGTTAGAAACATTACAATAACAAAATGCACATCGCTTATCCACAAAACCTTATAAGGGCTCGACTGTGGCGAGCATGAATAAAATAGCTCCATAAAACACACAAAAAATAAGTTGGAAAGCAGGGAAAAAAAACCCTAAAATTACGAAAGAAAACGAGACATGTGAAAAGTTAATCAATTGAAGAAAGAAGTAAGCACACAACGAATTACTGAAAAATGCTTGCGCAAAAACCAAAAATTCACACTTGCGCATTTAAGATGCCATAACATAGAAAGAAAAATCAGTTTCTAGAAGAAGCATACAACGAAAAGATTCAACCTTGTTCTGAAATTACATCACTCAAATAACATAATTCAAGTATATACATAATTGAGACTAAATTAAACCAATACTCATGATTGGACAAGCCTTCTTTCATAACAATAATACATATAGGGAGGAAGTTAACTGTAATTAAAAGTTGAAGAGTAACCATATTTCAATTTTGGTTTTGATATTTTTATACTTTGTTAAATGCCCCAAATTGAATGGAATTTCATTAAAAATTATTGGTACTGAATACATCTAGACTTCTTTCGCCGTATTTATTGTTGAATTGAGGAATTTTGAAGTTATTCAACATTTTGGATCTAGTATTTGCTAAATGATCTACAATATTTTTAAATGAATCATCGAAATAATATTTGAGAATAAATTTGTAGTCAAATATGAGAATGGCTTCATTATGAGAATGGCTTGCCTAATATTAATTGTTCTGCATTTGTATTTTTCCTTCTTGTACCAATTACAGTCGATTCCGCTGGAAAACACGTGTTCTCCCTTTATTCTCCAGCCGCCCTCGGTACCTTGGTCAGCTGAGGCACTGCGCTTCGGAAACTGAAGACACCGTTGGGCGTTGGTTCGAGTCCCGCTAAAGGCATGGGTTATTGAAAACGTCCTCTCACTTATAATCAGATAATAGTTACATAATCATCTGCTTAATGATACCCCCGTATAGGCTGGCTGTTGATGGGTCGGTTAGCAAACAACAATCAGAATCATTCATTCTCCAAATTATAGATTTGTTGATGATATTCATTTTATTACGGGTAGGTACTGTCAAATTGATGTAATGCCGACCAGACTCAAACAATATTACCTTTATACAATAAGTACCATCTGTTATTGTCGTCAAGTTTGATGAAAACTGAGCTTTAGTTATGGGCACTATAGTGAGGTCACTCGTATTTACCATCGTCTACTAGAGTCTCACTGAAATATACCGTGCACAATAATACTATACGCCTTATTGGCACAAGAGTTTGTGTCCATTCTGTAGTTTGTCCCTTTGTGGTTATATCGTACATTTCTCTAATTTCAAACATTCGAGTTTTTTGTCTCGTATTTCTTCCTCTCTTTTACTCCCTACAGGCATTTTGCATCAGCGTCCCAACATGGTTTTATTATCATTTATATATAATAATACTGTACCTCCTAATGCAGTGTGTATATAGACAGATCCAAGCTACCGGCAGAATATCAAACAATGCTGTATGTAATACCGGAGAAATTGGAATTTGTTACACGTATAACTTGCGTCATTAGCCACTATATGATTTATAATGTCACGGGTTAATGGGTTTGGATAATACTATTCAAGTTTTCTATACTTTATAAATATTTGTAAATGTGAGCAAAATTGAACGTACATCAATTATGTCACCTTTATGATAATAGTTTCTAGTTTGCTAATATAGTGCCTCAGAAAATTACTTTTGAATCAGAATACAATGTGTAATACAGTAGTTTTAATAGTATAATAGTTTCTAGTTTGCTAATATAGTGCCTCAGAAAATTACTTTTGAATCATAATACTATGTATAATACATATGAAAAACTCAAAAGTCAAACTTATGAAAATCCCAACACAATGTTGTACGTATCCAGGTTTCGAAAATTAGTCACATTTAAAATTATCATCGATAGGCCTATAAAGAATATATGGCATATATATATATATATATATATATATATATATATATATATATATATATATATATATATATATATATATATATATATATATATTTATTTGGACTCATTTTTTTTTTATAGGCCTACTAGTGGGACCCGTCATTTAAAACATGACCTCAAAAGATCTGAAAAACGGTATCGTAGACACTGACATGAGGCACGGAATGAAGAAGCACATCACTTGACATTGTCGAATAATATACGCAATCCATCTCTGTGTGGAGGTGAACAGTGAATGAACACAATTACGCACTAACATTGTCAGCTACTTGAAGAGAGGAGTGGTGTTTGGAATTGGTTATGCTGAGGTGAGGAGGGGATTCGCCAACCCGCGGCAGCGTGGGCGCGCAAGAAACGTTATGGGGCAGATGTACTGCAGACAGATGCACATATCTGGAAGACTCTATGTGTAATATATATATATATATATATATATATATATATATATATATATATATATATATATATATATATATATATAAATATGTATATATATATATATATATATATATGTATATATTTATATATATATATATATAATATATATATATATATATATATATATATATATATATATATATATATATATACATGTATATATATACATATATATATATATATATATATATATATATATATATATATATATATATATATATTTATATATTTATATATATATATATATATATTTATTCATTTATCATATAATATATATATATATATATATATATATATATATATTATATATATATATATATATATATATATATATATATATATATACATATATATATATATTATATATATATATATATAATATATATATATATATATATAAATATATAAATATATAATATAATATATATTTATATGGATATTTACTGAAACTCGTCAAGCTTAGAATCCTCTTAACTTTTAAAAACATTTTTCAATCACAAATATATTTATACATTGGCTTTAAATACATGTCGACATTGAGTAGGGCCTATTATCTATTTGAAATGTTTTGGCAAAAACTCATGAATCTCGGTCCATTTGAGGTAGATCATATGTCTTTTCTTTAGACTGGGTTTAACGATGCACTGTTATGATAACTGCGATCTATGATAACTGAGACCTATCGGCGGCAGATGAATGATTAACGGCATGATGCGATCATGATATGAAGGTTTCTGAGGCAATTATAGAAAAAATAGTGGGAAGTAAGCGGTCCTTGGCCCATATCGTAAAAATCCATCCCAGCATTATTCTAGACTACAGAGGAAAACCACGACAAACAATTCTGTCAAGACGGACGGTGGTGAGGATCGAACCTGGTCCGATATCACCCTCACCTATACCTGATCAGATGAAGCGAGAGCGTTTGTGATTGAGCTGCATGTGGCTAGGCCTTGGTCGTACAGCTCGGTGTATTTGCTAAACTATATATAATGCATTCTGTGATTCGACTATATTCGCAAGGTTTTCACAGGACAAAAACACATATTACAGCCGTACACAGATTAGTACTGTGACTAACAAAGATGTAGGGCCGACTCGCAGGCCTCAACTTCTTATCTCCGATGAATATATAAACTCTCTGTAAAGCCTTGTAGACAGAGTAGATGAACGGCTGAATGGCCAGTGTTCGGGGGATCCAAACCAAAGGCCATGCATGCCAGCTAATCTGATTGACCCACAGTTTAGCCACGGACCACTGAGCCACCTTGGGACGGCTTAGAGAGAGATGAGAGGGAGGAGGGATTTAACCTCATTGAACTATAGCCTTATACAAGTTGGTCTCGTGCCACGTTTGGGCGCAACAAATCCAAAGGGTTCACTGTTAACAGTCGAGTGCATGCTTGCTGTATGTGTGTGAATAGCTGCAGGCCAATCTTATCTGCAAATGTGCGTCTGTCGGCGAACTCCCGCCCTTCTGTGTATATATTAGAGAAGAATAGGCAGAGTTCGTCTCAAGAAATTGTTTTGTCCTTTCATCGTTTTTTTTTCATGTACGTCTTCTTTTTGGATTGAGAGTTCGTTGAATGAAACCTGAATAAACCTCGCATTACTAACGTAACTATAACTTCGCATAACTGACCCAACTGACTTTGCCCAACTAACCTAATCAACCTCACCTCATACTACCCTAACCTCGCTTTACTAACCTAACTAACCTCACCTGACTAACCTAACATCACCTTACTAGCCTAACTAACCTCGCGTAACTAACTCAACTACCTCACCTAACTAACTCAACTATAACCTCGCATAACTAACTTCACTAACCACGCCTAAGTTACCTAACTATCCTCACGAAACCACCTTGACCTCGCTCAATTTACCAAACTCAACTCGCTCAAATAATAAGCTGGTGGGAGGTAAACAAATTATAAATCAATCAATATGTGCTGGATTCACCCACAATATGGCGATACACGGTCGGAACAACATGATCAGGAGAGACCCTCTCCGTCAACCAGTCTTGCCGTGTTGCCTGTGTTTATTCTCTTAGACCTATATTATTCACCGGAGTTGGAAACGAAATGAACGCATTTAGCCAATTATAAGACAATTCCCGATTCTTCTCTCACCAGCGTACATTAGGCCTAATAAAATAACTCTGGGCCCTCATCCATCTTCATCTCGTGAGCCTACACCTATAGTCACTCGTCGCCCGCCGCCCACCGCCCTCGCCGACATCGAGGGTGCATGGGAGTCGATGCAGCAAAGTATCAGTTTTTTAAGGATAACTTTTGAACGGTGTAAGATATCAAAATTCTGATACGGAGGAGAGACAAAAGATATTTGTAATGAATGAATGCATATTGAGGTTTTACGGCGCGTCAACGACGGGGTTATTTTGCGCCAAATATTTGTAATACCTTCTGAATGATGTAAGTTATAACTCTCATATCGCATGATTTTCAAACGTATACGTAGAGGCCTATAGCTGTACAGCTTAAATAACACATTTCTTGCTCGATACGATTAATTGCCAATTACTGGGCGATACGAGTCACATAGTTATAACTTGAACCTACTTGAAGGTCTTGACAATATCTGTGTTTCCGCCGTATCAAAATGTTGATATCTCATACCTTTCAAAAGTTATCATAAAAAATGATATTTCGCTAGATCGACTCCCATGCATGCACCCATGAACCACATCGTTGGAACCGATCGAAATAGTAATACTATAGTCACATCATATGTATATTCGGGGCAATCTTGTTCTTCTTCATTTACTGTACCGGTATGTACATTTCAATAATGGGATGAACGAAATTATTATATTTCAATACAAAAATGTGTCAGTTTAACATAATTATGTCATCGGTTTTGCTCTGATAAAGAATCAATTATCGATCAACCAATTCAAGAACATCAATCAATTGTACTGCTCTTTGAATTCGTATTCTTCAATACCCCCCCCCCCCCTCCCCTCATTGACTTTGGTGTGAGCGTATATTGTGAGCTCCCCAGAAAAGCGGTTTGGAAAATGCCTCTATTGTGTGGTTGTTGGAAGAAGTAATGAAGGGAGGATATTCACCTCCAAAATATACTTTTTTTTTCAATTTTTAAAAATTGATATGAATGTCTGTCCAGTTTAAATGTATGTATGGAAAAATATCAAATAGCTAGTTTCCACTGATAACAAGCTCTTATGGATGTGACTTTTCCAACGAGAAAATAATTCATAAATTGCCTCTATTTTCAATCCTTGCATTCTTTCTTCTGTTCAGATTCTTCACTTCGTTCAGGTTTCATCGTCCCATCTTCCATCCATAGCCTTAATCAAGTAACAGTGATTTTGTATCTAGTTTTAATTGTAATAAAAAGAATCGAAAAAAAACATTTTCAATTTGTTCAATTATCAATTCATTCACCGATAAAGTTACGGGATGAATCAATTCACGTTGTATTCATCCACGTGTTTGGCCCATAGCCTACATACAGACGCTACAAACGCGGTTCTACAACCGAGAGACTTGGGGTTTTTTATTCAGCAGCAGGCCTCGTTTTATATAGCTCCCACAGCAGACCAGAGCTTGTGTGCCTGTGGTCGAAACTCTGCTTTTAATGCATACTTGAAATAGCACATGCATGGTTTATAAGGGGATAGAAATAGACATAACGTTATATAGTTTGAGGATGAACGTTCCTTCTATGTACCCTATATTCGGTATATACATTTTTTACTAAATTGAGATAGCAGCTTCTTTTAGATTTTTTCCCCAATCTTATTCTTTGAAACTTTGCATGTGTCTTCACAGACACCTCAGTTATACAGTACGGTAGTTTCAATTCATGTATTCATGTACAAAACTATTAAATTACCGGTAGTTAACATTTTCTTCATATTAAAATTTGAATATAGTCATTACTGGAGAGTCGACCAATTACAGGATGTAAATAATAACAAATAGGCACAGAATAACAAAGGTGAAAGTATAGTTGGGCATGTAGGCCTATATTCAACCTATTTTTAATGTCACTATCTTTATTTTGTATACATTGAACCAAATTTTACCTGTGATGAAATTGATCTATATACTAGACCATCTATTTTCAACTGATATTTGAGTCCTTTCGTGATTATTTTACAAATTTTCATCTTGTTAATAATGGGAAAATATAACGGTACAATTCAAAAGTATTTTCACTCTCGCATGAATAAGTAAGAGTACAACAGGTTCATTTCTATCTCATCTGAAAAGGAACAATCACGTTGCTGCGTTTGATACTATTAGGCATTCTAACACAACAGGAAATGCGTGTTTCCCTTCTAAAACACCAATTTCGCACCAATACAATATTTATTGTGCTCCGTAAAGAAGTAACTTGTCTGCGTGTATAGTGTTCTCCATTTCTATTTGTTTCTATTCTCGTTTATGTTTAATAAATTAAGGTATTTCAATCTATTGACATTTTTCAGTATAAGGCCGACCACGTATAGTTGGTTGTAAATTAATTAACTCCTTGTAAAGGAATGTAAAAAAGGACAATAAACAATTTATGTATCTATCTATTATTAAAACCCTTTCTATGTTTCGCTTAATTGTCGCGTCGTCCTATCAGTGTCGACTGCCTTTTTTACTCGTCTCAATGATGATTAATTGAGGCGTCGACATCGTCATTGATGCGATTATTTCTGATTAACAGTGGCCTGATGCTTTCCATGATGATGAATGATGAATGAGACAATCGTATTACGTCACAAAAACAAGGCCTATACCGAGTTATAAGCCCCTGATAGCTAATTATCTGTATCTTGACTTGGGCTTATAGGCCTAAGTGTTGATAACGTGATTTCTGATGAAAGTTCTTCAATATAAACTGAGGTAGTAAAGCGAGAGTTTGATAAATGGTTATTAAGGCACTTGTACCTGGTACTTTCAGCCACTTGACAGCAGAAAGTTCAAGTACACGCACCCAACGAATAAAATATTGAATATGATGTAGGAATATTACATTGCGCGAGGCACACGTGCGTTGTAGATGAGATGGGCCAAATGTTTGTATGAAATGTAATGAAAATCTACTCACCATGGGTTTCAGTTTCCATTAAACTTCTCAAACAATTCCGTCATTGTTGTCACAATGATGTTGTCATCATCTCAAGGAAAACAAAATCGGAGAAACATGTTCTATATATTTTCTCGTCATGTTCATCGATTCATCCTCTAGAAATAGCAAACTGTTTTGTCTTCACAGATTTGGGCGGAAAATTGACGGATAAGATTCATCTCAACGGAACGTTTTCCACCCTAACGCAAATATAATACATCCTATATATTGGATGAATCAAATCAATACAAAACTCCCTCTATAGTTTCAAAACGAAGAAATCTTGGAGTGTAGGCCTATATCGATACTTGAAGCGAATACTGCTTAGAGGTTTGGTATAGATGCTATTCATCGGATCATCGGTCTATGTCACCACATGCATATACGTTGTTGTTGTTGTTGTTGTTGTTATTGTTGTTGCTGTTGCACACAGCCTGAACCAACCTGAAGAACCCGATCCAACTACCTTAATCGACCTAACATAGCCAAACTAACCCTAACTATATAACCTATAACCGAGGGGTAAACAACTAGTAAACTTGGTGTACACCTAATTTCCAATTTCAAGGGATTTCAAGAAGATTTCACAGGATTTCAGGATGATTTCATGACAAGTGTACACCAGATTTCAGGTGTTGTTAAACCCCTCGAACCTAACCAAACAAATATCCCGAACTAATTGTATCTAAACTAAAACCAATATGAAACCTACTTCCGGCTCGACGAATAGCCAGTTCGTAAAGGTTTTGTATAGTATTCTAGAGTTGTGACCATTTGAATAATTAACTCATTGATAGATGCGCGTGTATATTCATATATATTTCAACCTATGCTTTGTGTATACGATTGGGAACAGTAGGTTTTTAAATGAACTAGCCTTGAAAAGTAGAAAAACTGGTTGTCATTTGCATGTTCGATCACTTTTTGTAATGTCATCGTGTATACTTGACACAAAGTTCTCAATTGAAGCTATAAGGGTGATATTCAGGACGATAAGGTAGGATCGTTCGGGCGAGGCACCAAAAGGGCGCTCTTATCATCCCAATGTTTGATCACAAACATAATGTTTAATTAATGATTGTGGTTATGTGTTGGCTTTCACCAAGGGGTGGTGAAATCGTCCTCAACTGT
>OZ023327.1:28422470-28447470 GCA_964007535.1 Brachyptera risi
TCTTCTTCCACAGAATTCCCTATACGCGATCTTTATAATACGGTATTTGTATGGTGAAGTATACCAGAGCATAGCAAGATTGTTTATATAAAAAAAAAATAAAAACCACAATTGCGATCATATAAATGAATAGGTACCTGAAAAATAATTGTTTCAACAATATACCGATGATACTTAATTACTTATATTATGATACTGAAATCATGAGAGCGTTTTGTAACTTGAAAACAAATTGATAATTCATCAAGGAATATAAACAAATGAATATGTAATTCTTGAAACCATGTTCCATACAAATGATGGATATTTTAGATGGTATTTTCTCCTCAATATTTAAAAGATCCAAATATTTCAATGCCTGTACAGCCATTGTTTCCACTGTATGCCATCTTCAGTTGAGTAATATGAGAAGGAACGTGCCGTTGACGGAGCTCACTCTCTCTCTCCTATACCAAAAGATATTCTATACGTTCCAACTTGTTATCTCGACTTGGAATATTGTACTGTGTATAGTGAATAGCTTTTGTAAGGTAGTTCTAGACCGGAAATAAGTAAACGTGGTTTACTCGTTTATAATGTAGAAAGGCAGCACACCCCCCACAGCTAGACGTTTAGGAGTGGTACGTTGCGATTGCAACGTCATACACTTCAAAAAGCGAATACAATTTGGCTAGAATTGATAGAATACCTTGTTATAAATGTGTATTTTTTTCATGGAACTAGTTTTGTCTTTTGAATTCGAAAAGCTGAAAGCGCTTCACTTTACTTGTATACTTTGCGATGGGTATACGTGTTCTACATGCTTGAAAGAAAGCGTAAACGTAAGTCACTCATTAGATAATGCCTATTCCAAAATTAACCCGTCTGCGGACCTGAAGCGCTTTAAACAAGAAAAGTTAAGTTTAGGCCTATCGAAAGAAAGTAGTGAGAATGGTTTGAATAGATGGAAAGTACCGAGATACATATTCATTCCATTCTGTACTAATCTTGACTCAGTAGTCGTAGAGAAAATTATAGAATTTTGATTCTAATAACATATATATATGAATATATATATATATATATATATATATATATATATATATATATATATATATATATATATATATATATATATATATGTATATATATATATATATATATATATATATATATATATATATATATATATATATATATGTATGTATATATATATATATATATATATATATATATATATATATATATATATATATATATATATATATATATATATATATACATGAAAAAAATATATATATCATTCATTGTGGGCCATTTTTATTATTGATAATTTGTGCCTTATCGTCGATGTTTTTATACTTGGGAAGACCTTCTAGTTTCATCCTTTCATATCTTCCAAGTTGCAATCCAAGTTGGGAAGGTTTCAAACCCCTCTGAAAAGCCACACGACTTCAATAAAAACTAAAAAGCAATGAAATTGGTTATATATATATATATATATATATATATATATATATATATATATATATATATATATATATATATATATATATATATATATATATATATATATATATATATATATATATGATGTATAAGTCATATCATAAAAGACACACCTCGACCGAGAGTCGAACCCGGTCAGGAATATAACGTGATCATTAGTTCATCGTGGAAACAGGTATAACTGTTTTCAGCAATTGACTGTACACACCTCTCTCTGTTTTTCTATTGAGTTGTGCTTTTACGACCCCCTCTAGTTTCATTTTATTTTTGCTCTGTTGCGGCGCTTCGCAGCAGAATGAGTTATGGGCCTTAACGAGATCATATGTTATCAGTGCATAATAAAAGGCAGCAAGATAATTAAACGAATGGGTGCATCGGCAAAATATATCGCCGTTTGATTCGAAGGCTCTATGAGAGGTGGAGGCATGCGTATTCCCTTAGCCGTGCTTTGCTGTGCACGTTGAAGAATATGGTTCAACTGTTCAATTATTATTTCCCAGTCTCCATAGGGCAAGCATTTCCGCCAGGATGACTTCACAGATATGAATGATCATGAACTTAAACAGTGCAAGAAACAAAATTACCAAATACATAATATGATGGAGACAATATTTGTTGAAAATGCTAATAGGTCATATTTTTCGATTACAAAGTTGGAAAGGTCGGTTGTATGTAACAGTAACACTCGATTTTGTTGTCATCGATTTTGTGATACACAAAATGTAATGTTGTATATTGTTTATTAATAATGTAATATTTTGTAACATGTAATATATTGTGAATGTTCAGAAGATATATAATTTCAGAAGATACAATTCTCTGCATTGTGTGAAGCACTTTCACTACAATATGTTCATCCGGAAAGTCACTGCGATTGGGAATATTTGTTGTAGGCACTGAAAATGTAAGGCTGTGGGTAGGTTTCCCTCCAAGATCCCATGAACAGCTCGATTATTTAAGGGTACGAACGAGCGGATGATAGCTGAATGGTGTTTACAAAAACACATCTCTTATGGAGGACCCGAACCCAAACCTGCCTTGACTTCAGTTTCCAAAGCAGTGCTTTATCTCACTGAGCCTTGGGGATGGGAAAGTAGGGAGGGGCGGCTCAACTGCTTGATATATTTGATGTTCATCGCTTTTTTGGGTGGCTGTGCAAAGTTAGTGTAGAGGAGTGTACACGGGCCATCCCATTGTCAAATAAAACACAAGATTTATGTTTCCTTTTGTTTTGTTTTTTCTTTTCGAATGCAATACGTATTTTTTTTTTGTATTTGATCTCACTTAAGTCGTGTAGTCTCGCTAACACACACCGTATGGGTCTTGACTTTTGATCGTGATTCAGTGTGGCCGCGCGTCGCTAGAGCGCGTTGCTCGTCGCGACGCCTGCATGCGCAGAACGCACTGCGCAGACACACCGTGGTCGGAGCGCTGGCGACGAGGCGGCTATAAGAACTGAGCGACGCTCAACGTCAGTCTTTGTAGAACGCGAGCCGCTACTCGCCAGCGACGTCGCTGCATGTCTCGGCACGTCAACTGGCGCCGCGACGTTCTCGTTTAACGTCAGCTCGTTCCAAGTGCACGCTTGTTCTAGGTGAGTGGATGTTTAACGAATAGAAACAGTGTTGTCAGATGTGGTGTACTGTGTGATAGGGATTGTGAGTGGGAGACACAATATTACTCGTTAATTGGAATGTTGCTGTATTTAAATTTATCTTCCCAAGTCAAAATTTTCAAGCTTTGAACACAGCTGAATGTTCTTGGTTATATTGTTTGCTCAGCTTTGTGGAACCGTATTCATATATATATATATATATATATATATATATATATATATATATATATATATATATATATATATATATATATATATATATATATATATATATATATATATATATATATATATATATATATATATATATATATATATATATATATATATATGTATGTATGTATGTATATATATATATATATATATTTATATATATATATATATATATATATATATATATATATATATATATATATATATATATATATATATATTGTGTGTGCGTATGAAGTAAAATGGAGAGCAGAAGGTTGAGCAACATTTTAAAGACTACACGTGACATCAGATGTCCCTTATTAGTGAAATCGTTTCGCCGCAAAAGTTTCGTTTTATTTAATATAATATAATGATTCACGTAGGCCTATATAGATCGTACCATATATTCAATTTCTCGAATCAAATACCGTCTGGGCGTCGAGAGAAATTACATTGTCGTGGATTTCGTGATGAGCTCTCGAGCGCTCTCTAATCTGCATCGCTCGTAACGAACGTATATGATCTAAGCGTGGCCCGGTGGCCGAGCTACCGTGGAAAATGTCTCACTCGATTATCTCGTAATTCTTCTGTTGATACGTGAAAGACATATTGTCGGCGCGCCACTGACCTACCCCCTACCCTCTCCCGTCGCCGCGCGCGAAAGTCCCTGCGAGCGGTCTCATTACGCAATATATGTGTTGTTATTATCGTTTGTATTGTGATGTAAATCAGTTTCGAAAGATGGCTTTCGAAAAATATTATTCCGTTGTGAACAAAATTTAACGAATTCAGTTTCAATATAGCTAGTTAGAGAAGACTGATGCCGGCTAAGTGAACACATTTGAATTGCAGACTATAACGTGCTTTTTTACACTCCTGCGAATTCTCTACGGTTTAGTTTTTCAAACCCAGATGAAATTTGTTCATACTTGTGTGTATGTTTACCTATTTGTTCTATCGTTCGTGTTACTTTCAGCTATCTTGCTACATTTCGGTAACATTTCACTGATGCTGAGTGTGCGTTCGAACTTGTGTGCATGATATTGTTAATTATGCAGTTACTATCAAACAAGAAGAATGTGTGAAATGTTGAAATTTATTGTCGTACTGTTCTTTATGCAGAACTAACTCACGGCATATATCCATACAAATACTTGAATATAAAGAATGAAAAAAAAAACAGCTCCTTCATATTATGACCATCTCGTTATAAAAGTGTGACTAATGTTCTAAAATGATTACGTATTTATCTACAAATGATGATCATGAAAAATTTAAAACTGGTATCTATGTACCTTCACTACTCATTATGAATAATTTAGGGAACGTTACATTATCCATGACTATCTAAAACTCTTCAAGGGAACATGCCTTTGTTTGGAAAACATATCGTAGTTGGAAAACTATTGACGTACAAATAGTTGATTTCTTTTGTAATATGTGTGTATTGTTAAAGGACAATTCAACCCTGTGGTTGGATGTGAATGTATAATGAGGCGACCCCCCCCCCCCCCCCTCCCTGTTTTGAAGAAAACTAGAAATCATCATCTCAATTTCAGAAATCATAACCAATTTATTTGTCTTCCAGAGACTCTGAGTCATGACATTTAGTCATCACCCGATTTTGTATTCAAACAAACAGAATCAGGTAATGCCTATGTCACGATTCAGAAAAGTGGTTGAGTCGTGGAGGACAAATGAACTGATTATAGTTTCTGATATTGAGATGATGATTATTAGTTTTCTCTAAAGTTTGAGGCAAAATACTCATTATTCATCCAGTTCGATACCCAGGGTTGTGATGTCCTTTGATAATAGGGAATAGTGCCAATCAACTAGCTGTACTATGTTGTTAAACACGTAAACGTGTCAATCATGTTCTAAGGATGCATGATGTGAACCTCAAAACATCTCGTAGGCGTATAACCGTATTATTCAATCTAACCCGTATTAGTTCTGCTACAAAACAAGTCGGGCGCGGTTCACACACTGCATACGTATTCCCAAATACCCAGCTGTTGGTGGGGTCCAACTCGAGGTGAACACTCACTATCGCCACCACTTCAACTATGGTCCCTCTGTGAAGAGATCTGAAGAGTTGTATATTGTTTACTTAACGACCTCACCAACAACTAGGTTATTTGAGGGTACGAATGAGTATGGGTGATAATGAAATTATGAAGTGGTGATGAGTGAAAGGATACGTTTATAAAAACCCATGCCTTATGCGGGCCTCGAACCCACGCCAAACGGTGATTCAGTTACTGAAGCTGTGCCTCAGTTGACTGAGCTACGAAGGTTGGCTCTATAAAGTTATCGCATGAATATGTACTATACTGAACTATTCTAACTATGCTTTGTTATATCTGAATGATCAACATCAAATAGAATGGAATCCTTCGGTTTGGATACAATGGTTGTGCTTAACGACCCCACCAACAGCTAGGTTATATGGGAGGTTAGATTCGGTAATCATTGTTTTCAACAGGAGATAAGAGTTGTAAAAGTTAAGGAACCACAACGTCAAGAATAGTTTCAACACTTCCTCCCTTCAACCCCATCCAACTTAAATACAATGGCATGATAAACTAAAACGTGTTTTGAATTTTTTTCTCTAGATATCCGAAAACATGATATTTTCAACACATTCAATGTATAAAAGATTGTCGGAAAACTTTTTACGTACCAAATGATGATGACACATATTTCAAAAGCCAAATGTCATTATTATCATTATACGCATACTCCAATAACAGAACGTATCGAAATACTAACCCGAACGCCTTTCCGGAGCATTCCGGTACATTACATTTCAACCCTAGTGAGAACGCATTCCAGTAAGTTTTGATCCTGTTTCAACAAGTTCGGTTTTTCAGAACACGTTTTGCACAGTTTCAAGTTGGAACTGGGTTTTTCTGGTACAGGAATGCACCTCCAGGGGTGCAACCTCGCTAAACCCGGATTAAATCGTACTGTAATGGTTACCAAACATACTTATAATGACGGGACGATTTTCTTATACCCCATGTCTTGATGTTCATTGATGACGAGTAGTCGTTATATATCGTTATAGTCGTTTGAAGAGAAACTCCCAAGTTGCGATTCTTGTATTCGTTGCCATAAAATGTCCGCTGAACGTGCTGCGTATACCTACATGTTGCATGTCTACAGTTTACACTCACTATTTAACGTCTTTCTATTCTCGAATTTATTTCTCTTTGTGTCCGTCTGTATGTCTGTGTGTCTGCCTTCAGGACGTAACTCTTCGAATGCCTGGTGCTTGCAGTTGTACTAATGACCAATCATTAGAGTTCAGGACATTCGATTCTTTATCGTAACCGTAAAATAGTTGAAGTCAATGCGGTATTTATGATGGCTATGTTGATATCCTCATGAAAACCGTGCAGGATAAAGAATTAACAAATACATCTTCTGATGCAGACAATATCCGTCGAAAATGCTAACTAGTCAAATTTTATAATAACAAAGATAAAAAGATTACTTGTATGTGACAGTCATACAGGGTACCTCACAGCGTACCGTAACATACAAATAATGCATAACCTGATGTGGATGTTTATTATGGATAGACAGTATTTTATAAGACACAGTCTTCTCTGCGTGGTGTGAAGCAAATTCACTGTACAATATGTTCATCCGGAAAGTCACTGCGATCGTTTAAATGTTACGTTGACACTGGAATTGTTGAGCTATGAGTGGGTTTCTCTCGAAGAGTTCCACCATTATCGATATTTGAATGTTCTACGTTTTGTCACGTTGATGAATGAATAGATATTATTGCTATAATTATATGTCAATTAATGATCAATTAATCATGGTTGAGGACGCTAACTGTAGCTATAGGCTATCTGGAGAAACGGTACGGGAGATAGGAAAATGGAATCCGTCGCTGAGATGTCGGACATAATTCAGTAGCATATTTAGATATCAGACTCGTCAGACCACACAAATTATCAGAAAATTTAGCTTCGTGAACTTCAGTCGGAAGAAATCGTGGTCTGTGCCAATCTTGAAGGTATCTATATTATTTATGAAGGTTATTTATGATTTTTCATATTGGTTATTCTGATAAGGTATAAGCATCTCAGTGATTGTTTTCAACAGATTCAGGTCAAGATTGTAAGGCTCAAAAATTGAAATAGTTTCAGACGTTGTAGCCTTTTTCAGCTTGAGTGGTTCAGTCAACATTTCCATGAACCATTCTTCCATTTTTCAATTAATTCTGTAGTAATTCACTTTTTACTTCTACGTATATGTTTTTTTCTCCTCAAGAACCACAAATAGTGCAATGTTCCGTATTTCTTCGTAGTTGTTTCGTCAATTATTAATGATATTATTAGTATTACTTCAATCTATGCATGAAATCATTAATTATTTCAATTTAATTCAATTTAATTTCATCAATTATTCATTTATAGGCCTACGGTATACTCCATCCTCTATATTCACTTGTTTACCCATATATTTAATTCATTTCCTGCCTTAACGATTAAAAAATGCAGTGTATTTTTTCATTCAAAGTCTGCCAACAAATTGGTCGACACAGAATAATATAATCAAAGTATTACTCGAAAATGCTGAACATACAAAATACGAACTTCCTGGAATAATAATACATGTAACAGCAGTAGAAAAAAGTTTCAAGAAATCCATAGAACAATACCAATTCGTACTCTAACATGAAGTGGAAACAAACAAACATGAACATTAAAACAACAAACTATACCTAATTGTTTTTTGAGAATTGTGCCGATTTTTGTCAAACTTGGGCCTATGTTTCAATATTTATAATCAACTAAATAACTAGAGGGACCCTTCATGAAAAACATGACATTCAATAGGGAAAAGTAAATACTGACATCAGATGGCTGAAAAATTAGTAAACGCAATTACGTAGGCCTACTATTACTTAAATAATAAAATTAAATGCCGATAACCTGACGGCAAAAAGTCAATCAACACAATCACGTATTATTGCTTTGACAAATAGCCTATTTGTTATTTCAAATGATTCATAAACTACTCAGCGAAATCGGTAGACGTAATTATTAATGTGTGAAATTACGTCTACTGTTTACGCTGAGTCACGTTCGGCGAAGTCAAACCGTCCTTGTTATAGCATGGCAGTGTGTGCGCGCCGGCGTTAGGTGACACTTACACACACGGACACACACACAGAACTGGGTAATTCTATGTATAGGCCTCATGAAGATGGAAGCTGATGCATAACCGTGAAGTCTTTGAAATGGTGTAATTGGATGAGCGATAGCGAAGACTCTCATCCTACACTTACGGAGCTTTGTCTTTGTGTTTTTTGTTTGATTGGTTGGCTGGTCGTACGCACTAATCCACGCGAAATTATCCAACCTAGAACTGTAACTCCTAGTTTTGGGGCCAAGTCGGTTGGACCACTTTTGAGAAAATATATCGCGCATTTTCGAATTACACCATGAGATTTGGCCGGACGATAATGTTTGAAAAAATTATCCTGAAACGTTTTTTTTTTCACGTAGACCTATACATTTTTACGTACGTTTTGTACATGATGAACATTTCCATGGATTTGCATTGATATCATTATTGGACTATCATACATTATCGAACATTATTTTATTGATTCAATGAAATAATTATTCAATGAATACATTTTCATCAAATAGCAACAAAGAAGGGTTGTTCTTTATAAAGTATCTTGCGCATTGTGATCCATGGCTTTATAGACACAGTTTTTACCTAAGTGTGTAGAGCTCTCGAGTATATTTCATATGAGAGAAGTTTTTTCTGTCAACGTCGAAATCTTGATATACAATCATTGTTGTAAGGAATGATTTAGTATAAGACTGTTTCAAAGCCGCACCTCTTGATTTTTTGAACACTTCGAAGCGGTCTTGACATGTAGTTTGAATAACTATTATACCTGGACTATTTTAAATTGAAAACAATTAACATTTATTCCAGGACTGCGCTGTCTATGACCATACTTTTTCGCCGCACATAAAAGTATTTCAGTTTCCAAAAGTCCGGAGCATATGCGGAGTCAAGGTGTGTGGAGTTTTCAAGTTGACTTCATACAAATATCTCACTCATCATACAACGCATATGCTGCGTTGGACCAGTTAAATTGATAATTATCGTATGTATAAACCTTCTGAAATCAGGAACCAATCAGGGTTTTATATATTAGTAGGTCTACTTGTCCGAGTAGTCGTGACTGTCCTCGTCAACATCGAAACTTGATACAAAATCGTTGTTCCAAATCGAGATTATGGATGAAAGGTGGGATCGTTCGGACGGGGCACCACAAAGGTGATCTCACCACCCGGAAGAATTATCAAAATAAAATAACCCATTCAACAGACAATAAATCTTAACGTAAAACTTTTGCGTTTGTAATACTTCTTCTCCAATGAATGTCTAGTCTCGTATAATCGTACGCTAGGACGATCCATCACAGCGATTTCAGACCACAGCATTTCATACATAAATGCAAAAATGTGAAGGCATTTAGAATACTGTTGAACTTACGAATCATGTGCCATCTGTTCGCATATTTTGATTAACGCGGTTCTACAGAATATTATCTTATCCACCAGTTTGAAATTGTAAGTCAATGATCGATATCATGAATGTTTTTTCACCCACAAATAGCCTATGGTTCGTGGGGTCGTTGAGCAAGCAATACATGTATATTACAAAAAGATTTAGTACGTCAACACAAGATCTCTAACGGTAAAATTTAGTTCTTGGATAGATTTCTTACGTGGTGAAATTAGGCCATTGAAAATATGAAGCTATTCAGCCTTGATATGGTATTGAAAATATTGTTCGCAAATTATCAATAACTTATTCCAAATTTCTCATTCCAGGTTAATTCAGCATCCATTAAGTTTTTGTATGCACCTTCACTGTCTTCAACTAGTTCGAATTAGTAGTTTGTTTTTATATTGCATCATAGAGAGCATCGTTATTTCACCGTAGCATAACAAGAATCGTTTTCTTATCCAACTAGAATGTCATTTATTTTTAAAATCGAAATGATTATTTGTTCTGTTACAGTAAACAAACAATATGTTTGCTCATTTATTACAATAACTTCATGTAATCTTAACTTTTGGTCTTACTGAATTTCCATCCAAAATCTTGAAAAAATATTTAAAACGATGCCATAATTATGTATGGTTACTGACTTGAGGGGATCCATCCACAGCGTCACATTTTCAGTATCATTGTAACATGAACGATCGCATTGACTTTACGTTTGAACATATATTGTAAAGAAACTGCTTCTCACCATTCAGAGAACTAAAGTGTATCTTCTAAAATACTGTTGACCATATTAACCATTCACATAAGGTTACTTGTTCTATGTTAGTAATGGTACGCTGCGAGCTGAAAATCGATGGTAAAAATATTGTGTCACTGTTACTTATACAGGTGATCTTTCCACCTTTGTTGTTATAAAATTTGAGTCATTGTCATTTTCGACAAATATTGCCTGCATCGGAGGTCTATGATGTATTTGTCAATTTTGTTTCTTGCACCATTCAACTTCTATGATTACTCATATCCGTAAAATCCCCCTGGCGTGAACTTTTTGCCCTATGGAGATTGGGGACGCTTCAACGTATATTTTGGTATTACCGGTGTAGGCGTCTGCAAGATAGGCCTAACACTCATTGCCACGGGGCAATTCTCGCGATGCTATCGTGAAGCTGACCGACTCCTTCTCACTATCCAAAGACAACTTCCCACTCACCATCTCATTCCTCATTTACCGACGCCAATACATCTTTGTCGTCAGTATAGAGTGCATTGTGGCACAATATGAATAAATAATCGTACTGTATCTCCGCAGAATTAGGAGAAATAACAAATTGAATGTGCGAAATGTTCGTCGTGCGTTATGCACAGAACTCTCCTTTTTAGTTGTTCGTGTAGAGATGTAATTTACTTATGGGAGTCAAAGTAAGTATAGCTATAGTCAACTATATTATTTATAGAAGGAAAGTCATGAAAGCACTAGTACATACTGAAAATGGATTTTTGTGTGGGTAGATGGAAATGGTGCTGTGTGAAAAGGTGAGTTTTTTTGAGTTCTAGTTTATCTTGACAATATTTCTTTATTTAAAATCGAGATTACCTTTTAGGTGTCTATTTGACCTGTAAACGATATCTCCACTTGACTCAGTTATTAAATATCACCAAAAGCTTATCACTAAGCAATGGGCAATTGTTTCAAAACCTTAATGAAGTACGCAATCTTTTTCACTACAGTATTTTTGATTGTAACCCTATTTGTATTTGATATTCTGCAGTGAAAATGAAACTTAGTTACTGCTGAAGTAGAAAGTAAAGCGGCTGAGACGCTTCTAACTTGTATAGTTGGTTGTGAGTGTACTTACTATACGGTCTTAAGGCATCCTCAAGTCACCATAGAGCAGAACATTCCCGTCAGGATGATTTCATTGATATCATGAAACTTGACTCGTGCAAAATGAAAAATCAACAAATACATCACAAGATGCAGGCAATACTTTTCTAAAATGCTAATGAGTCAAATTACATAGTAACAGAGGTGAAGAGATCAGTTGTAAGTAACAGTATCACTATCATCGATTTTTACCTCACCGCGTATAGGCCTATACTGTTACATACGAGAAACATGTAACATATTGTGAATGTGTAATATAGATAGACATGATTTCAGTATTTTCTGTACATGTTCATCCAAAAAGTCACTGCGATTGTTTATATGTTATGTTGACACTGGAAATGTTGCGCTGTGAGTGGGTTCCCCTTGATATTTTGTTGTGAGTACTGTGAAAATGTACGGCCCCACTTGCCGTGAATGTATTTAAAACAAAAAACGTATACGTATACTACTTACTACCTTGAGACTTTCCGGGAGACTATTTATCAGAAATCTTTCTTCTCTTGACTTACGTCTGCATTATACAGCAGGTAAAAGTTTCTTCTTTCAAACTTTGCATGCATAAATTTACACATTGTTTCAACATACACATTCTGTTTCTAGATAATTATGTTCTAGTGCGTATCAAGGCATGGGCGATTAATATTACATTTTCTTGCACGATTTCCTCTCCGTGTTTCTGGGTAGATTCCTTCGCAGGCTCTCTTGTCAGCGTGTACGTCTCTTAGGATCTGTGAGCCACATGCTCCCAATTGCAGCTTCAATAATCTGTTGACTGGACCTGTTTCTTACCTCTTGCTCATAGAAGTGCATGGGCGTCGATTAGGCCCTAAGCGTAATATTAAATTTTTCATGATATAGGCCTAACTTCCGAACGGTATGGGATGCCAAAATTCTAGTGGAGGGAAAATAGATATCATTATCACCTTCACGATGGCTGAAGTTATAACTCATCAACTCGTGTCGCATTTTCATTCTCTTTTTCATTATATTTATACACAGTATGATTTAATTGATATTTGGGTGGGGGTGCCGGATTTTTTGATGGATCGTTTTTCACGATTGTACCTTATTTGTTTCGATCTCTATTTTGGGTGGAAGTGCCATGTTTTACGAGAATATTCTCATCATTTTTCTATATATTTCAGTATTCTTATATTCTGGTGGAAGTGCCGTCTTTGTCAATGATTTTTTTTTGTTCCGTTGTTTCATGGTTGCACCGGGTTTGTTGTTCGATTGTGATTCTGATTTACACGTGTATTACTATATATTTTCACGTGTGCATTATGTGAGAAATGAGGAACATATACCCCAAAAGACTGCAGTAACGTTTGGTGCATGGTACGATGTACGAGTGCGATGTTAGGAAGAACTTCACGTTCGAAACCGTTCCAAGATGGTACTATCGCGCGTGCTCCTATAGGCTGGAGAGTAGAGTAGATCATAATGACGCAATAACTGTCATCTTCATTAGTATAGCTGGATGTTGTTCCATATGAACTCGTTACTTTTGTGTACCTCATTTTCTCATCTGTACTCATCAACAAGACAAATATAATGCAGTGCACTTCATTCAACCCTGATATTCGAACAGAAATACGTCCTGTGTGCCCAACTGCTATACGGTAGTCCTTGACAGTTTTCGCACCTTGAAAGGTCTCTATTCTGTCAAACAACCAGCCATAGAATAATATATAACGGGGATTATCTGATCGCACAGAGAAGCAATGCATAAATATGATGTCAATATATGGATTGAATCAACTAATCCTCAATTTAAATGCAAGCGTATATGATTCTAGAAGAAACCGAACAAGTACATTTGATTTTGCTTTATTGTGAAACTTTAATGCGATTTTCTCTACAATAATGCATATGTTGCAAGGATGACACCACTGACGACTGTGTAGAGGTATCTATATATGTATATATTCATATATATATATATATATATATATATATATATATATATATATATATATATATATATATATATATATATATATATATATATATATATATACAGTGATTTGTTGTATTCACTCTGGAAGGGGAACTATATTCTATGGATTCCCCAAACAACATTAAAAAACAGGAATTAGCATGAACGTCATTTGATAGTATGTTTTATGGGCTTGCGCCCTAGCGTGTGCAAGTGCGACAGTGATATGATGATGTAGTACCGTTTGTTTTGCGAGACCGGATATATTACTGGTGTGCGCCCGCGAGAGAGAGAGAGAGAAAGAGAGAGAGAGAGAGAGAGAGAGAGAGAGAGAGAGAGAGAGAGAGAGAGAGAGAGAGAGAGAGAGAGAGAGAGAGAGAGAGAGAGAGAGAGGAGAGAGAGAGAGAGAGAGAGAGAGAGAGAGAGAGAGAGGGGGGGGGAAGAGGACGATGTGTAGAGCAAGTCCCAATGCGCCAGCTGCCAGCTGATTGCTGATGATCATGATTGTATGATGATCAGAGAAAATTTTACCTGATGGCCTGTTTGCGGCTATACCCTCTGTGACGCAATTGTATAGTAATATCTTGAAGACATGTAGAGAAACGATTCACACCCACATGCATTTCAATAATTAATGTATATACAACTCCATATACACACACGTTTTTGGTAAACTTGTCATAGTGCATCGCGACCAATTTTATATTTTTCATAATGTAATTGAAGTTTTCCAGTAGATCTTGATGAGATCTAAATTGATTGGAGCCATGGCTGAGAATTGTCAGTATTCATAGTTTGAAACTTTTTAGAACATATAATGTATTATACATGAAGGTACCCATTAAGATCTACAATTTTTGGTATAAGAGTGCATCAAAACAGATTCAGTTGGTCGCTGAAGATAATGAATGCCCCCCATAACCTTCGGCCAGAAGCCTTCATATATAACTCGAACAAAATGAGAAAACAGCAAATGGAATTGGTTGTGTTGTGATATGTGACAAAAATACCATGCTTTTTTACTGACTTTTTGAAAAGAACATTTCCCTATAGACAATTCCCTGTCGATCGTGAATGGTGAAAGTAGGAGATCAATTTCTCGTTTAAATCACTTTTTTTCGTATTTTCACTACAAACTGTTTTCTGGATCTAGACATAGCTAGGCGCGCCCAAGTACTTTCAAAAATATATTTACAAATTGATTTACTCATAAGGAACATTTATTCTGAGCTAGTTCTGTTAGAAGTGTTTTCAGACCAGAGCGATATTTAATTATTCATTGATAAATTTTGTGATCTATTTCTGGTATGAGTAGATGAAATTCCGACTTTATTCTAGGTAGAGAGGCGTGCGTACGGATGGCTTAGTCCGTACCCAATGCATTTTAAGCACACTCAATATTCTACTCAAAAGTATCTCTAACAATTATCGTAGAATAAGATTTCTTGCACCAATTTTAATCATATAATTCTTGCAAACTTATCGAATCGCTGATAGTTCCTTCCAAATTCAAAAAATTTCCCCGCGTAGCGAAATGGGAGCCTTTTCGATTATCGGTTCGTGATTGTGTATACCTTATTGGCTTCACTCCCGTTAGGGGTGCAGCCATGAATATTATGCAGAGCAATTATTTTCATCCGACCTGTTTGTATTTCACTATTTGAACCTGAATGTATAGTTATTATTTCAGCTCACATTTTTGTTAATGTTCCCACTGATAAAATGAGCATATTGGAATAACAATAGGATAACACGTGACTACGTGTATTTTGCATTAATATAAAAGCTCTGTTTGAAATTGTATTTTCAATTTCTCGTAATGGGCCGTACCTATTGAAAGGTCCTGCACACGCCTATGATTATAGATTCAACAAATTCGCCTTGATGAGTTAATTTGTGGGGTGTGTGGTTGGATTCCTTGCTTTTATTACGAACTGCCCTGGAGTTTTTTCCAATGCGAATATTTTACTACATGTGTAGCATCGGTGCCTGCACAGTTGTGAGGGTTATTGTTGGAAGTGTCCACTATGTGGAAGTGTGATGGCTTATACAATATCTCTCTCTCTCTCTCTCTCTCTCTCTCTCTATATATATATATATATATATATATATATATATATATATATATATATATATATATATATATATATATATATATATATATATATATATATATATTTTGAAAGCAATAATGTTACCGGCACATGCGGCTCAATTGGTAACGCGTCCGCTTCATGTGCTCCGGGAGGTGAGCGGTATTTTGTACCTGGTTCAATCCCTGCCACCGTCTATCTTTATTGTTTTTTTCGTCGTTTTCCTCTGTAGTCCAGGCTAATGCCAGGATGGTTCCTTCAAAATAGCACGCGACCGCATCTTTCTCATTAGACTTTCCATTACGTAAGAAACCTTCATTTCATCATCCCATCATCTCATTAATAATTCATCCGACGCCAATAGATCTTAGTTATCATTACAGTGCTTCGTTAGATCCAATATGAATAAGGAACAGTCTCTTGGGAATTTCTAACGAGCTCACAGAATAATTACAAGAATTATTCAGGAAAGTAACAATTATTCATTGAATACAATGCATATTTTACATATGTCCACCTGCTGTGACATTGGATGTTTTTCTCCCATAATTGAAAATTAAATGAGGATACAATCTATTCATGATATACAGATATGAATGATCATAAGCCTTGAATTGTGAAAGATACAAAATTAACAAACATCATAAGATGCAGACAATATTTGTCGAAAATGCTAATGAGGGCCAATTTTATAATAACGAGGGTGAGAAGATTAGGTGAGTGTAACAGTAAGTCTCAATATATTTTTTTTATATTGGATTTTCAACGACGCACTATAATGATAACTGAGATCTATTGACGTCAAATGAATGATTGATGGGATGATGAGATAGAGGGTTATCAGGTATTGAGAAGGATAGTGGGTAGGAAGCGGTCGTGGCCTATATTGTAGGAACCATCCCGGCATTGACCTAGACTATGGAGGGAATCCACGAAAATACCCTGTAAAGATGAACGGTGAGGGTGGAGTGGGGGGGGATCGAACCAGGTCTGATATGTCCAATCACCTCCCGGATCACATGAAGCGAGTACGTCAATTTACAACGTACCGTAACTAACAAATGACACGGAACATATCGTGAATATTTATTATGGGTCGACATTATTTTAGAAGATACTCCTCTGGATTGTGTGAAGCAGTTTCACTACGATATGTATGTTCATCCGAAAGTCACTGCGATCGTGTATATGTGACATTGACACTGAAGATCAGTGAGAATGCATTTTAATGTGACTTGATCGACCACTTTGTGTTACCGCAGCTCTACGTATCAAGTATATTTTCTCAATCTTTGTAGTTCAGTGAACTACCTTTTAATTGATTATAACCCCATAACTCTGACGTTGATTTGAAAAAGAGATTTATAAAGATGAACTATTCGTTTTAACGGTGAAAAGACTTGATGTTTTCGCTATATTCATTCTGATTAATTATGACAGATAAGCGATCATTTTCACTCGAGTCACAAAAGTGTTTCTGTGTTCACTTTTCACATCCGTCACTTCACTAACTTTCACATTCTGTCATATTTCCTTCTATGAACAATTAATGCATAACGGTTCCTTGAAACCTATAGATTTCTTCAAGATCCGTCAATAGTTTATATAATGATGATGATAATTATTATTATTTACATAATATACAGTACATTCAAACAAACTATTTTGATAGCTATTGAACACGTTGACACAACATAGGGCCCACACAATTGTATCATAGTCAGTTGATGATTTCGAAGAAGCACACAATACGGCATCGATACAAATATGCCTGATTGGAGAAATATAAAGGTAAAGATGTATTCCGAATTTAATTGTCTTTATACACTATTTAAGTGGTTGATCTTACATTGAGTTACATAAATACAGAAAATATTTCGAATTCAAAGTAAAATTCGTTCACAACCTTGATGATCGTAATGAATGTTCCTAATAAATCGTCATCAAATAAAGTTCAAATTATGTATTCCTTTCACTATTATATAATATTCTGTAATCAGTTATAGGGTTAGAACGCCTCTACGTGCATAGTTAGCACATCGATTAACATTTAGCACGCAAAAAAAATTGTGTTGAAAAATATATTTTATGAGAGAGTGGTCGATTAGGCGCAATTTGCATAGTCCAACAATAATTCTTTGCAACGTAAACGACCACCCCTTTCCCTCCCCCTCCTCGCTGCTATATTCAGCCCTTACTGCTACTTGTTGGTTGCCAAGGGTAGGGGAGTGGAGGGGGGGTTCACATTGAGTCAATTACATATTATCGAATAAATATACTCTCCAATTATTTAAAAAGAGACTGCACGGAATGAGGTCTCCTATTGCGAGGTGAGTGCGCCAATTCTCTCTACTAATAACAATAATAGGTCTGATTGACGCAGGTAGCTCAGTGGCTAACGCGTTCGCTTCGAATAATTCGGGGGGTGAGGAGCATATCGGGTATGGCTCGATCCCCGCCTCCGACCATCTTTATAAGGGCTTTTCGTGGTTTCCCTCTATAGTGAAGGCTGATTCCGGGACTGTTCCTACAATATAGGACACGACCGCTTCCTTTCCACTGTCCGTTCCGTTACCTAAAAAACCTTCTCATCATCCCATCATCTCGTTATAGTCATTCATCCGGTGCCAATAGATCTAAGTTATCATCACAGTGCATCGTTAAACTCAATATAAAGAAAGAAACAAGAAATGACCAGTCTGTATGTCATGTAGGCCTATCACAGTAGCAATAATGATCCGGATATTGAATATATCGAGATTATAAATTACTAATTTGATTGAATCGCTCTAATTTGATTTGACAAGCTTGTAGGCCTACACGGAGACTTCTATTCAATTCTACTCTGATCTATCTATGTTTGTTTGTTCGTTCGTTTGTTTTTCATTTATATCGGATTCAACGACGCACTGTTCTGATGCCTGAAATGTATTAGCATCGGTGAATGATATATGAGAGGGTGGGAAGATGAGATGAAAGGGGATTTTATTGGATGTTTTTTGATAGTGGGAAGGAGTTGGTCGTGTCCTGTTGTCGAGGAGCCATCCCAGTATTGACCTGAACGACAGTGGCTAACCACGAAAAACCTCTGTCAGGATGGCCGACCATGGCAGGAATCGATCTCCTGAATGACAGTTCAGTGTGCTAGCCACTCGCCCATTTGTCTGAGTGTTTGTTTGTCTGTTTGTTTGTCTAATTTTCTATGTACGCTCCACGGGTCACAAGACAGAACTGATCAACGTGGAACTTTTTCTGTACGCATTTCTCATCTTCTAGTTCGGAATTATAATTTGTAGTGCCGGGTAACAATTCTACATGGAATTCAAAACACCTTACGATGCATAACTTCTTGAAAATAACTTATCTATACAACATTAAAGTATGGTTGATTTCAAGGAATTGATTCTAACCATCGAAATTTTGAAAATACCCATAAAAACAACATGACCTGTATGAAAAAGTGAGAAATATTTATGTCCTAAAAAATTAAAATTATGTTATATGTTGTAAGGACATCAGTGACTTGTTTGACACATCTCATGAAAATCAGGTTGATAGTCAAATCGAATGTGTGGATTTCAATTATATATCTCTACACATATCTCGTTTATCTTAATTGATTACGACGCAACTTCGGCGTTTTCCTAGTTCCAGAAATATCAAATTGTCTGGCACACGTGAACCGGAAAAATCAAACCCCTGTGCTACAAAAGCTGAATCTTCATTCTTCATGACCTGTATTCTAGAATAATCGGTCTGTCAACAAATGTTAACTGGAACGAATCTATATACTCATACTAAATGGAGGATTCCATAGCTTTGTGAAAATAAAGAGCTATAAATGTATTATTTGATTTAAGATGATCCTACCCAAAAGGTAACATTTCTGGTATCAATGTGATATATAAACGTTCATATTGACTTTCCGTTTGAACATATTGTAGTGGAACTGCTTACCATTCAGAGAAGTATCTCCTGAATACTGTATCCATAATGCACACTCACAATAGGTTACTTATGTGTATATGGAACGGTATACGCGTTGAGATGAAAAATCGATGGCAAAAATATCGACTGTTGATGTTACATTCAACCGATCACCCCTGTCATTATAAAATTTGAGTCATGAGCATTTTCATCAAATATTGTCGGCATCTTATGATGTATTCGTTAATTTCATATCTTGCATAATGTTCCAAGGTACAGTACATGATCATTCATATATGTGAAATCACCCTGGCGGAAGTTTTTTCCCTATGAAGACTGCAGGTGACGCTTTAATATAAATTAATTTTCTTATTCAATTCTGAAAGAAATTCAAAACACTTTCCAATGCATGACTTCTTGAAAATTACTTCTTTATACAACAGATTAATCTGATGAAAAGCTTCTAAATTTGTCAAAAGTCATTTTACTTTTCGTTTCATAATCGTTTCACGTTATTTCATATTTCAAATAGAATAGTATAAAACAGTTTGATAAAATGCTTCTTTTCATTCGTATTTGTAACACGGTATATGTATTAGTATGCTCGCTCTCCACCCCGTTTGCATATTACCATATTTCAGCTCAATTCAACACCTATAACATATTTTTGTATATATGTTTCACCTCCTACTAGGTTTTTTTTAGTAAGGTTAGGTTAGTAGGTTGTTTTGCATTTAATTATCAAAAGAATGGATTGTTTGTTTTCCGTAACAATGCGTGAATGTTTACCTCTATTCAGAACATTTATGTTAAATCATGACCTTACCGTGTATATATGTGTATATTCACAGCACTGTAACATTCACCCTGGAAAATGGACAATGATAATAGACTAATAATGATAACGAACACAATAATAAAACAAGAAATAAGCATGTATATGGGAAAACAATGAGACTGAAATGAAGAGGCATGTCCACGATTTCCAACGGTGCAACTTTTATCAGCAAACCAACAGATTCGTGAAATGTTCAATTAGGTACTTAGATACTTGATGTAACTAGATTGCTTAAAATTAATAGTAATCAAAAATACTTCACACTTTGTAAGTATAGAATGTAAAAAATCACTCAATGTGTTTGCCTTTTTCTTTTTACTCCAACTACTTAATTACTTTTCATGCTTGAAAAATACGTCCGTGTTTGAGTTTGTACTTATAATTCACTATTTTAATCCACAGTCAAGCCTTTTTACAATGACTTTTTGGATGCTTTTTTTATGTATAATTGTGATTTTCTTTCTGTATCAGTGTATTTGACCAATGAAAAAAAGACAAGTGGTCGATTAGCCAGCACACTGAACCGTCATTCAAGAGACCGGGGTTCGATTCCAATCATGGTCGACTATCATCCTGACAAAAGTTGTTTGTGGATTTTTTCTGTCGTTTTGGTTGTAATTGGGATGATTTCTCAAATCCAGGCCACGACCAACTCCTTCCGACTATCCGACAACACCTAATGAAATAACCTTTCATGGCATCATCCCACCGTCCCATCAATCGTTCACCGACGTCAAAAAAAACTTGATCATCAGTACAGTACGTCGCTAAAACCAATATTAATAAATTGAATAAGATGAAAATGGAAATAAGTGTGAGTTCAATTTGAAAACATTTCTTGCAATCCATTCATTGACAACAGATTGGCGGGTGTGTGTCGAATAGCGATCATACTATTTTTCAAAATTTGTATTATTATTATTGTTGACATCAGAAGTCATTGTTTCCCGATTGAGGTTAGAGATGACGAGTTGGAATCGTTTGAAATATTGTAAAAATGTTACCAACCAGTTGACGAATGGAGAATAATTCATACTTCTGTTGAGAAGAAAATCTCCAATCTTCTTTTCGAATTCATCTTCCCTCTCTTCAATTTCCTGTGTTTTTTCTTATAAATCTGTTTTCTTTCCCGATTTGATATGCATATTCATTTGATATGAATGTATACATGACATGAAGTTTTTCAAAATTCACATTCGAAATCAATCTACGTTATATTCCACCACTTTTTTAACATGCACTGTGTACGTCGGAAGCGTGTGTACATTGTCTCCTAGTTTAGGTGCTTAGGCGTATTATGTCAGTAAGCTTTCTTCGAGATGAATTTTAAGGAGGATCCACCTGCAACGTCTCATTTTAAGCATCAACATCACATATAAACTATCGTGTTGAATTGGCATTCAACTATATTTCAGTGAATTCTGAAATACTGTCGATCCATAATGAACTTGCATTCACATTATAGGTTACATGCTATTTGTGAGTTACGATTCATGGTGAGGTAAAATTTTATGTAAAAAATGTCTAGTTTTCAATGACATACAAATAATCTTCCTACATGTGCTTTCACAAAATTCGACTTATTCTTATTGAGTGCAATTATTATCTACACCTGATGACGTGTTTATTATTTGTGTTTCTTGCGCTGCCAACGTCTTATATGATCGCTTACATTTTTTTTAAATACCCTGGCGAAAAGTTTTCCCGTGAGCGAGCTGAATTCCTGTTGACCACTTCATGTGACCGCAAGTGTACGATACACGTTTGAAATGTGTGATTCTAGAAACCGGGCACCTCCACTGACTTTACAGAAGCTTTCCGAGAAAAGCCTCACTAAATAGTCATATTAGAACTTGTATGTGGATACGCGATACGGCTTTATGTATAACTGTTATTAGTCTGGATAGTGAAGTTCAATATTATTATATATACTCACTTTTATGATGAACTAAACTTCCAAAGACGATTTTTCTATACGTTTTTATAACATGTCTGGACCATCAATAGATAATATACTAGGAGATAAAACACGACCGAAGTACCATAAAAATAATTCCTGACTATAGTTTCTTCCATGAACGCCTATTTATATCAACAAATCTGAATGCGCTACATTAATATTTGAAAAGTTTCAGCTTAGTCCAGGAGGCTTAAATGCTTAGAGCCACTGTGGAATATACATTTTGTGATGCATATTTAAAATCATGACCCTTTAGAAGAGCACGGATATTCTAACTCGTGTCTTCACTGACTCGCATCGTGATCGATTTATATCCACTGAACACTTATTACGTTTTCGTCTCAATCATGAGATATGCATCTTTCACCGTGGTCCAATTGGATGAAACTATCGCGTCTGCGTGGAAATTCAATTAGTCTGACGGAGTGGTATTCGGAAACGGAATAATGAATACAACATCAAAAAAGTATTTCCGGCGTTCAGAGGATTTGGAAATGTGATCTGGGAGGCGAGGGGCATATCGAGCCTTGGTTCGACCCCCACCACCGTCCTTCTCTATACATGGGTTTTTCGTGGTTTCCCTCTGTATAATCCATATACTATGTCGAGACAGTTTCTACAATATAAGCCACGATCGCTTCCTCCCCACTATTCCTATTAACTAAGAAAACTTACATCATCATCCAATAATCTCATTTGTCATTCGTCCGACGCCAATAGATGTTGGCCATCATCACAATGCGTCGTTAAACCCAACATGAATAAAATAAAATTAGATTGGAAAAATTCATGTTGTTCTCTATTGTCTTCGTTGTGAGTTTCGAAGAAATATTTCTCTATTGATTACTGCTTACTGAACCCACTAGCTTGGTCATTTGGGTGTATCAAGGAGGGGATAATAGATGAACGATGTTGACAAAAACCGATTTCTTTTACGGGACTCGAACCCACGTCCGACTTGACTTCAGTTCTCAATGCAGTGTCTCAGCTGAGTGAGCCACGGAGGCCGGTCCAGTTTTATCCGTGTGTTGTTACCGATTTAGTGATGATACAATCCACTAAGTGGATTATAAAGTAATGTAACTGTTTTATCAGAGTGTCATTGCCAGCAGCGTAAAAAAATAATTGCTGTAATTACTTGTAATGTTCACGTTAACGTGTGTGTTGATGTCGTTCGAGTAGGTTTTACGTCGGCGAAATTTCCATCCAGGTGTTTCCATGACTTTCCATTTGGGATAAAACCGATGTGTGTTTACAGCATTCCTATGATTTTCGCTGATGTTTGCTGACAGTAGCTGACACGAGAATGTTTAATGGCACACGCTTTTCTTGTTTCCATTAAATATTCTCAATATGTCGTGAACTTATATACCTGAAGCTATAAGTGCTCACTGACGTTTCTTAAACATCTCAAACAACGAATGTGAGGATTTATAATGTATGCAACTGCAAGCGTAAGGTTTCGTCATAAATTGGGCGCGCAATTTTGTTGGTCCTACGGTTAGTCCGGTCCTAATATACAAATGAGTTGAGATGCCGAAGGGATTGAGGTTCAACGAGAATGTTTCCAATTTCATTTAGGGTGAGGCTTATTACACTTGTTGGGTGCGAAATATTTTCTTTCTTTTTTATTATTAAACAAATGAGCATAGATCATACATATGAATAAATGAACAGTCACGTGATGTCCACAAAGCCCTAAAGAGCTTGACTGTGGATTAAACATAGAAAAATAATGGAAAGAATATTGTGTAATGCGATGGTTATTCGTCAGTTGAGCTAATCATTCAGTGCCCTACGACTATCGATTGTATTGAGGATGATTTTGAAATTGATATATAAACGTGAAATGCATGGAATGATGTCATATGTTCGTGAAACGACTGAAATCAGTGATGGTCAGGATTTGAAATCTCTTTACGCTACAGATTCCCTTAACGATTTTTTCACGTGCCATCCGTTGAAACATCGGCCGACGACAACTCTCAACCAATCACGCGCAAGAGTGAACAACGTGTAAGGGAACGATTTTTCCCCATCCAAGAAGTGTCAATTTCAACTTTCGACGGCCGACACGGGACGGGACGGGACGGGACGGGACGGGACGGGACGGGACGGGACGGGACGGGACGGGACGGGACGGAACAGGACGGGACGGGACGGGACGGGACGGAACGGGACGTTTTGCGGAAATCCTGTCAAAATACCAATATTTTAATGTAGTTCGATCGTCATACTTTCGTTTTATTCCGATTCTACTTCAGTAGTCAATCATTTTCCCTACCTACATCACTCTTATTAGATTATTGTATGATGCCAAATAGTCATTCATATTCTGATGTGACTACTTATAATATTATTGCATTGAATTATGATTATTTCATAATGAAACGATTTTTACCGTTCTTGGGTACCTTGCTTTACACGCTTCACACACATATGGCACTCATATAACCTTCATTCGGGTAACAGAATTTCGACTCCTCTCGT
>OZ023327.1:28452470-28474391 GCA_964007535.1 Brachyptera risi
AGATCACTTGTATATGTAATAGTAACACTCGATATTTTTGCAATCAATGTTTACCTCACCATATACCGTTACATACAAATAATATGTAACATATTGTGAATCTTCACTATGGATCGACATTATTTTAGACGGTATAGGCCATACTTCTCTGCGCGGTGTGAAGGAATTTCACTACAATCCGAAAAGTCACTGTGATCGTGTATATGTTATGTTGACACTGCATGAGAATGTTACGCCTTGGGTGGGTCCCCCTCAATTGCTTCGACATCGAGGTTATTTTGTCCCTGTACGTTGATGAAACAATTCATGATCACTCATATAATTCCCTCGAACATCAAACGTGGAAAAATACAATTGAAGACTGACATAAAAGATATTATGAAAGCAGACAGTAGGCTTATACACTTGCGGTTACATGAAGGTGGTCAATCAGGACACATTAAAATGCATCCCGGAACCAAAATTACCGACATGATATGTACGCACTGGAACTGGAAGATAATTTATGAACACATTCCATTTACAAACTATGAAATAATTAGCGTTTAAATACGTGTAGATCTAATTTGTATATTCATTGTTATTTTAATATCGGAGAAATCATTGTATGCGTACGCAAGTATGTACGCTCTTGACGTACAGTCTGTGAAGATGTTACCAATAAAATATAGCGCTAAATCAAGATAGGCCTTAGAATATAGATGTATATATTGGGTTTTAACGACGCAATATACTGATGAAATATAGATGTATATCATATATACATCTATATTGTAAGGCCTATCTTGATCTAGCGCTATATTTTGTATAGGATGGTTCATTAACTGAGATGTCTAAGAAATATTATAGATAAACCATCATCTAACTCAGGTTTCCTCTTTCACAGCCTTTCTAATGCTGCTAAGTACCTTGATCAAGTAGAAAAGCCATCCATATTTCGCAGCTTATTAAAGCGGTGTCCAAGTCAGTCATATGCTACCGGGTGAAAATCCCAATTGCATTTCAAGTGTATTACCTGTATGTATGTAATAAACGCTATATATAGACATGAATCAAATTCACGACATTATACTGTTATTA
This sequence comes from Brachyptera risi, assembly GCA_964007535.1. Taxonomy (NCBI): domain Eukaryota; kingdom Metazoa; phylum Arthropoda; class Insecta; order Plecoptera; family Taeniopterygidae; genus Brachyptera; species Brachyptera risi. Next base: position 28,453,551 of record OZ023327.1, read on the forward strand.
TCATTATAGCTTGGTTGAAGTGGTATACCGCGTCGTTTAATGTTTACGGCTTGCCTGAATACCATTGTCCCACTTTATAAATACTCGACTGATGCAGTATTTGCCTCATGCACTTCCATTCTTGATGCAGTATCTATGCATCCTGGTAACCACGAGAAAAGAAGTCGCCACCAAGTAATTATATTCGTGAAAATTTCGGAAATTACATAAACTCTCGGTAACTTCGAGAATTTTAGCAGGGTTTCCAGTCCCGAGGTTTTCTTCTCGTCCCACACGATATCTGGATACGATCTCGGGCAGGTCTGTTCCCATTTGCGCTGTAGTCCTACTGTAACGTTTTTTTGTGCCGGTCATAGTTTCAGCCTTTGTTACCATTAAATGCACGGGCTTTTTTGAATTCTAGGAATTCAACTGTCAAATCCCATGCTGGCATACTTTCATACAAAACAAACGGAAGCACGAGTGCAGCGAACCTATCTGCCAAGAGTTGCAAAACAACTTCCGGTAAAATTGTAATTTCGGCCGACAAAAGTTGAAAAGTCATGCACTCGCCATGTTGTTTAGGTGAGTTATTCGCTTGTGATTGGTCAGTAGAAAATATCGTGTCTGACGGCAAGAGAAAATCGGTTAAGCGGGTGAATGCTCGGTGCTTATACAAATGGAGAAATTCATCTGGACTATTTTTTCCTTTTTTTCTCGAAAAGTATACCAACTCCAATTTTATGCTCTCTGATGATCATGACATTCTATTTTTGTAAATCCAATCAGTTTTAGGATAATACATCAATCAATACCAAGAACGTGGTGAAATTCATTGACGTATTATCTTAAAACTGATTGAATTCACAAAAATATAATGTCATATCAATTGGTGAACATGAAATTATCTCGGAGTGGATATACTTTTTTATTCAATCACACTGGTTCGTGAAGATAAGTAAGAATTGTAAAGATGATTTTCTCTCTGTATAAGCACCGTGGTTGCTTTTGAACAATGCAATGTCTATATATCCTCGTCGGAAACCTCGTCGTGAAAGGTCATAATACCCTAAAAAGTACCACAGTTATACAATATATTGAAAATATTCGTGCTTGTTATATATGTTGATAATTGCAGATGACTTTCATCTCGTGATTACGGGGATATTATTGTTTGATATACGCTGAATTGTGATTGGTCAGTGTTTGTCAGTGTTCGGTTTCAACTGAAAACATGACTCCGTTTCGTGGAAGTGTTCGAACAGAAAACGACTCCGATTCGAAATTCTATATACAGGTAGCGGTGGATAAACTCGGGTCACCATAGCAGCAATACAATCGAAGATGTTTGAGAGACGAAATGTAAGCCCCATTCACAATGCAACGCCAACAACAAAGCGTAACACTGACACTAACGCGAGAAATGTTTGTCTTGTGGAGTGTCCTTGTCTCCTTGGTCTATTCGCATCTACTACTAACCAACGCGAGGATAAACAAGAACATGAAAGCTTACTAGCTCCAAGCTCTCATTTTGAAGTTACTGTGAAACCTAAGAATCACTCAATAGAAATCATTAATTTCGAAACAATGAGAGACAAGTGGCGTGTAAACCGAACTACCTGTGCTGGTCACCAGATTAAGTTTGACGTTTGAGGGTGCATTCACAATGGTAATAACCTTGAATTCTGGTTGACTGTCATTTTCGTATTCTATGTGATGGTGTTTATTTTTTCTATATATATTTTTTTTTATTCACACAAATAGTAATCTTAGAAATACATTGATATCCGCTAAGCTGCAAAAGCAGCTTGTCAGCAGAAAAATACAATCAATTTGTGAATAGTAAGATTGTGAATAATAATAATAATAATTGTTTTTGTTTTTTATTTTTTATTCGTGTTCTCACAAAGATTTCAGTACAATTTCGTAGACCCGCAAAGTCACAAAAAGTTGACTTGTCTGCGGGTCTACTAACATTTTATACATAAGAAAAACAAATTACAAATAAGTATATCAAGTCTGAAGACTTACGCACGTACATTTTGATAATAATGATGAAAATATCAATTTGAATAAAAAAAATAATCATAATGATAAGAATCCACATTTTGAAATTATGAACTATTTTCAGCTATTTGGAATATACACTGTGAATTGAAATAGTTTTATTTTTCATGAAATATATGATAATTTGATGATATCAATTTTTTAAATTCTATTTTTACTGTGGATATTTTTTCTAAACAAAGTAATTCGGGTCTGATTTTATTAAACAATTTAGGGATTAGTACTCGTTTCTCCTGGTTTCCGTATGAATTAATAGTGATTGGTTGTAATAATCTATCTTTATTTCTTGTTGCATGTATATGATCAGAAGTATTTTTGTGCTCCTGGTTGAAGTAATACGTTATTATGAATGAGAAGAAATGTAGCTGCCGCATTGTTAATAGATTGCAATGTAAGGTTGAATTGTTACTTTTTGAATATATAATATTTAATATTTTTTTTTATGTTCTCTATTCTCTGTAAATAGTTCTTAGTCGAGTACCCCCACGATAATATACCGTATCTTATTAAAGATTCTATAGGTGCATGATAAACTATAATTAGAGTTTTGAAATTCACAATAGGTTTGAGAATACGTAAACTATACATTCCAGAACGCAACCTGTTAAATAATAATAATAATGATAAGCGATTGTTGCTGCCGATAAGCATATCACACCACTCAATCTCAATGACAGGGAGATCAAACCGAGTGAAAAAATAATCGACACCGGCCAGAAAAATGAAGATTGGGGTAGAAAAGTACTGCATGGGCGACATCTATACCAGTTGAATCAACAACACGTTTATAAGACTGCATCGAACAAGTGGCTGACAGTTGGTGGGTTGTTTGGGGAAACAGGAGGGTTTATGTGTGCCATTCAGGACCAAGTTATCAATACCAGAAATTACAACAAATTCATCATTAAGAACAAAGATATTATGGATAACACATGCAGACAATGTCACATTACAGCAGAAACTATAGACCACATTGTTGGAGGCTGCAAAATGTTATGTCAGACTGATTATATGCATAGGCATAATCAGGTAGCAAATATTGTTCACCAGAATATTGCATATAAGTATCACTTTATTGACGCTCTCACACCATATTATAAATATAATCCGAGCTCTATACTGGAAAACGAATGCTGTAAGCTATCATCACGGACAAAACTACACACTACAATAGACCTGATATCATCCTCATCGACAAAATGGCAAAAGTTGGTTTTATGATTGATATAGCTGAACCACTAAGTCAGAACCTGATGAAAACTCATGAAGAAAAAATTGCTAAATATGTTGAGCTTTCTCAAGAATTGAAAGAACTGTATGGGCTCAAGAGAGTGGCCATAGTTCCTGTAATAATCTCGGCAACTGGAGTGATACCAACCGGAATTCATAAAAGTCTAAGAACTCTTGATATTTTAGATAATACATTCATTGAAATGCAGAAAGCTGTCATATTGAACTCTTGTCGCATTGTTAGGAAATTTTTGAATATCCATTGAGGTAATTTATTGTACCTCTAATAATTGTAATTGAATATAAGTTCAGTGGTAGTTTGGTACGCATGTGTACCCGCTCCACTGAACCTTCCACCGGGAAACCGAGAATTGATTCAATAAAAATAATAATAATAATGATAATAATTTATTCACAGTATAAATGTGGTGTGTTATGTTTCTTCATTTAGAGATGAAATTCCACATAGGCCTATCATTTCACAGAAAAAAGTCATGTATACAATGTAAACTTCACGTTTAAAACAATCAAGATTTGTCATGATGCGTACGTAGCTCTTTGGGTAACAAGTTGAAACATTTAGCACTGTTAAACTTCAGTCCAGTTTCAAATGAACTAGTTCGATGAAAATCAACTACCGAAAGGTTTTTACCTTGAGTTTTGTGCGAATGAGTCACATCTTTTTCAAAAGTACTTATATGTGAATGAATGATTGATTGATTATTGTTTGCTTAACGACCCCACCAACAGCTGTCGGTTATACGGGGGTACGAATGAGCGGGTGATTATGAAATTATGAAGTGATGATAAGTGAAAGGACGCTTACAAAAACCCATGCCTTATGCGGGATTCAAACCCACGCCCAACGGTGACTTCAGTTTCTGAAGCGGTGCCTCATGAATGAAGCAAACTAATTCTAGAATATAAAAGGCTGTAACAGTCAAGATACCAATTTTTTTAACACTCTTCTACAGCTTTCAAATCTTCTCAGACTAGAAAATAGTCTTACAGCATACATCTGGAGTTTGAAAATTCTGTTAAGATGCTACTAGTCGGTCGCGATTTCAGCATAAAATGGATGTATTTTCATTCAACTCTCATGAGCCAACGACGCGTTCGATGACTTTCAAATTTCGAATGTAATTCAGTCACAGGTCAATCTGATTTATCGAGGTACTTTTGTATCTCAAATATTTTTTTGTTCATATATAAACTTCAATCAAACTAAGGCGAAATTCAGTGATTTTTCTGATTTCATGTCATGTAATAGCGCCTCGGTGATCGCGCACACATGACATTTAATTTACGTTACAGTCAAGATACATCCTTTAACTATACACCCCAAAAATTTGACAACAATCGCTCGATTGGTTTCTTCACAGTTACTGTTTACAATTAGCGTGTTTTTCTAGTGTGACCACATTACACATTTTTTAATATATCTAAAGAAACTCAAACGCCTGAGGGGTATACGCCTTCTTATACATATTTGTACATTGGGTAGTCTATCGATGTCACCCGATAACACGTCGTACACAATCATTCGCCGCCGAGTCAAAAGAGATTATTTATTAGCAAAAATATGTCAAGATAAGAACGCAAAGGACAGATGATATTTGCCGCTACCTCATTTGGCGTATCGACACACCAAGCCGTTTGTGCTAATTGATAGTGGAGACGCTCGATCGGTTCTGTCACATTCAGACTAGAAGTCATTTTGTCAAAACGTATCAACTAGAAGTCGGCTAAAAGTAGAGATTGCTAAAGCAATCATTTGACCATGTGGACTGTGTGTATGTTTTCGCAGAAAAAAATGTTTCATTTACCGGTACAAAATGACCTAGAAGTCTCAAACCAAAACATTACTTTACATTCATTACTATACCAAAAATGTGATGCTATCGATTAGGTAATCGTATTGAATTAAGAAACCAATTAAAAAATTAGTAATTACTAAACATACTTGTGCATGTTATGCCTAGGTTGGTTAGTTGTCACCTCACGGTCATAGAACATTGTTATTGATTATTGACTGTTATTAGTTTTTTCACGCTTTTTTCACACACAGCCCTCTCCATCTTTGCACAACTCTTTGCACAACCATTTACGAATTCATGTTTTAAGAAGTTTTATAGGATCTATATGATTCTTGCCATTTATTTCTACATCTAAACTACCTGCCCTTATAACTAGCCTCACCAAACTTCCATCTATCAAATACAACCTGGAATCTTTCCTACTCCAGAACCCCTTCTATGACCTCAATGAATTCCTTACTTCGAAGTCACACTAGAGTTAGACAATCATTGCATCATAGCATAGCCCTATATAATATCATTCTGTCTTCTTCAATCATATCTCTCTGTCTCCTCATTTTTATATCTGGTTGTAAGTTTTTATATTTCCTATATTTGTACCATGTGCGAATCTTTGGACTAAATAAAATGAAAAATAAAAAATAGTCATGTTATTGTTATTATTGAAAATGATCATTATATACGGCGCCGCGCGGCAGTCGATATCTTCTATTTATATTGGGTTTAACGACGGATTGTACTGATGATCAGCCTGATCTATTGGCTTCGGTGAATGATATATGAGATTCTGGGATAATGAGAAGAAAAGTTATGTTATTATGCTTTTTGGGGATAGTGGGAAGGAGTCGTCCTTGGCCTGTTCCATGTATCAACCTGAACGACAGAGGGCAAGCACGATGCACCTCTGACCTCAGTCAGGATAGTCGACCAGGACGGAAATCGAATCCCGGTCTCCTGAATTATGGTTCAGTGCGCTAGCCAATCGACCACCAGTGTCAGTTGCACAGTAAATATCCGAGACGAAGCTGAAGGCCTTCCGAAATATAGGTCACTGATGCCAGGAGCCACGACCTTGCGTCATTTCACTCATCCTTATTCCTTTAATTCGTATAACGATTCATTCATCACGTAAGCAGAACGAGAATTCTTATTTCTTATGAATGATCCATTCACATAATCATGGATGAGCGTAAGCGAAGAATCAATTTGGCCGTTAACATTAAAAAATAAAAATGTCACAATAAATATGTTGATGAAACGTAATAATACTTGTAAAAAATTTTTTGGTGTCCTTCTTCCCCCTTGGCATTACCGAACAAGACATCATAGAGAGAGACCATTCTGTGTGGTTCTTATCCTTGGTCAGGACTCACGTCATAGTCCTTTTTGTTGAGTTTGGAGTGTGCATGTCGGGACTGACAATTCCTTATGCGCGTCACAAAATAATTACGGAAAACTACAACAAAAATAAAGATTCAGACCACCCAAAAATCGATAATGACTTCGATCGATATTCCATTTATCATTTCGATTCGATCGAATGGAATTCCTAATATTTCAATATTCTCGATCGATTTTCGATAAAGTACTGTTCGGTATCGCTCACAAATTCTCGCTCCCTACAAATAATGTATGCATTCAAAAAATTATATTTATAGACAGTCTCTTCAGTATTCTGTTCTACAAACGAAGTCAGATAATATATGAAGTTTTACATCTCGTAAATGAAATATACAAAATTGGGTTATTTAAATCGTGATAATGTGTACTTAATCGGCCCTACGAGCAAAGGTCTCATCATGGACATATAATAGTAACTGGTCTCATCCTCCTCAGGGTTCAAGTAATTGCTGAATGCTGTCATACCAGAATAGACCTCTACTGGTTTTGAGTAAAATCGGGTATTTTGGCAAATTCCCATAAGAGAATAACAACGGGTTATTTTTGTCAATTTTATTCAAACGCCGAGATGAAATTTCAACAGAATGGTAATATGATCTCGATAGGCCCTTACCTACATGTTTTTACGAAGTTACAATTAATTTGGTTCGGTCGTTTTCAAAAAAATTATATATTATATTGAAAAAATGAAACAATTGCAATTCCCTGAAAATAATTGAGTGGTTTTTTGATTTTTCACTTTTTAATTGAATTTTTTCGAGACGTAAAACAGTCCGATGGATCCGAATCTGGACACGAAATCTCGCTGAAAAATTCCAATCGACCGCAACGTCGCCCGAAGGTGCCGGCTATTTCGATGCCGGGCGGCGGCGTCGTCGTCGATCCGAGTGCGGTAGCGCGATGCGGTCTTCAGATTCAGGCGGCAATCTTGCCTCTGGAGCCGATGAAAATTTCACCGTCGGCAAAAAACGTTGCCAAAGTTGTGACCGGAAAATACGTCCGAAACGGTCGAAGGACGGCCGCCGGCTGCTTTACGGACCCTCCTGCAAAGTCCGTTTACACGAAAAATGACCCAAAATGGCCACCATCGGGACGAGAAAGGCGATTAGAAGAAATTAATTTCTGGGTTTCAAACTGGCCAATCAGGTCGGGGTAGGATTTGCGATACCCACCTATACCTTGATCTCGAATACGGAACAGATTCTTTTCGAAAGTGAAATGCTCGCCATTTCCACATCGGTGACCCGATTCAGCGAGTTTTCCAGCACGTGAATTCGGATAAGATAATGTACGAATTTATCGAAAAAAATTCGCATACAATTCGATTGACGATTTTTTTTTGAAATGTGTCGGCCGCCGTGGTCACAAAGAAAAACATGCCGTGGCGGGTGAACGGGTGGGCCAAATCGATCGGGGTTAAAACCACAGGATAGGAGACGACGTTTTCCCGAACTGTTTTCGGAAAATCCATTTTCCGAGCAATGGTGTCGGCGGCCGAAGAGTGCTCACCTTCCCGGTGATATTGCGAGTTACCAGACAAACGCACGAACTCGAGATGAACAGATTCGGAAAGGTCTAGTCGAGTCCTTTCATAAGAGTGCCGGTCGAATAAGATGGGACTCCTGGTTCGACCGGGTACGTGTCGGCGCGGTCCCGCGGACTTTCGACGCCGCCGCCGTCGACGGAAGTGCGAAAGGGGAATGCAGTTTCTAGATTCTGGCGGGGATCGATCACCTGTATCACCGGGGAAAATTTCGTAGTCGTCGGACATTTGCGGAAGATATTTGTGAAAAACTCGTTTTTCCGGCAATGAAAGACAAGTCCGCAGGACTCGAACCCCGAACCCCCGCGACGGTTTTCGGCAAGAGGTGGAGAATTATCGTACTATTTTGGTGTACGACATTCACCGAAAACGAGAAAAACTTTCCCGGGGGTGTTCGGGGTTCGATTCCCGCGAACTCGCAATTTGTCTTTGGCGAGTATGTTGTGATTGGGCTTCGGAAGTTGGAGGAATAGAAAGTCCGCCTCTGAGAAAAATCTTATCGGGAGTAGAACAATTCTGTGGCTGGCAAGTTTCGGTAGAGGCGGACTTTTAACACGACTTTTAGATTTTCGAAAACTTTAAAAAAACGTGATTTAGACACCAAAAAATCGATAATTTCGATCGATATTCAATAGGCCTATCATCATTTCGATTCGTTCGAATGGAATTACTGATTTTCTGATATGTTTGATATAGCACTCTTCGGTATCGCTTACAATTTCTTGATTGAACGGCAACACTACAAATAATGTATTCATTCAAAAAATGATATTAAAATGATGTTACATTAATTATTTTATAGACAGTCCTATATAGACAGTTTCTTCAGTTCTCTGTTTTACAGATGAAATCAGATTACATATGAAGTTATTCCATCTCATAAATGAAATATACAACATTGGGTTATTTAAATCGTGACAATGTGTAGGCCTACTTAATCGACCCTACGACTTACGAGCAATGGTATCATTCTCTTCAGGGCTCAAGTATTTATATATGAGCCTATGAATTAGTGAAAATCATTAAAGTGTTCATGATAAATTAAAAGGTAAATATTTTTCAGAAAACAAGTGGATTTTTGATTTTGAATTGAGAAAGCGATTATTTTTATATCCACTGCAGATTTGGACCCTAAAGATTAGGCGACCATTGGTTGTAGAAATCAACTTTTTTCGATTGAATATACATTTAAAAAAATAGAAATATATCACTATGAGATAGATGAAGAGTAAAAATAAATATATTCATAAAAATGAAATGCCTATCTATAAACATACAAATATTAGAATATAAAAAACTTGTTGACAAATTCATCATTCGTGTAAACTACACGCTCAGCAAAGGATTGCGAGTTCATGATTGTTTTTCCCTTGCGTCCAGTGAATCGTCCATAATAAATATCACGTCAGAGCAGCTGATAACGCTGTAACCTGATCTATTCCTGAGCTCGATCACTTTCAATATCTTCATTCCACTGTATTAAGGGTCTCAATTGACCGTCTATCATGTCAATTATCACTAACGGTTGGAAGCTTCGATCCTGCAAAACGTTAGGCGGCATATTTTGCTTTGACAGTAATAAATCAAACTACCAATTTGTCAGCTGACGGGTCAAACCCTGTAACCTATCTAGGCAACTCAAATTTCGTCCCTGTATAAAGGGCTTGCCTATCTTGCCCGAAATAGTTTTGAGAGTGACTAGTGGAGCCTTAATATCTTTCTTTGCAGCACCATCCCAAAAAACAATACCGTAAGGTTTGCTGGGTACATAATTCTTCGTTCATTTGATCCTAGTCCTTTATTCAATGATCGAAGTTTGAACATGGTCTGTCTGGGTTTCATACAGGTTATATGTATAAATATATATATATATATAAATCTATATATATATATGAATATATATATATATATATATATATATATATATATATATATATATATATATATATATATGTATATATATATATATATATGTATATATATATATATATATATATATATATATATATATATATATATATATATATATATATATATGTATATATATATATTTGAATATATATGTATATATTTAAATATATATGTATATATATAAATATTTATATATGTATATATATATATATATATATATATATATATATATATTCATATATATATATATATATATATATATATTTATATATATATATATATATATATATATATATATATATATATATATATATATATATATATATATATATATATATTTATATATATATACATTTATATATATATATATATATATTCATATATATATATATATATATATATATATATATATATATATATATATATATATATATATATATATATATATATATATAATGGGATGAATAGTGGAAAGAAAGGGTCGTGGTCTATATTGTAGGAATCATCCCGACGTTTTTTCAGGGTACAGAGACAAACCCCAAAAATATATGTGAAGATAGTCCCTCGCGGGGATCGAACTGAGACACAATCTGTCTCAACCTCTTTGTGACGCAGCAAGCACTTCACAACTGAGGTAACAGTACCAGTTTTGACTTGTTTCGATAATGAATATTACGCTAAAGGTTCAACCAAAAGTAAAATCATTTCACCTGACTGAAACTGTGAAATCATGTGATAATTGCATAGGATTTGACAGACAGTTGTAAATCAGCCCGATAACGATATTTAGCTTTTTGTTCTGCAAGCTCTGCAACGCTATAACGTACGCTTTGGTAGTCTTTGGGTGGATGTGCCGTCTTTTAATCATACTTCTCTTAATACATATACCGGCTTACAGATTGAACCAAAGTGAAGTATTTTTCATATCTGTGTAAACCAGTCAGCCTTGTTGCTATACGTGACGAGTTGTTTGCGTTGATTATAGTAGACCGGCCGATCGAGTTCATACTAGCTTCTCTGAATATTAGTATACAGTTTGAACCAAAAGGTAAAGTCTTTCTCGACCTGGTGAAACCAGTCAACCTTGCGATATTGCATACGAATCAACAGGTATCAGACAAACAGAAAAATATTTTTTTATCTCAATTGTATTTTGGTGGAGGTGCCATGTTTATTATTTCCACTGAGTAATTGAAGTCTCCATCTAATATCCATATTTGCGATTTAATTTGCATCGATTGATCTATATTTTGTTTTCAATGTTCTATTTTTAGATCAATCAAATAATCTGTGTTCATTATGGATGTACATACAACACATTTTTCATGCTTCATCTGCCGCGATATTAAGCTAAAGCTATGGGTTTATTTTCACGAAGGCTGAAACATGCGATTGAAGACATGAGCTGATGACAAAAGCTAATAGGTTTTATTGTCACTAAATAGATTTTTTTATTTTTCATTTCGTGGTGCTGTCCGTTAGATGCGATATTACCGTTCATGTGTCCCTACGAAACAAACTCAAACCCATTGCCCTTTTTTCGTCAAAAATGTTCCCAATATTCCCTCTATTTAATTCCTGACTAGTGACTTCTGATCTCATTAGAGGCAATTTGAAGAGATGTTCTTTCTCATTAATAACTCATATTGTGCAATGAAAGAACAAATGATTTTCTCGTCATGACAATAATTATGGTGAACATAATAATTACCATTTGAGTTTTTTTTCTCATTCATTTTCTCTATAATCTCTACATTTGTTTCTACCGTAGACGTCAATTTTTGGAAACTTGCGTGATTGCTAATTGAATTTAATTGCGCCGAAGTCCAAACCTCACAACGGCGAACCTACTTCAACTCTCATATATGTAATAGCTGAGCCATTGCAAAAATGTATCAAATGTGTCAATATAAAATGTTATGATAAAATTCAGTGAATTCGGAGTTTCCCAATTAGAGGCTATACAGAATTCATTACTTTCAGCATATAGGCAGCACTCACAGAATAAAAATGAATCACATAAAGAATTATACATCTAAATGAATGAATAGTTCGAAATATGTATATATGGAATGACACCATCAAAGACAGCGTACCGAACACGCTCGTATAGCTAAGCCGATACTTATTTCATATCTCTAACAAGCGTCATGACTTGAGAAAAGTATGAGACAAAAGATAAGTTTACAATGTCTTTCTTCGTTCATTTCATAGTATTGTGGAAAATTAAAACCGTCTCTCTTATATTTATTCCATTGGTGCACGATATCTTTCGTAGCTTGTAGAAAAGCTATAAATATACATAAGTTTCAGAAGTTGAAGGCTTGTGAAATCAAAAGACGGCAGATATGCAGCGGCAACATCGTTTCTGCCTGAATATAAATACGAATATGTTTTATCTAGAGAAAAATCAACCATTGTCCGTTCTATGGTTGGGTGCGAATACATATACGAGGCCCGCCAATGTATCAGTTTCTCGGATGGAAATTCAGTCAAATGATGTGTGCAGTGTGAGAGGGGGAGGGGGGGAGGGAGTCGGTGGGCAGGCGATCATAAAGCTCCTTTGTTAAAGGGAGAGAACGAGATAGAGAGAGAAGGAGGGACGGAGAGAGTAAACGAGAGATGCAGTCGGATGGATCTATTTTCCGAATCTGGATCAACTCGAGTCCGGTTGGCCGGCTTCTTCTCGTCGACTTAACGGTGCCAGGATTTGAAACTCTGTGAGCGGGTTACGGAAGGCAAGAGGGAGGGAGAGGGGGGGTTATACGGGGGCTAGTGAGAGGCAAATTTTCACGACATGTCCACATTGTCCATCCTTCTTGTAGATTCACATTTCCATATACTCTATATTCCCGTGACGTGTACATCTAGTTGGGCCTATACATATTGTATATATATATATATATATAGACAAAGGCCATACTCTAATCTTTATATTGGTATGTATGTAAATATATATATATATATATATATATATATATATATATATATATATATATATATATATATATATATATATATACATATATATATTAAGTATATATATATATATATATATATATATATATATATATATATATATATATATATGTATATATATATATATATTTATATTTAAATTTCATTTTTTTCCGCTCCCCAGAGCCAATCCTTATCCCGAAGTTACGGATCCGATTTGCCAACTTATTTTATATATGTATACATATATATATATATATATATATATATATATATATATATATATATATATATATATATATATATATAAATGTATATATATATATATATATATATATATATATATATATATATATATATATATATATATATATAGATAGATAGATAGATAGATAGATAGATAGATAGATAGATAGATAGATAGATCGATAGATAGATAGATAGATATATATATATATATATATATATATATATATATATATATATATAGATAGATAGATAGATAGATAGATAGATAGATAGATAGATAGATAGATAGATAGATAGATAGATAGATAGATAGATAGATAGATAGATAGATAGATAGATAGATAGATAGATAGATAGATAGATAGATAGATAGATAGATAGATAGATAGATAGATAGATAGATAGATAGATAGATAGATAGATAGATAGATAGATAGATAGATAGATAGATAGATAGATAGATAGATAGATAGATAGATAGATAGATAGATAGATAGATAGATAGATAGATAGATAGATAGATAGATAGATAGATAGATAGATAGATAGATAGATAGATAGATAGATAGATAGATAGATAGATAGATAGATAGATATATAGATATATATATGTATATATATATATATATATATATATATATATATATATATATATATATATATATATATAGTTATATACCAATATGAAGATTTGTATATTTATATATATATATATATATATATATATATATATATATATATATATATATATATATATATATATATATATATATTTATATATATATATATATATATATTTATATATATATATAGTTGAAGTTATATATTTAGGCCTATACATATTTGCACAGAGCTAGAGATGGAGAAATAGTAGGCAATGGAGATATATTTATTGTTCCTCATTATCATTTTAATATATATGATATTATGAAATTATTTCGTTAACCCACTGGATCTTTCGTACTTGAGTATAAAACTAATTTTAATTCCCCTTTGTTTCAAATGCTAATGGTGTAAATACAACTTGTACATTATAAAAGGTTAATATGTCGTGAAAGCACTCCGGGCTTAGTGAGTTTTCCCAGTCAAGGAAATTACGTTGTGTGGATTTAGTGTAGATTGCAGAGTACATACTCATACGTGCGTTGAACGAGTCTGTATGTTTGCGTTCCCGAAACTCGAAGCTACCTTTTTTCCACCACTTTTGTGAATTTGTATTTTTAGTCGAGGGTGTGAGCGTTCGTCACTAGCGAAGAGTTTGAATCTCGATGTTCTTGAACTGTATAGAGAACGATTGTGATTCGTGCATTTGACTTTCAATCAATGGCACCCCTCCCCAATCCCCCAATCAACATCGATAATGGATGGCGTGAATCAGTAATTGTCGCCAGGTAATCACAATCTACCGATATGATAAGAGTGGGGATATTAGCTGTGCCGCCTTGTTGAGCCGTCTGCTAGTATGGCCACTGTAGATGATCGATTCCTGCTTGAATGTCTTTACTCTATTATTATATCACCAAATCTAGTAGACCACGGTCTTTGCTTTTGTTCAAACGAAGAGTTATATCTTATATGCTATAGGGCATAGGCCATTCAACTGCGGTTGCCTTGAATATAAATGTGTATGTATATATATATATATATATATATATATATATATATATATATATATATATATATATATATATATATATATATATATATATATATATAAATAAATATATATGTATATATAAATGAATATATATATATATATATATATATATATATATATATATATATAAATATATATATATATATATATATATATATATATATATATATATATATATATATATATATATATATATATATATATACGTGCTAGACTTTTGATGGCATTGGAACGACCCTGTGAATGGTTATCTGCATATTTCGCCGCTCTGCCCCTCAAGGGAGTTTTGTGGGGGTCTTAGAATTTCCCCCGAGGTTCCGACCAAACGTGTCTCCTTCTATTTATGTACGCTGTTGTGAGACAGAAATACTGCACAAGGGCCGAAAGACAATCGTGTTTGTATATGTATACAATAAATTCATGTTATACCATCTGTAATGGTAAAACAAAGGTTTTAACAAGTTAATAGATGAGCTTGCCCGTTTGTTTTGTGGGTTGGTTTCGCGTCTTATCCAGTCTTGGGAAATGGCACGCCGTGTAGAGGTGTGTTACTCAAATGCTTTGTAGTCCCAAAGTGAATATTTTAGCTGTGTAATGAGTTGATAGGTATGTATATAATTAAATGCCTATATTTTTGAAACAATTGTCTGGCCCAGCTTTCGAGTAAATTGAGAGAATTTCCAATACATGAATGTTATTACTCTATCATTGCTCATTCATCAGAAATTCTGAATTAAAAATATGGACATTGTATCCTTCCTCTAATAATGACCAAAATTGTCTTGGCTATATTTTTCCATCAATAACTTTAGGCCATACACGTACGGTATGCTATAATTTCAAAATTCATATTATTCCGAATATTGTAGTATAAATTGATTTCAATCCTTGTTTTATTATATATAAATGACATGTCAATTATTTCACAATTCTAAATCAACAAATTGACAATGAAACGTATTATTATTATCAATATTCTAGTATTAACGATCTGAAATGTAATTTTCATTCAAAGTTTTACTCGCACTTATACTGACTTTGATCAAATTAAATCATGTGCGGCTGTAGTATACGTAAGTCCATAGAATGGTTAGTCGATGAATGATGAGAGAAAATCATGTGAGCGAAAAATTGTAGCGCTACTTCTTTCAAGCTGGTATTTCAAAGAAAGAATGGAGTTATATTTCATTATTTCAAAAATGCAGATGTAAACTGATTTTGACTGCCAATTTGTCGCGTGTATTGATGTTTGGATAGCTAATTATTCTATCAAGCTTTCCAAAAATAAATGGCTGCAACAGCTTTGCTGATTAAGATTTTTTGCGTTTGAAATCATTCAGGTCAAAAACTGTGATATCGTGAGATTAAAATAGATGAAGTATCAAGTCAAGATTCTTGATAAAGTTATTAAATGTATATTTCATCATTCTATAATTTCTCTTCAACATTTCATTAGTAGTACGGTATTATAATCTGATTTATAATAAACTACAGCTTGATATTGTATTTATAGTGAATAACACGAACTGTTGACTACATATTGTGCTTAGTTATCTTTAAAAACAAATTTGGCCAGCTTAAGAATATCCTTTTGTATACGGCCCGTGCTGAGGGGCAATATCGTTTGAGGAAAACCTATACGCATATCGTCACATTTTCAGTGTCAACAAAACATATAAACGATCGCATTGACTTTCCGGATGAAGAAACTGCACAAAAAACTGCTTCATATCATTCACAGAAGTATCTTCTAAAATATTGCCGATTCTTAATGAACATCACAATATTTCACATGTTTTTGCATGTACGCTGAAAGGTGAAAATGAATGGCAAATATATCGATTGTTGCTGTTTCATACAAGTGATCTTTCCACCCGTTATCATAAATTTAGACTTATTATAGCATTTTCGATAAATATTGTCCGCATCATCGGTTCAAGTTTGAAGATCATTTATATCTGTAAAATCACCCTGTCCGAAAAATGTTGCCCTAGGAAGACTGGGAACGCCTGAAATGAGAACAATATACCCAACTGTTACACTAGTGTAACACTCGTATAGTGTAGTGCAGTATAGAACTGATGATATGGTTTGGGCTCACATTCTGTTCTTGAACCTCTTTTCGGTGTGTGGTTGCCCACGTTTTAATCCGCATAATACTCGATGAAAAGGTCACAACATCGTTACGTATATAATAGCATTACAAACAAACAACATTTGTGCAAAAACATCCATGCTGCCCAACATTTCAATCAGCACATCATCTCTGACAGTTGATTCGCACATAATAGAAATTCTATCATTTCGTACAAATCAGCAATCGGCTTTCTTTTTCCATCTGCCGCACGCTGCACTGCGTATAAGTTACGACGGTTTACGAGCAAAGACAATTCATTTGTAATGAAATATTTCAGTCGGTTTTAGATCTTCCTTAGATTTGTATCTGTCACTCGTAGACTTACATAATATAATAGAATACTTGAAATTCGAAAG
Organism: Brachyptera risi; assembly: GCA_964007535.1. Classification (NCBI taxonomy): domain Eukaryota; kingdom Metazoa; phylum Arthropoda; class Insecta; order Plecoptera; family Taeniopterygidae; genus Brachyptera; species Brachyptera risi. Next base: position 28,470,856 of record OZ023327.1, read on the forward strand.
AACAAAGCGAGCGGTATTTAAGAGCTTTTGGACTTTACAGTGTATCATTCACGACCCTTTCCTCCTATCACCCCACCCCATCCCCATCCCTTATATATGCTGTAACAAGCGCACATTTCAATTCTTGCTTTCAACAATAGGAATGCAATTACACCATTTTGAGATTGAATATCATGTCACAGTATAGATCTTCGTGGTGTTGTCGAGTGAGTGCTCTAGGTCCGATCCAGGGGGGGAGGGCCGCAAATCAATGCCATAGACTCGTGGACGGGTGCCTTAACGTCTTCACTCACTCACCCTCACCTCCCACCTCCCTATGCCGCTCTCCTCATCCTCATCTCTTCTCTGCTTCAGCCAAGAATGCTGATAAATTGCTATTATTGTGACTAAATAATGGCGTTTGGAAGTTTCACGCCATCTGTGAACTTGCTAATGAATGGACACGTTCAGAAAGAGCCTTTCAATTATCTGCACCTGCCACTTTTCACTTATTAACAAGCTCACGATTTAAAGTGTACCATCCTGCGTTTCCCATATTTTTTTTTTGCATCAAAAATTAGGTTGTCACTCCTATGTCTATGTGTTCGTGGAATGAAAGCTGGCTAATATGTCGTATCTGGAATATACCGTTAATTAAACTTGCAGAGTTGATTTATATATTGAACGTAAATACAACGTTCACGTCTTGTCGTGGGGAATAGCATTTACAGTATCAAAACGTTCTTGCACCGAATGGGCTTATTCCTTCAGATCAGTCGAATTACGGTAACCCAATGGATGCATGGTGGCACAACTCCATTCGAAATCGCTTTTTAATGTCATTTGATAAGAGCTGTGGACTTACAAGCTTGGGTTTCTTTCTGAATCAGAGTAGATGCAAATTGCTCGCTGATTCATTTATATATATATATATATATATATATATATATATATATATATATATATATATATATATATATATATATATATATATATATATATGAATATATATATATATATATATATATATATATATATATATATATATATATACATATATATATATATATATATATATATATATATATATATATATATATATATATATATATATATATATATATGAATAAATATATATATATATATATATATATATATATATATATATATATATATATATTTATATATATATATATATATATATATATATATATATATGTATATATATGTATATATAAATGTATGTATGAATGTGTATAGGCCCTGTATCAAATGGAAATTCAGGTATATCAAGTGAACATCACAGTTTATAATAATAACCAAATTTGTTGTCTGAATGGGTTTTACCAATTGCATGAAGTCATTAGAACTAGACCAGACCTATTTTTTTTAGCTTGGTGTGGTCGCTAAGCGAGCAATTGTCATTTGGAACTTCTCCATCTCCAGTTCGTCTTAAAATAGATTCGTCATTAATGCATTGAAGGTAGAAAAATGTATTTGTGATGGCATCCAATAATTATTTCATATCGAATCTTGATGCATCGAAAATCTCGTTTCTTCGTGTGAAAGGTTCAAGGCAACGCGAATGATGTGAATGCGGTTGTATTGTGTTTTTTCTCTATTTTTTCAAATTTTATTCAAGGTCTCCACGAGAAACATGATGCACACGTACAAATCGATTATAATTTGAAATGTTGAACAATAGTAAAATTGAAGTTGACAGTTTATATAATCCATCAGACTATAGCGAGCTTCGTCCAACAAATGAAGCTTAATGGCAAATTTTGAATTTTCATGGATTGAGGGTTTTTATCTGTGCTGGTGGATGGATGTATATTCTTCTGCATGACTGCAAGACACTATGTTGACTTTAGTCGACAGATCTCGAGGGCAATGTCAGCTGCACTCGTGGTATTGTAGCAGCGGTGGTGAGAGTTGTCATCAAAGAGAGCGGCATTATTCTTGGTAAAATTACATATTGCTTGTATGTACAGAAAGGGTATAGTGGGATAATATTTAGCTTCTTGAAAGCTAGTCCACAGGATTCCATTGAGGTCAAATTTAACATCGAACGTACCACTCGTGTGTGCGCTCGGAACACCTTACTCTGTGATGTCGATCCCTAGAAACTCCGTTTGACTGGTTCACTGTACATATAATTCATCAGTTGGAAACAATAACTGGGCTAAAAATGTCCTATGTGGTACCTGAAATACGTGAGATCATATAGTTTAATATCACATATGGTATACGTCTATGTCACTCCACATAAAGTGGTTTGATCTGAAATTAATACTTCAATTCAAAATAAAATCTATCCACATTTAGCCGCCAATAATTATTATTTCACAGACTATGCGCAGAGTGCGAATGCACATTGCCTTCTAGTTTCAGTGCGTATAATATCAGTATATTTTTTTCTGGATGCATTTGAATGTAGCTTGATCGACAACTTGATGTGACCGCAATCGTACACATAACGTACCTCAACGTAGCCTATAACTGGAAGTTATTTCTTCACATGGTTACTGAAACACAATAGGTATATAAGATATGAACGTGACATAAATGTATGCAATATTATTTGATAAAGTAAATACATATAATTCAGTTTGCATCCTTTCCTATATTACTATCATAATTTGAATTATTACGGCGTGTCTTCAAATAGGGCATAAAGTTCCCGCCAGGGTGATTTCGGAGATTTAAATGATCATAAAACTTGAACCGTTCATGATACAAAATTAACCAATACATCGTCTGATGCAGACGATATTGGTCGAAAATGCTAACGTCTCAAATTGCATGTTAAGAAAGGTGGAAAGATCGCTTTGTATGTAACAGATCACTCGATATTTTTGCCATCGATTTCTACCTCACAGCGTACCGTGTTACATATTATACAAATAACACGAAACCTATTGTGAATGTTTATTATAAATTGATATTATTATAGATTGAAGATACTTCTCTACACGGTGTCAAGCAGTTTCACTCCAAATGGTGTGAGGTGGGTGGGTGGGTCCCCCTCAAAGTTAAACTATTATTTCTAAATACGTTTTAAATGAATATACCATGTTCACAAACCTGTATTTATTCTACTGAGTTCTTATTTGATTAGTTTTTTATTCTTCTTTTTGTTCATATCTAACCACAGGCCACACACTGGCTTCGGCTTATGTGGGTTTTGTTTTTCATGCATGCAATCCACATGTATAGTGGCTTCAGTTCACATAATTTCAAACATGCACTTTTATTTCTTATTATTTCAAGACCCGTGCGTGAAAATCAATCATTGTATTTTTATTTGTCGAACTGAATGTTCTTGTATTGCCACTTTTTATTGCCATTATTGTTGGTTTGTTCGTTGTTATTGACTTCTATAAAAACGTTTTGTCTCGCAACAAGTTCACAAGTCGTTATTCTTCAATTATTGTTTCATAGCTCACTATAATCATTAATTACTGTCTATATTATGAATTATCATTGCATTTGCTTGTTTTTGTTCATAAATTATATAGATTGCATATTATTTTTCAGATGGCCCGCACACAAGA
>OZ023327.1:28474591-28477091 GCA_964007535.1 Brachyptera risi
ATATATATATATATATATACCGATGGATATATTCACCTTATATATAGGCCCACAATGTAACCAATCACACTGCAGTGTATTTAGAACCAACGTGCTACAAAATATAAGCATTGATAATATATAGCTATGCTTGAAGACGTACCACGCATATCACAATAAAATTGCCCCCTCCCTCCACTACATCACTTCCATCCTTTCTATTCCCTCATTGTGTAGGGATTATTTCGAAGTGCGGCAAGAGTACTGGATTGTGGATTGTGACTGACCATTGGCCGGCCCGCATCACACGCATGCAGTGGTTGCCATATGCACTGCTTGTTGACAAAGGCTTGGGGGATGGAGGTGTGCAGGGGAAATTTAAGGCACCCGTTATTAATCAGACCATCAGCTTATTTCATCACATGCGGACGTCGTTGTTGTTACTGCGCGCAACTCAAACCAACTTGAATCAACCCAATCTAACTAGATCTATCAACCTAACCTAACCCAAACTAACCTGAACTAACTAACATAACTAAACAAACTTCCTGAACTAATTTGAAATGAACTGAAACCAATCAAGAATCTACTTCCGGTCCGACATGTAGTCACTTTGGAAATGTAGTTCCGTTCCACCGTAAGTGTGAACTGTCTTGGTAGTGTATCTATATGCATTGTCTATGATGTGAGATTCAAGAGTTGAGTGTAGTGCTCAGTGAATTGGTGACGTATCAACTCGTTCGTGTTTTATTGGTGCATGCATTACACTCGTACGATGTGTTCTAATAAAGGACTTGATCGCAGTCTCCATAGGGCAAAAGTTCTCTCCAGGGCCCGGATTCACAAAGAGGGAGTTTCAATTACCCCGGGGTAATTGTGGGGGTTTTCGCCAATTCCCCCAGAATCGGTATTCTCAAAGCGGGAGAATTGGATTTTCGGAGGTTCCAAATTCCCAATCAGAATCCCTCCTACGTAGCAGGGAGAATTGCAAAACCCCAGAAAATATTTCAGAAAAATGGCGGCTTGTTCTCACTAGAAGAATTGAATAATTATTATCTGAACAATTGGCAACTTATATTCATATTGAGAGACGCTACTCGTCTTTAAATAGTTGCATATTCATAATTATAATAAGTCATTTTCCGTTTAGACAACAAATATATTGCTCACTTATCTTGCTTGTACTAATTTCATATATTGCTATTTTTCGAAATATAACAGTCGGTTCAGTAGCATAGTGGTAGCGTGACTGACTTTAAAAGAGTATGTCCCAGTTTCTAATCCCACTATGGTCAATCATTTTTGTCTTCATAAAACAATGTTTTTTTAGAATATACTGTTAAATCATCTTATTTTCTGAAATTATAAAATATAATTTCAAGTGATATTGCCGTAAGAACTACGATTTTGAATTACTGGTCATGATAAGGTACTAGTTGGGTTTTGCTTTGTCTATTTGAATGGTTTCTCAAGGTATTTTGCTTAGAGAAATTGACTGAGGTGAGGCAATTAGTTATTTTGTGCAAAGGAAAAATATATTATCCATTGTTTATTTCCTTGGAATGGAAGCGATTTCAGTGTTATTGAGTGGTGACTGTAACGTTGCCGTGAAACAGCTGACCTCTCAAAAAGAGATCATACAAACTGTTACAGTCACGTTTAATAATATGCACAGTGATAAATAATGTTGATGATTTTTCTTTATTCGACTATCATTCATATGAATTGATGAATATGGAATATATTTGAAGAGACATTATATATTATAATGATTTGTTACAAAAAATGTGATAGGCTCTTTAGTTTTCAGCATTGGAATGGTCTGTTGGCATTTATAGAAATCAATAATACACACATTTTTTAGCGTCATTATTAATTGTTTCCATATTCTTTATGTATGTCTGCTTATACTCCATGATACTATATAGTATATACTATATACTATGAATATTTAAATATTTATCAATATAGATTTATATATATGGCATATATAGGCCTATATATTATATATATTTATCAACTTCTCATTTTTTCACGTCTTGTAGACGTGTACAATTACATACGGTTCACAATAAACTCTTAGATGTGGAATTGAATAACCTTGCGTCACTATCAAATAAAACATTTTCGGAAAGTATGCAGCCCGTGCAATGATAACATCAACAATCATTTCTTTTCAATATCTAAATACGATTCAAATGAAATTAGTTGGACTGGAAAATAAATAAATTTGCTGATAAAATAAATCAATTCTTTGATCATAAATTCATAATGATTATAATAATCGTGATGATGATAATAATAATAATAATAATAATAATAATAATGATATTGATGATAAATATGGTAATTAAGGTGATGATAACAATGATACAACATTGATATTTCGAAAAAAATAATATGCTTAAATATGTTTTTGATCAAGTCATTGATGGGATGTTGGAAATCCCGCTCTATCTTTTTATTGGTGAATTGTTTACAACCTGTATTTCACGTGTTCTGATTGGTACATCATTAGTGA
>OZ023327.1:28482091-28513019 GCA_964007535.1 Brachyptera risi
ATGTACGAATACTGCTTATACCTATTTTGTTATTCTTGTTTTATTATTTTATTGTTTCTTGTTTTATAATATATATATATATATATATATATATATATATATATATATATATATATATATATATATGTATATATATATATATATATATATATATATATATATATATATATATATATATATATATATATATAATTATGATTTGATGAATCGATAATTAATTATGTATTTCCTCTATTCTTGCAGATGGGGGCACTTTGATGGATTATTTATGGTAAGTTTAAGTATTTTTCATATTACTTTGAGCTACATCCAATGGTGTAACTACCGCAGAGCTAGCCGGGGCCCATGGCCTCAGGGGGCCCAGGCGCGGACCCATGGTGTATCATCTAAAATACGTGCAAAGGATCTCCGAAAAATATACCTGAAATTGGTGCCTCCTTGCTATTTAATGTTTATATAATTCAGAAAATCCTTTTCAATACTATCAGAAATAATTTACAAATTTCAATTATATAATAGCATGGCGTAGCGTAATTCATGGAAGCATAAAATATAGTATGAGTGGGGATTTCCAAAACGTATAGAATTGTATTCAAGTGTCAGTTTACACAAATTCCCTGTAGGGCACTACCAGAGACTGAGCTGTGTACTAGAATCCATGTTCTATCGGTTCATTCTTTTACTGCCTATTCCTCTACTGCCTAAGAGGGTATGGTAACCTGTTTCACCTTTTTATTCTCGTACTTCCTAAGATATTTCTCTTACTGCCTAACTGACCATTTTGTTCCCGTAAAGCCTAAAGAAATATTCTTCGCTTTCGAACGATGTTCTTATTATTGACACCCTGTATCGCAGTCGGGAGCGTGATGTAAGAACAATTTGTATCACTGTTTTTACTACAAAAATGATATGAAGGATAGGAGAGTGTTAATTATTAACACACCATCGAAATGCGGAATATTTTCATATTACATCAAACCATTTAGGCCTACTACAGTAACTGTCAAATTACTATTGTTATCATTTCTTCAGTTCATCTTGTCATATGTGTACATTTTTGGATCATATTATTTGCATTTTTTATGAGAAATAGAAGGAATTTCAACTTGATTATCGTAATTTATTTTCCATCATGGCATGTGAATATATTGCTTGAATAACCACATATTTATATATCAATGTTGTTGTTTGCAGATTGTTTCTTTATTGCTATCATTTACTGTTTACCCATACCCCCCTCTTGGATACTTTATACTGGCCACAATTTATTTTCCTCCTTCCCCACATACTGGCTTCAGCTTGTATGGGTCTTGCTTTAATTTATTTTAGGAGATCCATTTACGAGTTTAAAACCAATCGTCGCATGTTTTGTTTTTTAATTAATGTGGGCTTATAACATAGACATGAAAAAAATTATAAATGGCCTATAGTTTATTAATTAGGGTGTGGGGGAGAAGTACAAAGTCTTCTCTGATGTATTTTAAACCACGCGCCCCTGCAATACAGGGTGTCAATAATAAAAACATCGTTTTAAAAGCAAAGAATATTTCATTGGGCAGTACGATCCAGTTCTTAGGCAGTAGGCGAACACTTGGGTCAGTTTACCCTTCTTAGGCAGTACGAGCCAGATCCTAGGCAGTAGAAGAATAAGACGGTATTAGGCATAAAGCAAATAGGCAGTAAGAGAATACACCATTTTATCATTTATTACATCAGCGTTCTAGTTTTCCAGATACAAGGACTCACTTCTCAAGTAGTATTTCCCGTAGCTGTCAACCGGTTCACTGTTAATCAAGCTCAATTTTCATTGAGATTCCAGCGATTTGATATTGATCAATTAGAGGCTATTTTCATTTGTATTATTATTCTCAACATTTTAGTTCATGCTCAGAATGAGGTCAAGAGTACAACGTATTGTTCATGATGAATGAGACGTGATTTGAAGCTAGCTTTTCACATTTTGAAACGTATTTGAACATAGTGTGTTGAAAAACTCCAAATACATAATGAAGAGAATGAAGGGTCAATGCACCAAATTATCCTGCATCTTACTCATATATAAGTGTGCATATGCGATCTGAACCTGGATAAGATTAAATTAGTTTCTGGTAGACATCAGAATAAAACTAGGATAATAGAATACCGGTACGTATAAAAGTCTTGCCAGTGCATTAAAAATCTTACCCTTTCAATCTTGAAGAAAGGTATCACCAGTATATTTAGGCTTACTGCCTACACAAGATGTATTGAGAGTTGCGTTGGTTTGCCGGTTGGAGATGGTGTCCTCACTTCCTATCCCTCCCATGTTAAAAATATGTACCAATTCACAGTCCACGTTCAAAGTACTATTGACCGTGCATATATAAGTGGTGAAAAAAGGAACCAACTCTACTCAATGACGTCAGCTCAGCTGATGATAGCCGTCATAGAGTTTGCCAGCCTATCAGCCGTTTCTACAAAACAACACCAGATAGAGCAGCGATCAATATTACTCTGAAAAGTACTCAGGAAGTGGAATGTGTTTTCGAATTAGTGAAGTCACCTTCTCCGCAACTCTCAATGCATCTTGGGATTATATATATATGAACCTAGATGCATTGAGGGTTGCGTTGGTTTGCCGCTGGGAGATGGTTTCCTCACTTCCCATCCCTCCCATATTAAAAATATGTTCCAATTCACAGGCCACGTTTTAAGAATTATTGATCGTGCGTAGATAAGTAGTGATAAAGGAACTAACTTTACGTTCACGTCGGCTCAGCTAATAACAGCTGTCATCAAGTTTGTCAGCCTATCAGTCGTTTTTACAGAACAACAGTAGATAGAGCAGCAATCAATATTTCTCAGAAATGGAATGTGTTTTTGAATGAGTGGAGTCACCATCTTTAACCGGCAAACCAATGCAACCCTCAATGTATCTTGATATGAACCTTGAAAAAAGCAAAAATCTTCTACAGTTTCAAAGAACCCCAAAGTTTTTCCGCCTCCAGCCAAAGGGCCTCCGGCAGTTGAGGAACCGCGTTTCTATATATGACTACCGAAATTGATTACTGTAAAGGTAAAACAAATCAGTTTGGTTGGGTAACATCCTAACACAGGTTGGTTAAAACAAACGTGATTTTTTTTGTGGGTAGGGGGGACACGTGTGAGTTCTTTGTCCCAGCGAAGTGGCTATTCGTCAGAACGAGAATAATAATAATAATAATAATATTTATTAATTCTTGATTAATCACATGATATAAGAAGCATCAGTGTTACAGTATGTATATATAAAAAAGAAAACATTCAACATTTTGAACATTAAAGAAGAAGAAAAAACGAACATCATGAAAATACAATACTCATGTGAGAGCCATTACCACAATAGCATATATTAAAAAATGAAAATTGTATCTTTGTATATATTATTCATTATTTTCAATCAGACTTAGTCCTTGTCAATTATATACTCATTGATGGAGTAAAAACACTTCTGAATAAAATATTTCTTTAGTTTAATCTTGAAATGATTTTGTTCTATAATCAATTTTAGACTCTTAGGAAGTGTATTATACAGCTTTATGCCTCGAACAATTGGGCTTAAGTCTACTTTGAGGTTTGTTAATGTCCTAGGATCTCTATTTGTCCTAGTTCGGTGATCGTGTATTTTGTTTTGTTCTATAGTGACAGCTGTGATTATTTTCTTCAACAAACTATATTGTTTTGAGCATATACAAACTAGGAAGGGTCAGAATTTTAAAAGAAATAAAAACAGGTCTACATGAATCTCTAGAATACATTCCTGGTGTGATTGGGCCGTAACTAGCTTCAGCAAGGTATCTAATAGCTCTTTTTTTGTAAAATAAACAGTTTTCTTATGCAAAGGCATGGCCCCATAAGACTATACCATTCTCCATTGCCGACTGTATGCGTAGTAAATTAGTTTGGCGATATTGAAGTTACGTATTTTAATTCACTATACGATTTACCATAAAACAACCAGTGGCTACTGTCGTGCAAACTTTTTTTATATGTGATTCCCAAGTCAAGTCCTTTTCTATATATAGTCCAAGGAATTTGGTATGATTTACTACTTCCATACTTTTACCATTTGAATATACTAAAGGATTCACATATTTTTGTTTATCAAGTCTAGTTTTTGTGAACTTCATTGAAGCAGTCTTATTAATGTTGAGACGTAACCTCTTATTAGAACTCCACGTTACCATCTGTGATATTGCCGTACTACATAGATCATGTATATCTTCAATGTTATTAACTTATTATCCTGTCGAAACATAACTTGTAAATGAGTATTCTGCGAATAAACTATTATTATTATTATTATTATTATTATTATTATTATTATAATAAGCATGGTAAAAGGCGGTTGATGTACGCCATTCCATTCATTTTTAATTCTGTTCCTCAACATCTATTGAAACTTCAAAACTTATGTTCTGTCAAAAGAGAAATTAAGTACTGGCTTTTAGACTCCTTGAGTGGTACTCTGTAATTATTTTACTCTGCAAATTGATTTTTTTGTCACTTAATGTGTATTATTCGTATCTACCATTATCCTATTTTTTTCCCCATTATTTTATCTTTCTAATTTAATTAAGCGCAATGTTATTTTTCATATACAAATGAAGTGTTTTCATTCTTCGTTTTATTATTTTCTGTATAATCCACAGATAAGCCTTGTGCTAGGCTTTGTGGGCAAGTGAACCTTATGTTTTTATGTAAATGAATGATGATAATAATAAACAACTACTACAATTATTATTATTATAAAGTAGACGTGTGGTATCGTCTGCAAAGGTTGTGAGCGAGCCACTTGTTACATATCGTACATTGTCACTTGTACATTTGCAAACGTATCGTTTACAAAAAGAATGTAGAGGATCGGCGAGATCGTTGATCCTTGAGGTACCCCCACATTGACAATTACCTCATCTGAATATATGTCTCCATTTGAGCATGCTAGTTTAACGACTTGATTTCTGTTTAGCAAAAATGACCTTATCCAGTCATTTGCTTTACCATTAATACCCATATGAGAAAGCTTTTTCAACAACAATGCATGATTTACCATATCAAAAGCTTTGGTATAATCATAAAAGATACCATAAGCCGAGCTGTTTGTGTTTAGTGCTATGACTAACTCATTACCAAAACTAGTTATAGTAGTAATGGTAGAAATTAGATTGGTTTTAGTTTTGATCAAATCAGTTTAGGATGTTTGTTTGGTTAGGCTAGTTAGTGTAGGTCAGTCTGGTCACGTTAGATGCATTGGATTATTAATATTGTTTCTTAGGTTATTTCAGGCAGCGCGCAACAACAACAAAAACGTCTGCATGTGCGTATATAGAGCGATAGTTTGATGAATAGGGGCTGCCTTGTCTCGGACTAATGATTCCCAAATACACCACTAAGCATGTTCAATTTATAATTTTCGAGATGAGACTCAACAATCTGTGTAATGTTAATACATAAATAATTTACTTCATTGTTGAAAACCCTGACTAGATTGAAGAGTCAAGTATTCTCTTATTTGATTTCGGACAGATATATTCACTATTCTTCCAATTTTTCCGACAATATCGTTTACCTTCATGTTTGCAAATAAATATTTGAACAAATATTTTATGGACATTGAATACCCTCCAGTTTGGTGGTTTGAATTTACAAACCACCTCCATGCCTTTATCTTCAATTTCCTCCTGGACTCCTATTTTCAATTGCTTCCTGGGCCCCTATTTTCAATTGTCTCCCAAACCCTCATTTTCAATTGCCTTTCAGCCCAAATTTTTATCACCTGCTGGCCCCTATTCCTAATCGCCTACAGACCTCTATCTTTGACCGCCTGTGAGACTCTATCGTCAATAGTCTCCAGGTTCTTTAATCACCTGTGGGCCCCTGTCTTCAATCGCCTCCAGGCTCCTATTTTCAATCGCCTGAATTATTCAATTCCATATTTAATCGCCTCCTTGCTTCTACCTTTAATCGCCTCCAGGCCCTAATTTTTAATCGCCCTCGGGCCCCTATCTTTAATCACCTCCAAGCCCCTCTCTTTAATCGCCTCCAGGCTTCTATTTTCAATCGCCTCCTGGCCCTTCTCATCTGGTCCGCTCCTCAGTCTATGTTATTGGGTCAACTGTTTCCAGGTGACGAAGCGTGCGGGCTCATGCATCATGGAGTCATGGCGACCAAACCCCCGAGCCCAACCGTTTGTCCCGAGAAGAGGTCTCGGCCTGTACAGCCCTCATGCGGCTCTGACTCGGCCCACACTTGGACGGCGACGAATAGTAGCCAAGGTCCTTAAAGGACTGCTAGTCGTCGTTCTGCTGCTTACGATCGGCATCAACGTAATGTTTATACTCGACACCAGTCATCGACTGCAGGAGCAAAGCACTCAGACAGGTATAGTTGATCGTCCACACTCGTTACAGTGTTTATTGTTGAAGAAATTGTGAGATGAACCTGAGTAAGACACCTTCCATAGGTCGGTCAACTAAGGCACTGCATCAGCAACTAAAGTCATTGTTGAGCGTTGGACATTTCCCGCATAAGACGTTGATTTTTTTGTGAACAACCTTTCACTCACTGTCACTCCATAGTGACATTATCAATTGCTCTTTCGTACCTCCAAATAACCTAGCTGTTGAAGGGGTTGTCAACCAAACAATAATAAAATGTGAGTAAATAATGTTTCTCTGATAGAAAGAAAGGAATTGCTGGCAGCCATTTATTTTGATAGAATCTTTTTTTTTTTAATAACATCGAAACTTGATACAAAATCATTGTTCCCCAATTAAGGCTATAAGGATGAAAAGTTCAGCGTATCTAAGTCAAGAATCTTGACGAGAACCCTCTATATCAGAATTTACATCTTTCAGCTAAACTGGTTGGACCACTTATGAAAATTTAGCTTGAAATTATGAAAAATCCTTCATGAGTAAGCTCAGCGGACATATAGGCCTATTAGAGATATATCCAATCTCAAGTTTCTGAAAACTCTTCATTAAATTTAATGCATTAATGTTTACCAAAATTGTTATACCCATCGAACATCAGGCATTTTGAAGGAAACTGAAAAAAAATCTTCATCCTTCTCCATTCAACAGAGCCCATGAAGAAAGGGCAACCTCAAAAAGATAGGCCTACATATAAACTGATGACGTCTTTATCTGGAAAGTCACTGCAATCGTTATTATGTTATGTTCACACTGAAAATGTTACGAAGTATGCTGTGGGTGGGTCTTGGAAATGTGAATTTATCCACGTATTTCTTACCACTAATTTTTTCACAGCTTTACGTAGAGCACATGGTTGGCAAGTTTTAATTCATACAATGTCAGCGAATTTTCTTCAGGATGCATTTTGAAGTGGCTAAAGTAGAGAAAAGCTGCATCAATATTTCATTTTTTCCGTCTATGATTCTAGTGTTCAAAATCTTCGACTTTCTTCTCCATAGCATAGCGTAATGAGTTGGGGAAGAATATGGTAGCCGATGTTAAATTCTTGTTTTTGAAGATAAATGGTATAGTTCTACATCTAACCTCTGTATTGATCAAGTCGCTACGCATCCGAATCCTTTTGCCCACGGTTCTCGAGCGATCAATTCAAATTGGTTAATTGCTCGTAGTCACTTATTTACAGCCAACATATGAAAGCGAGAGAGAGCGCGATAGGAATCAGATTTTTTTAGAGTAGCAACGCATACATATTAGATGTTGCGCTACAGCTTATCTGGAGATGCCGGTCATCTAATTTGCCCAACAGTTTGCTCATAATTGCCATAAAGTTCTTTCCCCACTCTTTATTCCATGTCCTTGATAGTGATTCTTTCATTTTCTTTTTCGTACATTCCGTTGGACCATTCATGTCAGTTCCAACTTCTGCCGTCACATACATTGAACAATCATACATTTATACCGGAATAATCTGTGGGAAATTGGAAGGTGCAAGGCTAGGTTGACACTGATATTATGTTAGCACTAGTTACTGGAGAAAACTAGATATTTATACGCACTGGTGGTGGTTTATGGTCCACATGTAAATTGCGAGTAAGTCTGTATGACCATTCTGGCTGAGAACTCTTGAGTTGTGTGTAGTACAACTGGCAACCAAGTCCTAGGTTGCTTCCCTTGTTCTTTTATATAAAAGCACTGAATAATGGAAAATCCCTAGCAGGATTCTCCCACAGGATTTCCTCACAAGACTACTACAGGAATCTCCTACAAACCTTACTTACAGCCCTGACTTGTGTGGTATTTGTAAAGGAAACATTGTGGACTGAGGTTGTTACTGTAAAATATGATCATTTTTGATGCTCTATAGCCTGGACAAGATATTTTGGTAGAAATCATTATGATATGTTGATTGATGTTGGAAATTGGAAATACCATCATTGTTTTGGATACATTCATTTTATTCATATTGGGTTCAATGACACACTGTACTGATGACTAAGATCTATTGGCGTCGGTGAATGATACATGATATGATGGGATGATGAGATGAAAAGGTTATTTTATCAGGTGTTTTTTAATAGTGGGAAGGTGTCGGTCGTGGCCTGTTGTTAAGGAACCATCCCAGTATAAACCTGAACCATAGAGGGAAACCACGAAAAAACCCTCAGGATGGTTAACCATGGCGGGAATCGAACCATGGTCTCCTGAATGACAGTTGATGTTTTATAAAAAGAACAATAATCAGCCAGTTGAGCCATTGGTTACGAAAAAAATTGTACAAAACAGAATAATTTCAGAGATATATGTCCAAAACACTGAGACGAGTGGTACCGAGTGGAGACTGAGCTACCCGACCACTCGTCTCAGTGTTTTGGACATATATCTCAGAAATTATTTTGTTTTGTACAATTTTTTTTGTAACCAATGGCTCAACTGGCTGATCATTGTTTTTTTATAAAACATCCCACTAGTATTATTTGCAATAAGAAATGTGTTCCAAATTTTCTGCCCTATACCCCATGTGCATAAGAATTATTGAAGAATTACTGTTCTTTGTTCTATAAAGTATCCCACTATTATTGTTATGCAATAAGAAATGTGTCCCAAATTTTCTACCCCAATACCTCAAGTCCATAAGAAATATCAAAGAATTACTGTTCATCATTCTATAAAGTATCCCACTATAATTGTTTTGCAGTTGGAAATATAGGCGTATACCAAAAATTCTGCTCAATGTCAATGCCCCATGTCTATGTCCATAATGTTTGGTATATAACAATAATGACGTTTTTTTCTGCAGGAGAGAGTGGAGAACAAGTAGATGGCGAAAGCCGAAGAAATAGTATGAAGCTTCAAGAACTTATTCAACCCAAGTCCTTAGCAATCGAGGTCCATTCGAGTCCGTCGAAAGTCGCTATATCTGTCGATGGAACAACGGTATGCTATTTTCTTTTTTTCCCATGTTTATAACCTCGAGAAAGAAACATTTAGTACAGTGTTAGTGAAGTAAACAGTCGTCACGATTAGTCACGACTTGAAATATAAGCTGAAAACTGTAGTTTTGTTGAATGAATACAGACATTGGTCGTGTGATTGCTTTGTAATTTATGCTCTCATATATAGATGTAAGTTGTAACCTTTTTCTTGGATCTTTCCATGAAAGATTTTCCGAAAAATTATCTGGACATTTTTCCCAAGATACTTTTCCGGAAAATCAGCATCTCTACTCTCAAACATAGAAATAGTCTCAACTTGTGTATCTATGCTTACAATTATTGAATCAATACCAACATATATTAATATAGTATTTTGTATTTGTATTATTCTGGACAAAGACAGTTCGTATCTGTAATCACTATCTGTACCCAAAGACCTTAAGATCTAACTATGCTAGAAGATGGAAAACTAAGCCTTCTAAGCAACCACAGAGCGATGCTAACGCGCATATTGTGGTGGAGTGAATTATTCCTTTGGAGGGTCAGTTGAAATAATTTTCAAAATGTTTTTTTTTCATACCCTCTTTGATTTACATAATCATCCAAGTCGTTTTTTTCTTCAAATTAATATATTTCATCAATCGGCCTATAGTTCCATCATGAGTGGACGAGACGAATCTATCTGTTATATTACCAAGTGTTTTAATTATGTAATCAAGGTAAATGCGAAGTAATTCTTCAGATTCCGATAGCCCAGTCTTGGCCAATTAATATATCTGTTCATTTGCACATCTCCCTACTATTTATAACTTACTAGCAATATTTGTGTAAATAATTGAAAACAATAATTACATCAGTTCGGTCAGAGTCGATGAAGCAGCTCTACCTTTTGTAGCCATGCTACTTCATCAACTCTTGTTCGGTGTTATACGCATTGGACATATTGATGGTGAAGCAGATAGCTCTCTTCTCATTCACTCCAGTGCGACAGGTAGCACTAGTGAGCAATGTCGCCAAGTGTTACATGGTAAACCAGCTCAGTTTTGCATCTTCTAACGAAGTTAGATACGTATTAAGGTTTTTGGTAGACCTGCATGTAGTATGACATTGACTCACATACTACGGTACTTACCATATGCAGGCGTTAATATTCAAGTGAATTGATTTTCATCAAAAACTGGGAACACAATCAATTTTTTCTTCCCATATATAAATAATATTCTGTCTAGTGTCTATTTGCATTTGTGAAGTATATCAAAAATGTATTTATCATCTGTATATAATTTCACTTGTAGGTCTGTAGGCATAACGAATATTTGAAATGATGAAATAAAAATATATCATTTGAATAAATAAGAAATGGATGAAGAAGAATGGAAGAGTTCTAAAGATAACAAAGACAGATAAAAAAACAAAACAGGAACGTCGGTGAAAAGACCAAAGTTTTTTTTCCCCTGGACGTCAAGTGAGTTTTTAGTACTAGACCAGGAAGATGAAGAAAATTGAAGAGAGAGAATATATATTCATAAAAGAAGATTGGATTTTCTCTCCCAACACAATTTTTGAACTGTTCTTTATCCCTCAACTTATCACTATAATTTTTACAATTTGTTGAATGAGCTATATTATATCCACTATTTCTTTGAGGTGGTAAGAGCTCCTTTGTGGTTTGATCAAACAATCCTAAATTTTCATCCTCTGCCTTCGTTGGGAAACAATGGCTTCATGTCAAGTTTCCGATGTTATTGAAAAAAAGTATAGGCACACCTTCATTTGTAGGCCTATTGATTCATTTTTTCTTTCTTTAACAATGTTATTTTTTTCTATTTCAGATCCTTGAAGAATCTGACAAAGATAGTGGACGAGGCATACATGTGCTTGTTTTACATCAAGGTACAGGCAGCGTAATGGCACGCCGCGTCTTTGACACGTACACGACGCGTGAAGATGAAGCGATGACGCTATTTCTCAGCATGATCAATGATCGAAGGATTATAATATTTGCAATCAAGGTATGTCAAAAGCATGAAGCACACAATTTTGTTTCCATCTGTACTAATAAATGGGCTAGCTTGTAAGGAACAAAACAGTTTTCTGGAAATTTCAGGGAAATGATGTTGCTCAGAGTGGAAAAAATCTGCAGGATTTAATTTATATATATATCTCAAACCCAGGGAACCAATTAAATTGGGCCAGGGGGTGTCTCCACCAGTTTTTGCAGGGAAATAATAATAATAATATAATAATAATAATAGTAATAATAATAAGTCTTTATTTCTTTCAAAACAAAACACAGTTAGGTATACATAGTTACATACATAGTTGGCATTTGAAAGAAAATGGCGAGGTTCGGTGGGATGCAATTGGATGATAGTATTGAAATTAATACCATCTCATACTAAGTTGGAACTGGAAACACTATCCCGAATGTCCAGTTTGACTGAAGTTTGCAATTGTGAGCTTCCTATCATATGTAATGTCACTCACATACCTTTCTCTTCAAACTTTCTTCGACTTGTTCATTTTATCAACTCATTCTAGCTATCCTTTATTCCACAACATCAACTTGCTTCAGCTTGTTCCTGCATTACTTGTCTTTCCTCCATAGTGTTTGATTCCTGTTATCTGTACACCACTATTGAATACTCAGTTCTTGCTTAGTTTTCTTCATCCTTTGTACATGCCCATAGCACCATAACCTCTCTCTATATTTCTCATTTCAAATGTCAAACATCCTTTCTTGTTCTCAGCTTTGTGATCTGTCCAATTCCAACTTTGTCTACAAAAGCTGAGTAACTTGTATCAGTTATGCTTCTCTGCTCCTCATTTGACTGTGATACTCTCCACTGATGCATATAGCATTATTGGGCCAAAGTTTGTGATTCACAAAAAAAAAGCAAAACCAGGTCCAATTTACATATTCCATATTAAATGAGATTCAAACTAAGAGTGAACTTTGTTACATGACTGCATCACTAAGTGTGTGACTAAGTGATCAAGTGGCAATCAAATGTGTAAACCTATTTAATCAGTCTTTCATAAATGCACAATTGTCGGCTACCTGCAAGCTATGCTGGGAAATTCTCATTTGAAACGTAATTAATTTGAAGTCTTCTAAAGATGATGCATCTGGTTCATCAGTAAAGATTCAGTGAGGTCAGTTATTTCTTTTTGGAGTATTCAATCATTGAAATTATTAGTACCTAAGCCATAATTGTTTCTTCATATAGAGAAATAAGACGAATGAATAGTAAGTACTAGTTACATAATGTAGCTCTATAATACTCAAGTTATTATAAATAGGATTGTCCTTTGGATTCAGTCTAGATTGAAATTAATCCACTATATTGGCCTAATCCATACATTGATTTCTTCGATATTTTTTCAACAAATGAAGAAACGTTATTTTACTTACTTTCCTATGTTGGTTTCACTTGAAACTGAGATATGAAGTAGAAATGAGGAAACATCTATGTTAGTGATTTCAAATCATTTCGTGTATCTTATCTTATAAAATAATCAATATTTCTCTATTGATTTGAAAGTCAATGATTATCCATCATACAAATTATAACAAATAATAACAGTTACTATAGATGATTAGAAAAATACCTGTTTCGATTCCCTTTATAATTTAGAGTGGAACTTCTTGAGTTGTATTTCTTATTCAAGAAGTCTCTCGTTATTTATTCGACGTATTCAGTTTTAGTAGAGTTTTTTTGTTTTATTGACCTTCCTGATTCATACATAATACAAATATAGGCAGACTCATGAAATAACATTTTATGAAATAATTAGAACATGAATAGTTACAAACAAACAATACATAATAGTGTAAACCTACAGTAAATACATACAGCACATATTGAAGAAGCACTTGATTACAACTGAGATAGGTTTCTATGAGATGTAGGAGAGGTATTCATTTACACTATAGAAGGGGTTGGCTGTTAGGAATTTTTTGAAAGATGATTTGAAAGAGCTGATTGGGGGGGGACTTGATCGAGGGCGGGAGCTTGTTGAAAAGAGTGGAGCATAGATGTTGCGGGGCATTCAGTTGATAGGGTGAAGTTATGAGGAGTGATGAAGGTGTTGAGTTTTGTGCTGGTGGAGTGGGAGTGGACTGAAGAAGTTTGGAGGAATGTTTCAGGGTGCAGGCTGACATAGATTGCTGCTGCTTGAATTAGGGTCGAGGGAAATGTGAGGATGCCGTGAGAAATTAATTGTTTGCATGATTGGCGACTTGGTAAACCTGCTAGTATTCTTATAGCATGTTCCTGGAGGATGAAGATGCAGTTGGATTGTGGTGACCATCAGAAAATATGATGCCGTACAAGATGATGGAGTGGATGTGGGCATGGTAGACAGAGAGGAGTGTAGGAGGATTGACAAGGAGCTTAAGTTACAAAGCATGAAGCAACCGCTGATGATTCTGGAGGAGGTTTGATGAACGTGAAGTGACCAATCGAGGGTGTCTGTAAGAGTAAGTCCAAGGAATTTAGTGGCTGGGGAGGAGGATATGATTTCATGATTTAGGCAGATGAGAGCTGAAATTAGAGGGTGTGTAATTGGAGTGGATACTCAAATAGACTGTTTTAGAGAGGCTCAAAGCAAGACTGTTATTTAGCCAGAAGGAAGACATTGCAGATACTTGGGTACTAACTGTCTGGATCAGAAAGAGAATGGGGGATTGTGAATGGTGGCTGGTGTTGTCAGCGTAGATAGAGAGGGTTCCGACGGAGAGGTGGGTTGGGAAGGCATTGATGTGGAAGAGTAGAGGGCCTAGTACGGATCCTTGAGGGATGACGTTGTGATTGAGAAGAGGTTGAGAGAGGTGGTGGATACTGGAGTTGGCTGTGTGTACTTTCACTATTTGGGTGCGACCTTAAATTAAGGAATTGAGCAATCGAACCATGTGCCTTACCACGGATACCAAGAAGTAGGAGCTTGGTTGGGAGGAGAGAGTGGCTGATTGTGCCAAAGGCTTTGCCAAGGTCATATAAGATGCCTATAGCATTGTCTCAACGATCAAGTGAGGCATAGAGTTTGGTGAGGAAGGAGAAGATTGCTGTGGAGGTGGATCTGTTGGAGCAAAAGCCATGTTGACAGTCAAACAGGATGTTGTGTTTATTGAGAAAGGATATGAGGCGGTCGTGCATAATGTACTTGAAGAGTTGGGAGAAGGGTGAGAAAGGGGGTTTTCATTCATTCATTTTTTTTTTCATTTTCAAATCATTTTATTCCTGTTTTATGAACCACAAATACATACATTGTTCAATTGTGTCTTCTCACATTAAAATTCACAAACAAGAAACTCGCATGAGAGAGAACTCTTGTGTGCGGGTTGCCTGGTAGAAGTTATGCAGAGGAAAATTAATAAATAAGTAATAAACTAGTGAGTCATGGAACATACAACAAAATAAAACAAGGTTCTAAATGCTAATAATTAGCACAAACTTGAAAATCTGTAACTTATATGATACTCTCTATCATCAAAAACAAACAAACAAACAAACTGAAAGTTATTATTGGAGAAATGAATTAATAATAATAATAATAATAATATAACAGTAACATGAATAGAAACTGCACACATGAAGTAAGCATAGATACCATGACTATATAAATAATGAATGGGAAGAAATAAAGGTATGAATATGAAATTGAATCACGTGAAATTAAGTGACTGGGAAAAAAAAACGTTACAATATATAGTGACACTACAAACATCAACAAATATAACAAAACGGGTATTCACTCTGATTTCATTCATAGTAGGAAGTCTGTCATCTGCAATATGTTGTTCATTACTGGCCCTTCCATCCAACAACAAAGTTTCTTTTTAAACAAATAAATTGAGCTGCATTTTCTCATGTCCAAAGGTAAATTATTATATATAAAAGGTCCAATGTAGTCTACATGTTTTTGGCCAATAAGTTTACTTCTTAGGGAACGTCTAAATTGAATGGGTAAGATATAGCGTTATTTGATCTAGTTGTTTGAGCAAGAGGTTTATTATCAGGTTAATGAAAGCTAAAATGATTGAATGTATGTATAATGACTATTTTTATGAATAATTGTCTTATGTCCATCATTCCAGACATTTCAAAAATTAATTTAGAATTGTATTGTTTTTGTTTCTTCAGAATGATTTTAAGCAATAGTTATGAGAGGTTACATGTATACCTTGTTTGCTCCGCCCCAGCCAATCATACCATTTTGGAAAAGTGATTGGGCTAGTGCCTTATAAACACGTAGTAACAAAGATCGATTCATAATACACCTCAGTCTATAGAAAATGTAGAGGAGATTCCTAGTTTTATTCACGCAATTATTGGTTTGATCTTTCCATCGTAGATTGTTGTCAATTATTAATCCAAGGTATCTCACGTGGTTTACTTTTTGTATTTTATAACAATGACAAGGTGTATTATTGATCGCGCAGTCTGAAGAGTGAAGATTCAATATCTTATCTTCTGATGGTTGTGTTTTTGAGGTTATAGTAATTGTTAGGTATACAGTCTTATTTTTATTTATTGTAAGTGTATTATTATTGAGCCAATTATAGATTTCTTTTAATGACCGATTTGCCTTACTGTATACTCCATCCCAGTGTGAACCCGTAAATACTAGCGCTGTATCGTCAGCGTAGGTTATAATGTTACCATCGATTTGAGTGTTGCATAAATCATTGATACAAATAATAAACAAAATTGGTCCTAAGACCGTTCCCTGGGGACCTCCATATTTTATTATTCTTTCAGTACTATTTGCTGCACCCAATTTCACTAATTGATCTTGATCGTTTAGGTAACTTCTGAATAACTTCAATGCTATACCTCTCACACCAATTATTTCTAATTTTGATAATAATCTATCGTGGTCTACAGTATCAAAGGCTTTTGCCAAATCTAAAAATACGGCTATTACTTTATCGGTTTTATCCAAAGATTCGTAAATGTGGCTAGTGATTTGGTAAATGGCATCGTTAGTACTACGGTTCGAGCGAAATCCAAATTGATTTTGAGAAAGAATATTAAATTTGTGTAAAAATGAATTTAATCTGGTTTTAATACATTTTTCTAATAATTTTGCCAAATGCGGTAAGAGTGATATTGGTCTGTAATTTTCAGGTTTGGTTTCATCATCACTTTTGAATATAGGTGTATTCAGCTGTATTCAGATTTGTAGGAAATTCACCTTGCTCAAGACAGAGATTAAATAAGTGTTTAAAGGGGCTTGCAATATTTTAGGCAAATTAGTATGCAAATTTTAAGTAGTAGGTTATGATTGTTTTGTTTTTTTGTTTGTTTTTTTATATTGAGTTTTAACGACGCACTGTAATGATGACTGAGATCTATTGGCGTCGGATAAACGATTAATGAGATGATGGGATGATGAGATGAAGGTTTTATGGGTAATGGGAAGGATAGTGGGAAGGAAGCGGTCGTGGCCTATATTGTGGGAACCATCCCGGCATTAGCCTAGACTACAGAGGGAAACCACGAAAAACCCCTGTAAAGATGAACGGTGGCCGGGATCGAACCAGGTCCGAAATGTCCCTTCACCTCCCGGGTCACACGAAGCAAGTGCGCTAACCACTCAGCTACTGTGCCAGTAGGTTATGATTGATGTTGCAGTTCTTTACATAGATGAACTGGTCTAGTCCTTCTCTTCAGAGAAGGACTATTCATCAATAGACCCACTTATTTTCCAAGCACTCTTTATTTTTCTTCATTACAGAACTACAGGAAAAACAGCTAATTAGAAATGTATGTTCTGTCTAGGATGAAGGGACTTTCCAGATGAAGCAGGCAGCACGTGACCTCTTGAAGAGGATGGGTTCGAAGCGAGCGCAGGTGATCGGCTGGCGAGATATGTGGGCGATGGTCACGCAGAAAGGTGTGAAGATGTACGGCGAGTCGTACAGCAAGAGCAAGAGTTTCACTACCTGGGGGGCGCCCGTTGTATTGCGCACCGAGGTGCCGTTGATGTCGGCAACAGGTAGGCGTACAAGCTAAACTAGAATATGAATCTCATTATAAATGATATATTAATATTATACATGTAATTACTCAGTTCTGTGTGTGTATGGGTCAGTCAGGAATGCCGGCCCATGCACACTGTGATTTCTGTAACAAATGGACGACTTCATATTTATAATTATAATTACTAATAGCTTCATAATTACGTCTTCTGATTTCGCTGAGTAGTTTATGAATCATCTGAAATCACAAATTGACTATTTGTTAAGTATTAATGCATAATAGTGTTCATCCATTCTTTGTGACTTTTCTGTATTCAATCTCATGTTTTACATGATGGGTCCCTCCAGTGATAATACATATACATCTCTATATATAAATATGAATACTGGTATGAATAAATACAGAGCCCACCTAATTATTTCTTGTTTTCAATTGTTTCTCTTACTCTGTAATATTACTCAACATCTCATCTCTCATATATCCACCTCAAATTAATATATTTGATCAAAATATTTACACAATGTCCAACTTGTGCTTGTGTTGTCATTGAGATCTCTTCAACCATCTGGATCAAGGCAATTGCAGAGCAAAGTCTATTTAAATTTGCCCTCAAGAAACTAATGTAAGCCACTTTGCCTACAGTGTGGATGACTTTCTAACTTATCATTGAAGTTTAACTTCCAAGCTTTATTATGTCTACCAGTACTTCCATTTTATTTATATTTTATGATTTATTTTCATATTTTATCGTTCTTTCTGGTTGCATACCTATCGTATTTTTCTCGTCAATGTCAACACAACATTATTTGTCACACCATCTAATAAATACAATACAATACAATCCTATAACATTCAGCAGAAGAAACGTAGTCAATACTTCAGAAAATCAAACCAAATTAAAGGTCTATTCCGAAACGTATGTAATTGTTCGATTCCAGACAGTGATTGTGACTGGCCCGACTCGGAGGAAAGTCGCAGAAGAAGAGAGTTCTGCAATCACATTGAGGGATACGGCAGCGTCTGTAACTGCGCTTTTCCAGCTCCCATCATTTTCAATCCAGAACCAGTAAGACAGTTTCATTTCATTTTCATTTACATATCTTGCTATTCGTACCATCATACAATATATATAAATCAATACAATAGCTACCGGTTCAGGTAATTTGACTGTACATGAAATAAACAATTATTGAAAATAATTATTTCTCCCCAATTGTGAATGTTCGAATTGTTAACCATCCCTGAAATTATTACCATAAGATTTATTGTTTGTTGAATGAGTTATCTCATTTTGATTATTCTTTGGGATGTTGAGATCGTCCTTGTGGTGCTCCGTCCGAACAATCTTAGTTTTCATTCATAGCCTCAATGGGAATAATGATTTTGTATGTATCAAGTTTCGATGTTGTTGAAAAAATATTGTGAGAAACATTTGTCATGTAATTTATGCAAGGGATAAAAAACCGGCACAGGTAGCTGAGTGGTTAACACACTTGCTCCATGTGACCCGGGAGGTAGTGGGCATGTTGGACCCGGTTCAATCCCCGCTTCCGTCCATCTTTACGGAGGTTTTTCGTGGTTTCCCTCTGTAGTCTAGGCTTATGCCGGGATGGTTTCCACAATATAGGCCACGACCGCTTCCTTTCCACTATCCTTCCCATTACCCAGAAAAACCTTCATCTCATCATCCCATCATCTCATTAATCATCCATTCGACGCCAATAGATCTTAGTCATCATTACAGTGCGTCGTTAAACCCAATATATATAAAAAAAAAGGATAAAAAGCCCACATTGAGAATATATTCCCTGTACGTGGGCTGGATTTGATGAAATTATCGTCTAAATATAGTAGAACTCCGATGCATTAATCCCAGACATATAATTTACTCACTTCTAACATTCATTTTTTAATTTTTTGATTAGTCTCTTCATTACCGGTATGGCCCCACATGAAAGTTTTCAAGTTTGCACTTTTGGAAGTGTATATAATGCATTTTCGTAGTTTTTACAAGGTTTGATTTTAATATTTTTATTGAGATAGGTTTTGAGTTTAGTGAAATTGATGGATGTCTGAACTGGTATTTTGTGTGAATAAGTAGTAGTATAGGTTTCAAATTTTATTGAATTCTCAATTCATTGTTCATTAAAAACCAAGCAAAGGCGTGTCCTGGCGGACCTATCCGAGGGAGCAGATTCGTTCAATCAAAACAAGAAAAATCCCAACAAGTTGTCACCCTAGCGACACCCCAGCTCAAAAAACAGAATGCCATGGGTGGTAGTTTTCTTTTGAAGTTTCAAATATGATCATTTTACAACACTGTTTCCTTTTGCACTACAATAAGATGTATTCAGTACCACTACATTCAAACCTATGCACTAAATGAAGCATTATTTTGTTTCTCATTCCACAGGTTCTCAACAACTTGGTGCATAATGTTCCAGTAGCCATAATTGCAAGTAATCGGCCACATTACTTATATCGGTATGTACGATTGCCAAATATTTGTCCATATTTTATGGGTTGTATTAGGGATTCCACCATTCATTGTTTCATTGATCGATTATCAAGCATTCGATTAGTAATCAATCTGCATTAGCTAGTATTGAGTGTTTATGATTATTATCTATTTGATTATTCATCGGTGTTTTGAAACTCTGTTTAAAAGTTTTCGCGGCTTTCCCAAGACGAATAGTGGAGAGTTAGTATCAGTGTTGCACAGCCACTTGTGCGGTCATTTGTTTTTATATTTTCAGTCTCGTGTAATTCATCAATCTCAAATTAGGAGTGAAATTAATTTTCATTTTCTGTAACTTTTGGCAATTATTGCTTTGCTTGATCGAAAAATCAATCATCATACAAAATTTGAATAATCAAAGTCACGTTTTGTCATCCGGTGGCAACCTTAGTCTAGATAAATTCTGAGGCTTCTCAATTGAAATTAGCCATTGAGTGTTATTTATTTTGAAATTTATTGTGAGCGTGTAAAATATATCATTAGTAATCTTGGCAAGTATATGGTCAGTAATTGATTTTTGAAGGTTTGAATTCAATGGTTTAGTCAACTGTAAAGCAATAAGTATAGGACTATAGTCCTAACCTAACCTAACCTAACACGATCTAATAAGGACGTGTTTGAATTACTCTTTTTATATGTACTTCTAGACTTGAACTTGATAAAAATACAGAAGTGATGTCATTTGGAACGTCTGAATTGACAAGTCTACAAGTCTAAGTATGGAAGCTCACAAGTACGAACAAAATGCTTTCTTGCCTACTTGCATACTTTGGCTGCCACTCAAGTGAATCCATATTACATTCATGATAACGATTTGAAACAGTGACCATCAAACTTCCGTACATTTTATTCAACAATGAAGTGGCAGATTTAAATTGGTGTGCTTATTTTTGCTTCTTGTGTAAAATGTCCCTGTTTTATTGTAATAAACCTTGAAAAGTGAGGTTATACACCATTGCTATTCACTTCGCGCCACTTTCAGCTTCCATGTTTCATCATCAGCTAGCTGTCAGTGGCCGTCATGTGCGTCCAGAAGTTCATAAGTTTGCCAACCAGTAGCGTGATAGTATAGTCCTGACTGAATTTGCCAAAACATTGGCGCCAAGTTTGCAAGTAAAGTTTGCTAGTAGGCCTACAAGTCCAAGTCGATGAGTTAATTTAACATGTAATTCGGACATGTCCCAAGTTTACACCTAATGTGCTGTAATGTAACAAATATGTAAACCTCGGTAAAATGTGTTGGCTTCAGTTAAAAGTAAGTACGTGTTCAAGGGTAGTGTATGGAGGGGATGATGTAGGGGGTGATTTGAAACAGAATTTCTTAATTTACATGTTTTCAGATTATATATTCATCTTTCCATACAAGCCTGTCGAATCCTATTTCAAAATCGATGTTCTGCCATAACTATCGGTTGCCCAGCTTGTATAAAAGATTTAGAACCTATATCAAGTGTTTATATTTGGATGAGCAGAGCAAAGACTCAATTTCACCGTACTCGAAAAAATGTAGGCCCACGTGTTTTATTTGTTGTTTGTTTGTTTGTTGGTCTTTGTTTGCGCTCCACAGGTCAAACGAAAATACAAATTCAGTTGAAACTTGGTATACACAAGTGTCCTCATCTAATTCGATAGTGTATAGTTTTGAGGTGCAATCTGTTGCACCACATCTGAGAAAACTCATTTCAAAGTTTTCAAAAACCCATAGAATATGGCTAACCGAGAGGAGAAAATTCGTGAAGAATATGGTTTTCGAAAGAATTCAAATTTTCAGTGAATTTCAATATTAATAATGATACACATTATTCCAAAGTCTCACTCGAATCGGATCAGCCGTTTTGATGTAACAAAATATATGATGCCATGATTGTACATCACTGAAAGCTATTAATACATACCGGTACACCAATTAAATCCAAGTAAAAAGTGTCACCAATTAATCAAGAATGATTAAAACAAGGCCTTCATTATCATTTAAGAAATGTATTAGGATGAGGAATGAATGAGATGGGAGGGCAGCGACGTAATTGTTTGGGTTTCAAGATGGATATATATATAACCAACCAACGACATATTGATGTGTTCCAGCTCATCCATCAACGCTGAAACACATAGCCCGTTTTCCTAGTATATTTTATTTCAGTTATCCTTCATGTCAAATATTTCATTATAATATTTAATATAATAATGATGAATATTTATAATTATAATATTTTATAATATAATATTTTGATATTTTAACAAAGACATTTGTGACTATATTTTTATATAAGCCTATTTTCATCAAACCCAATAAAAAAATGATATTTTTTTTTATGGAAGACAAATTCTTCCTTTGTATTGTGAATTGAAATTACGTATATTATTGAGTCAATTCAAGGAGTCAGGATATCGCCTAATTTCCCTTCTAATACCATGTTACTGCCCTGCTGCGCCCTGATTCAACTACGTCCCTAAATATACCGTACTAGTAATCCACGATTATTTGTTTTATTTTTCACTATCAATAGCTTTCATACCGTGCAAGAGTTTTTAGATACGGGATTCCAGTGGATTTAAATTGTAGAAGTAAATTTAAAATACGTATGCGTGCTTTCAGTATTCTTTTTAATCAACTTTTAATCTAATTTTGATATAATATTGAATATTCAATATTCAATATTCAATATAAGATTCAGTTATGTAGGTAAGGCGTACCTCTTCATTTATTTAGATACCGGTACTTTTACTTTAAGGACTACTATATTTGATCTAGGTCAAGTTACCGTATATTATGCTCTTGATTTCAACTGTACTGTGTGTAATCTGAAATGTATTGTAATAACTTGAACTACTGTACTGTGGAATAGTTTTTACATATTGTTTTGAATATCTTTATTTCTATCTACTTACAGTCATATTCTGTGTACCAATTACCTTGAAAGAGGGTCAACAGTTAAATAAACATACTTACTTCTTTGAATTTGTACAGAATGTTGAGATCGGTGCTATCAGCACATGGCGCCAACCCGGAGATGGTGACAGTCTTCATCGACGGATATTTCAACGAGCCTCTCGAAGTCGCCAAACTGTTTGGTCTGCGCGGCATTCATCATACGCCATTGAGCAGCCGCAACGGGAGAATAACTCAACATTATAAAGCGTCGCTTACCGCAACGTTCAATATACATCCAGACGCTAGATATGCAATAGTCATCGAGGAGGATTTAGACGTATCACCTGATTTCTTCAGGTACTATTTGATGTGTCGTTAGTAATAAGTTGGGGCATAAAATTATAGCAAAAATTATTTCATTTCTTAGCATTAACTATTTCGAAAACGGCATTTCATAACACTTGGTCAAATTTGTTGACCACAGCGGCTTACGTATGAACTTGAAAAAGACAAAGTTTATGGTTGTTTCAAAGTTGAAGAACATTCACGCTCAGTTAATGCTGGATAATGTTGCTATTGAGCGCATACATCATTACAGATATCTTGGTTGTTGTGTGAATGACCAATGGGAATATACTCGGGAGGTTACGATCCGAATCGAGCAGGCACGCTCGGCATTCACTAAAATGAAACATTTACTATGTAGTCCTAATCTTGACTTAGATCTGAGGTTGCGCATGGTCAGGTGTTACGTCTTTCCTATATTGTTGTATCAAATGGAAGGTTGGGCCCTAAGCAAGTTGCTATGCCAAAGACTGGAAGCTTTCGAGATGTGGGTTTATTGTCGAATGCTCCGTATTCCATGGGTGGACAAAGTCAGAAATATCCGAGTGATGGAGCGTATGAATAAGAACTTGGAAGTGTTATTCACAATCAAGAGACGAAAGCTGGAGTACTTTGGGCATATGATGAGAAGCAATAAATACAGGCTCTTGCAATTAGTTTTACAAGGGAGGATTGAAGGGAAACGTAGGCCTGGCAGGAGGAGGACTTTGTGGCTCAAGAATCTTAGGGACTGGTTCGGGCAGAGCACGGGGTCCTTGTACAGAGCTGCAGCATCTAGAGATGACATAGCTATGATGATCGCCAACCTTTGTTAGAAGAAGGCACATGAAGAAGAAGGTCAAATTTAAAATCAGCATTCATTCAGCATCAAAAAGTCTTACACAAACGTTAAGATCCTGGAACAAAAATGATGTGCGCATATATTAGAAGCTATTTTTGACATATTCTCAGCTTGAGCAGTGAGCAAGTTCCTAGAAAACAGTGTATATTTACATATTCACTTCAATTTGCCCCACATTAAAACACTGTTTGATCTGCACAAACTAAGAGATCATCGCAAATGACTACCACAGACCAACGAATGTTGGTAAATAAGTATTTCATCCAAACGAATTGGAATGAGAGATTTCGGATTTTCATGGCTGATTTGAAAAAATGGGACTGTAACTGACAATGTTCTTATAAAAATTGCTTTTCTCCTGCAAATAGTACGTATTCTGGGTGAACGTTAATTCATTGTTGTAAAAGGCATATCTATTATATTCATTCCTATATATGGTATTTATTATTCTCCTTTAATTACGATCTCCATTAGAGAACCTTTTATTATTTTGAGTCTTATCCAATAGTTTTGAGTATTCATGCTCATTGCTTTATGTATTCTGTATGTATTACCATTTAGTGTACTGTACTTAGTTCTAGTATCCGTATACACTCAGTTCTAAGAGATAATAATTGTAAATAGTATGTATCCAGAATTTAAGCGGTTTGATGGAAGCTGTTTCATGGTGTTGATGGTATTGTTTGATGGGGGTATTTGTACGGCGCAATAGCCGCACAAATAAAGATATTATGTTATTATCATCATCGATACAATACATCAATCATTCAAATACATTTTTACAGAATAATACGTACATATTATACTGGTTTTATATATTACATATTATACCTTCGCAACCCTGGCTGCACCTAAAGAAGTGTCCGCCAGTAAGCCTATTTAGGCGTGCATTAGATATGGCTCCAAGACTTTACCAAATTTTCAATAATTTTCTTTTTCAGTTACTTCAGCCAAACTTTGCGTCTGCTCGAAGAGGACGACTCCATTTATTGCATATCAGCGTGGAACGATTTAGCTTACGAACACACAAGCGAAGATCCGAGTCTACTCTACCGAGTTGAAACTATGCCAGGTCTTGGTTGGATTCTCAAGAAGTCGATGTATAAAGACGAGTTGGAATCACGATGGCCTTCGCCAGAAAAGGTGAACTTCATTCATGTATTGTTTTGGTATACAGCACTTACACGATCCAGATGTCTTTATCAAAATGAGAATATATTTATAATATTGCCATTTTTGGCGCAAACGTCTAAGAGCCCAGGCAATATCATTTCTGCTCACCTTGCCACTTATTGTCATGAAGAGTGAACTTGACCCACTTCCCGTCACCGATAAAATGTATATATATAGGTTACAGTAGAAAGTCATTTATACAACTTTAAGGGGACTGAGGAAAATAATCTTATAAACGGATAATCATATAAACGGTTATATAATAAATCGTATGAATATAACAAAATGCCTATTTCATGTTTCAACAATGTGTTGAGTTTTATTAACAAAGATGCATATGTCATCATTGTCATGTATGTCAGTACAGCAGTATAATGATAATAATAGCTATGTAACATAAACCAGGGTCAGGTGAAAGGTTATCATCTTACTACTTGAAAAAATCTGTCATGACACTTCGCTATTCAGCTTCACACAATTTATTGCTTTTCAAGTGAGACTCAAACACTGCCATCAAAATATTGAAATGGGACAGACTAACTCGACTACACTATCACCATCTTGCTCATCATTGCTATCGTTTTTATTGTTTTGAGCCAAAATGTAATCAATTGATGCTGATTCACTTATAATAATTTCAGTTATCTCTCTTGGAGTAAACATAATCACTTTATCACTCGCTATTA
Organism: Brachyptera risi; assembly: GCA_964007535.1. Classification (NCBI taxonomy): domain Eukaryota; kingdom Metazoa; phylum Arthropoda; class Insecta; order Plecoptera; family Taeniopterygidae; genus Brachyptera; species Brachyptera risi. The sequence goes on from OZ023327.1 coordinate 28,507,903, forward strand.
TCGAACATACAACCACTTCGCATGAAGGTCACAAGATGATCGGTCCCCCGATGGCGACATTCAAATTTTCCTGAACAAACTTGAGTATACCTTAGAGTTTCTGTTGAACAAATTTGGTTGTGACATAAAGATGATTCTTGGAGGAGATTTTAACATCAACATGGCAAAGTCTCAAAATCGTTATTCCCACCAGGCTGATTTACTGGACTTGACTGCTACGTATAATCTGTTACCAACCGTACATGTGCCAACAAGACTAAGTAACCACACAAGGGAGTGTGGTACTATCATAGATAACGTATTCACAAACATTACTGTACCCAGTATTACCACTGAAACAATCACCACACATCTATACGACCATAACGGGCAATTTCTCAAATTCGAGGCTGGAATCTTTAATAATGTAGCTAATGCTGTAACAAATCAATCCAAGGGTACAAAAAGAACATTTTCTACAAGCAACACAAATTATTTCATTCAACTTATTGGAAAACTTTCATGGAATGAAGTTTATGAGGCAAAAACAACTGAGCAGAAATTTCAAAACTTCACTACCTTTTATGCACGCCTTCAATTGTGCGTTTCCTAAGGTATCACCTCGCAAGATGGATACTAAAAAACCAGGTTGGATTACCCCCGAATTATTGAAATGCTCACGTAATGTGAAAGAAATCTACGCCGTAACTTTATGTAACAATGATGATTACTTAAAAAGTCAATACAACAAACAGAAAAAATCATATGCTAAACAAGTACGGATCGCCAAACGAGTGTTTAATGATCATCTTATTCAAGAGTCTCGCAATACCTGCTCGGGCGCCTGGAAAGTTATAAAGACATCAACCGAACCCTCGGCCAGTAGAGGCGATATTACACTCAAAGTGAATCAATCGTCTCATACAGACCCAAAAGACTGTGCAAACATACTCAACAATTATTTCTGCGAGATAGTTCCCAACTCCTCAAAGACTCTGGAATACCGGCAATGCAATCCTCTCTCACGACAGCAGGACCACACCACAACAAGCAGATGTTCCTTTTCCCAGCAGATGCAGTGGAGGTATAGAGCACACTGCATTTGAAGAGCAAAAAACCCTCCTCAGGGCAGGATGAAGTTCCACCTATCCTTCTCAAGAAATGTGCAGAGCAAATTAGTCAGCCATTAGCCGATATCACCAATGCTTCTTTCAATGAAGGTATATTCCCGCCAACTTTAAAAATTGGGAAAATGATCCCTATATTTAGAAAGGGAGATTGATCAGAACCTGGAAACTACCGACCGATAGTCTTACCATCAGCTTTTTCCAAATTATTTGAAATTGCCTTAAGTACCCGCCTCATGAATTACCTTAGTAAGCAGAAGTTAATATCTCCAAGTCAATTTGGTTTCCAGAAAGCCAAATCTACATCCAACGCCATCGATACTTTCCTGAACGCTATATATGATGCTCTAGACAATAGACATCCTGCCATTGGTATTTTTTATGACATGTCAGAAGCATTTGACTGCATGAACCACCAAATACTTGCAAACATATTGATAAACATGGGAATAAACGGTGTCGTTCTAGATTGGATTAAGTATTTCCTATTAGAACGAAAGCAGTATGTCGAACTGATAACGTCAGACAATATTAAAGTTGAATCTGAAACCCGTGTAACAAACATTGGGGTACCCCAGGGAACCGTCTTAGGCCCGATTCTTTACATAATATATGTAAACCAACTACCCGCTAATCTTGGTCAGGGCACCATAGCCGTATACGCAGACGACACGAGCCATCTCTTAGCAGCAGACAACATGGATACTCTAACTGTTCACGCCAACAACGCAGTCAGCAATATGGTAAAATTCTCTAATTCAGCTCGCCTAATTATAAACAAGACTAAATCAACATTCATCAACTTTCACACCGCACAGCGCACACAAGATCGCTCTCCACTGATCAGACTCCAACATAAAACCCTGGAAGAAGTTAACAAGACAAAGTTTCTCGGAATCACCATCAGTGCAACCCTGAAATGGCATACGCAGTTACGCACATCGACGAACTAACCAAGAAACTAGCAGCAGCTCCATATATCATGCGCAATTTACGCAAGATGACTAGCAAAGATACCCTGCTCTTAACATATTATGGCCTAGTCTTACACAGAGTACAATATGGCATTATCTTTTGGGGTGGCTCTCCAGAGTCCTCTAGATTATTATTGTTACAAAAAAGAACTGTAAGAGCTATGATGGGAGTCTCAAATCGGACATCCTGCAGAACATTATTCAGGACATTACATCTTCTAACAGTAACAGCCCTATACATATACCACCTGATAATATACGCTGCCACTAACGACAATCTCCATCCCACAAACAATATCATCCACAGTCACAGTACCAGAACAAGAAATAATTTCCATATACCAAATCTCAATCTGAAGCTATGCACAAACAACCCAGCCTACTACAGTCGTATAATTTTCAACAATCTACCCTCCATAATAAAGAATACCCTCTCCATCAACAAGAAGAAGTTCAAGTCAGAAGTCAAAACTTACCTCATCCAAACTTGCCCATACACAATAGAAGAATACTTATCTAATCTTAAGTCTGTTTAATTTTGAACATGTATGAAACGTATCGCTAATGTAATGTAATGTCCTTCATCATCTATTACCCCTTATTCATTTTTATCATTTTATAATTATCTGATATTTTTATATGTGACACATTCTATACAATGTATATTGTTCCCTTAATTAAAAATTATTATTATTATTATTAAAAGTGAACATACTGTCAGCTGTTGCATAGAGACAAGTGCTACAACGCGTCTGATTGGTCAACTGAGATGACGCGGCTGATTGACTAACCAGAGATGACGCGTAACGTCATGATGGGGTGGCAATGTTACTCAATGTTACTGCATGTAATATCAATATATTTTCTTCAGGATGTATGTTAATATAGCCTGATCGACCATTACATTGGACTGCAACTGTACATTATTCAATATATCACACACTTTATTACCGGTACTCGTGTTTTATCAATATCATTTTAAAATGTTATTCTATTGTAGCCATGCAATTTTTGCAGAAATTCTTTGTTGTTTTTCTTTTTCCTGACCAGTGTTGGGGAAGTAACTTTTGAAAGGTTACTTTTCAAGTAACTCTTAGGTAACGGCGTTAACTTTATTATATAGGCCTAGGTAATTTTAACGTTTTAAACCCTACTTCTAGAAGTATCGTTTATCAAAAGTTGAAAGTCACTTGTACGTTACTTTGATGTATTTGCTGTGCTATTTGAAGTTGGTTTCACTATCTTCAATCCCTTGTTACACTTTGCCCTTGGACTTGGGTTTACCCCGAGAGATTGCTTTCGTGTGGCCACTGAATATACATTCTTCAGAAAGCTTGTTTGCTATCAGCCTACATTGCACAAAAATATTCATTTTACGACATTAAAATGTTGAATAGTTACAAGGCTCCATGGATCATTATGAAGATACTAAACTTCTTTCACACTGCATTATCCATAGTTTGCATATGGGCCTATATTTATACGCATATGTAGTTTGATTATTGCATAAATAAGTTCTTAATCAAGAGCCCTAATTAAGAGACTTCCCATCTTTCTGCTTATTAACTTTTAAAAGTAACTTATTTACTTTTGGAAGTGGCTTTTGTAACTTTCAGTCACTTCCAGTTTCTGTGAACTTTAACTTCTAAAAAGATATTATTTTTTGATCAAGTAACTTGACTTTTAGAAAGTTACTTTAAAGAAGTAACTTCCCCAACACTGTTCCTGACCCCTATTTTTATTCAAGAACCAGACCGTTTCAACGTGGTCCTCCTCTGATATTGGTCACATCAGTTTTCTATCTGATTTCATAACTCTATTCATACTTATTTTCATCTCCATCCTGACGTAAGCTTCATTTGTTTTAGATGTGGGACTGGGACATGTGGATGCGTATGGACGAAATCCGTAAAGACCGCGAGTGCATAATACCAGACGTTTCACGCACCTTTCATTTCGGTCTGACGGGAGTGAACATGAACTCCCACTTTCACGACACGTATTTCAAAAAACATCCATACAATACTCAGCCAAATGTGGAACTGATGAACATTGATAGGTAATTTGTGAGACAATACTAGATTCAGGATTAAAATTACGGTATGTAATTATGTAGGACTAACATATGACTGGATACTGAAATTTTCCATTTAATTACAAATTATTTTTATCAATTAGGCCTACATATTTTGTTGATTCATAAAAAAAAAAAAATTATAAAAACTCTTTCAGAGGAATCGAAAAATATTCTGTATCAAAGCTGTATAGTTTACATAACAAATTACCATCAAAATATAGACATATTATATTGGCAAATAAGATTTTGATATCAGAGATTGAAATTCATAATTGCATAGAAATGCCAACATTTAGAACTTGGGTCTTTGCTTATTTCAGTATATATTGAGATTACCAGTACTGATTCAACTCACAACACCCAATATATCTCATAATTATACTGCATTAGAAACTAAAGTCCAGTCGGGCATGGGTTCGAATCCCACTTGTGGTGTACGTTTTTGTTAACATCATTTATGTGTCGGCTGCTCATTTGTAAGTCCTACTAACCTAGCTATCAGTTGGGTCATGAATTGAATAATCATTGTCGGTCGTTATATCTCAATTTCTTTCCCCACAGCCTTAAAAAACAAAAATACGAAGAATTAATAGAGAGCAAGATTAAGAATGGCACGGTACTTGATCATAGTAAATCTCCCTGTGATGATGATTTCATTCCTGATGCAAAGGTGAGTGATAGAAAAAGTGTTCATACACCAGTATTTTGTTGGCTATTTTTCAGAAAAAATACTTTTTAGTGAAGGTGGTAAGCTGGTTGTAGGTAGTCTTTGCCCCTTAGTCATTACCTAGCCCTAGATACCATTGGTGTATAATATAAATGAATAAGTTACGGTGACCAGACATCCCACTTTTGAAACTAGGTAGTTTTGAACTACCTGTCCCAGCATCCTGAGAAATATTTTCAGGACCATCAAATGTCTTGGTTTTATCAAACTGGAAGAAATATTATATATATATA
>OZ023327.1:28513219-28568219 GCA_964007535.1 Brachyptera risi
ATATATATATATATATATATATATTATATATATATATATATATATATATATATATATATTATATATATATATGAATATCTCTCTCTCTCTCTCTCTCTCTCTCTCTCTCTCTCTCTCTCTATATATATATATATAATATATATATATATATATATATATATATATATATATATATATATATATATATATATATATATATATATATATATATATATAATATATATATATATATATATATATATATATATATATATGTATGTATATATATATATATATATATATATATATATATATATATATATATATATATATATATATATATATATATATTATATATATATATATATATATATATATATATATATATATATATATATATATATATATATATATATATATATATATATATATATATATATATTTATATATATATATATATATATATATATATATATATATATATATATATATATATATATATATATATATATATATATATATATATATATATATATATATATATATATATATATATATATATATATATATATATGTATGGTTTCACGTGGGCGATATCATATTTTATATCCAATGATGATATATTCTATAGCATATAAACTGTTCAGTGTGACCAGCACAGTAGCTGAGTGGTTAGATCACTCGCTTTGTGTGATCCGGGAGGTGAAGGGACAAATCGGACCCGGTTCGATCCCTGCCACCGTCCATCTTTACAGGGCTTTTTCGTGGTTTCCCTCTGTAGTCTAGGCTAATGCCGGGATGATTCCCACAATATAGGCCACGACCGCTTCCTTCCCACTATCCTTCCCACTATACCTATAAAAACCTTCATCTCATCATCCCATCATCTCATTAATCATTCATCCGACGACAGTAGATCTTAGTAATCATTACAGTGCGTCGGTTAAACCCAATATAAAAAAAAAAATTGTTCAGTGAATGAATATATCATTATTTATCATTATTATTATTAATATTATTACTATCAATTTATCATTATTATTGAAGCTTATCAAAATCCGATGTCTCTATTCACACCATTTATTCAAGGTTTGGTTTCCAAGTACCAGCAAATTTAATATCTGCCAGCTCTAAGCTGTCACCGTCAGATGTTCACTGGAATGAGAAGCTCCATGCGATGCTGGATCATCTTGAAGCTGGCTCCACTCTGAAGTTACCTCGACTTGCAGCTACGCTTGAACTGATTGCCACGATGGGCCCAGACGGTAGGCTCCAGATTGAACTCTGACTACGTTTTTTGCACAGCTGGGAAACAGTTCAGCCAAACCGATAAGGCCTGAAGCGGTTGAAATATTAGATGTATATCGCGATTCCCCCAAAATATTCTGGTTGAAACAGTTGGGAAACTGAAAAATGTCGCCATATTCGTTCATTCACACCGCCTGCTATTGGCCCAGAGTTGGATGTGCAAACTGCTTTGTCTTGTTTATCACATATTTCAGATGCTATTTGACAGTGCCAAATTGCTCTTTAGGTCCGTTTTACTTGGTGAATGGTTGCGAATGAATGCAATCATCTCTTTTCTTAACGTCACTCCAAACAAACTATAATATAGCCTTGTTGATTGATTGGTTCTCACAGCCTTCTCAGGCTTGGCCTTCCTAAATTTCTGCAATAAATTAATTGACACTGAAATCAGCTGTTTATATGGCAGGCTTAATTAGCAGTCTCCTATTGGCCAAATTGGATCACGTGGGCTCGGTGGTTGAATTGGAAAATTTCTTATGGGGGGATGGTAACTTAAGTCACAAAAGGAAGTGCCAGAAGGATAAATAGAGGGAGGGGGTTTGGGGGGAGGGCCCCCCACAAAGCCCTGCAGGGAAAATGTGAAATCATGTATTTTATCCTGTTTTCCAAGTTTTGGGAGTCTGTAAGTAGTCATACACTATTCTACCATGTATTTAAGTATTCTATAAATCAAATCAGTTGGATTAGGTTTTACGTCTAATGAAGTGAGGAGGAACCAATATTTTGCCCATGTAACATAATGATGAGTCACTGCCTCACCAGGGACGTCGTTGGGATTTGTGTATTGGGGGGCGCACAGGTTACATGAATAGAATGACCGCCTAACTAGACACCTGCCACGTGCGAAAAGGAGGTCTGGGGGGCAGAAGCCCCCCAGCAGAGCCCAGCAGGGAAATTTTGAAAATATGGACATTTATCAAGAGATTTTTGTGATTCATGAGTGGTTTTGGAGTCTTATAATTGCATCATCATGGACACTTTTGAAGCTATATTTCTGCCATTTCTCCGAGCAAAGCCCTGCAGGGAATTTTTTCAAATGAACCCATGTCATTTTTTATGTGATTTTTGATATTCACAAGCGGTTTCGGAGTCCAATGATTGAATCACTATGGACTTTACCAAAGTTATTTTCAATAGTATAATCATTATGGACATTTTTGAAGCTATTTTCGCGATTTCTCCCAGCAAAATTCCCAGCAGTGATTTTTTTTAAATATTGTCATTTTCCAAGTGATTTTTGCAATTCACGAGCAGTTTCGAAATCCAATAATTGAATCATTATCGAGAAGAAAAAAGGAAGTGTGAAGTAGTAGAGTGTATACTGATACAATTCATATTAATAAGTCATCAACTCAACATATTTTATTGTGTGTTTATTCGTAGGTCAACATTATATAAGTTATTTGAGTTATATATATTATAGGATAAGTTATTGGGGGAGCGCAAGTGTCGATTGGTGGGGCGTCCCCCTCCCCCCCTGAGACCCCCTAACGATGACCCTGCCCCTCACCGGTGAATTACCGCAAAATGTGCATGTTTTCGCTCAAAAGTAGGCCTACCGCGACACTGGTAAACTGGACTATGAAGTATAACATGTAAATACATGCAAATTACGCAAGTAGAATGCTAGATTTTAAAATTACTTTGTTAATAAACTATTTATCAATAATCAAGATACTATATAGGAGGAAAACTAATTTAACTGGAATGGTATCGGGCTTAAAACACGTAAGAAAAATATAAAAATAGAATAGTAAAAAAACATCATTTTAGAGGGTTGGTGTATGCCACCTTTTCTCTTTGGGGGATGGTGTAAGCAACGTTTTCTCTTTGGGGGGATGGTGTAAGTGACTATTTCTCTTTGGGGGTGTGGCATCCCCCCCGCACCCCCCCCCCCCCCCAATTCGACCACTGCGTGGGCTCTATTTGATAGATGCAATCCGAGCATTCAGTACTGGTTCTATTAGAGTCAATTGAAATCTATCCAACCTGAGAATTAGCGATGCATGTAGTGCGCATCAAACGCTAAGGACCATTCATTCCATTCAACCAGGGCGTGAATCTAGATTATTTTTGCTTAAAATTCATATGCATATCACATTGCTCAAACCACTTCAGGCGGAATCGATTTGGCAAAACTGTTTCCCAGCTGTATGGTGACCAAAGATGCTTAAAATCTCTTCAGAAAGGTTTAGTGCTTGAATCAAAAATAAGCATTCGCTTTCTGTTTGTGCAATACCTTTTGAATCCTATGCAATATAAGCTGCATTTTATTCAACAGGGGTCAGTGGGGCAAAGCTCTACCAATAATTATCATTATTGATGGATGTGCTATAATGTATAGATACAAAAGAATGATAAGAAACAATTAAAGTGTATAATTATTGAAGTAGTAACCCGTTTCAAAAATGAAAATTAATATTACATGATCAGGAAACTCCCATTGGAATCATATTTGTTGTGATCATATTTCACAATTATTGCTGTCCCACCTGGTTGAAAAATCACGCCACTGGAAATATCTCAATGTTGACTGATTTAGCCAGGTGGAAAAAAGACTTTCACTTCTGGTTCAAGCTGTTCAACTGACATACCTGTCAATAGAAGTAGCTTCTGCGTAGTGTAAGTTACCTGATTATGCACATAACTAAAAGTTACTTCAAAATACCGAATTACTTAAAAAATACTTTGTTTTGAATTGGAAAGTCAAGTCAGTTAGAAAGGTTCCGTCATAACACATTACAATATTTATGATTAATGGGTTGTGGGAGCATGTTGATGGGGGCTTGCACGAGTTGTTTTGTTGATTAGAGTGGCCAATTATTGACAAAGAAAACCCAGGACAACTGAATTAATAATAATAATGATGATGGCAATGATAAAATTGTCTTCATTTCTGGGTTACAATAATATTAACGATATAATAAAGATGAACAGAAATAATAGTAATAGATTAATACATCATGACCCTCGCAAAAATGGCCATATTCAGTATGGAAATAGAGCTGAGCAATACTTGATGGAAGGGGGTGAAGGGGACAAGGGAGAGGAGTAGCTACATCCCTGCAATGTTTTTTTTCAACCTTGTATTTTTGACAGTGAAGCTTTTGCATTTTCTTACTTTTCATAAGATATCATTTTAATAAAAGCCAAGGTGGATATTTGTTATCAACTACTGGTATATGAAAACGGTAGGGTATCCAAATTATAATTTTCTGTGGTTAAATGATAGTATATTCTTGTAACTACAGTCAATTTCTAGTTTAATATTTATATTCAATACTCTTTGTATGAAAAAATGTGATAATAGTGCATCCTGACGGATGCTTCCAGAGACCTTGACCCAATCCTAGTTAATCCAGGACAAGTGATCACCCTGTTGTAACGTGATACTAATACAGTATACAAGTCCCCACAAAGTATAGGCCTACTTTGAATAATAAATTAAGATCAATTTGATTTCTTGTATAGTACACAGAAGAAAAGGTTCAAGGCATCCCCAGTCTCCGTATTGTAAAATGTTCCTGCCAGGGTGATTTCACATATATAAGTGATCATAAAACTTGAACTGATGTGCACCAATGCAGACAGCTAGTATTTGTCAAATATGCTAATGAGTCAAATTTTATAATAACAATGGTGGAAAGATCACTTGTATGTATCAGTAATACTCAATATATCTGCCATCGATTTTCACTTCGCAGCGTACCGTTATACATACAAGTAACACGTAAAATATTTTGATTGTTCATTATGGATTGACAATATTTTAGAAAATACTTCTCTGTATGGTATGAAGCAGTTTGTTTGCAATTTCCTTCTCCAAAAAGTCACTCCGATTGTTTATATGTTGACACTGAAAATGTTATGCTGCGTGTAGGTTCCTCTCAAATGGTTTACTTGATTTTCTCGTTCATTCTTTTTTCCTCTAGTACTCTACAACGGCTCATTATCGGGCCAAATCTTGACATCTGTGACCAATGCAGGAGGTCAAATGGTACAGCAAGACTTGGCGGACTACGCCCCCGTGCGCCAGCGAGCTACGATCACTACGTTCGGAGGTTTCCACGTGATCGTGCCGGGAGTCCCATCAGGCGGCCCTCTGCTCGTCAGCATGCTCCAACTGCTGAACGACTCACAAGCAAGCAACAGTCCAGTGCAGACCGTAGCCGCCGTGCAACAAGTGATCACGGCACATTCGCAGACGTGGGGTAAGTCAGAGTGTGAGTCGGTGGAATGACTACCGCAGGGGCAGCTGGGGCTCATGTTGGATTGAAAGAGGTATGAATATTTCACATTAGCTATGTGCGATAAAATGGAGTAATTTGAAACCATAATTTTCTGTGTTATCTTAATGTTTTGTGATGTTCAAAACCATTCAAGGCCAATTTCTTTTTCGCTATTATATCGCCGTAAAAATATCGCTATAAATCAATATTTACCCACAATACGCGTTATTTGTAATGAGATATACATTTTTCAAAAAACATTGTCAGTTCCACTCCCTTTTTTCCAAATCAGATGCAGATGCCAGGAAAACCCAAAACCTTAAATTATGAATCTTTTTTTCCCTTCCTAGAATTTTCAAGCATTCCAAGAATCTTAGGAGATGCAGGTGATGTTTTTGATAATTGGGTTTTCACCTTCACCTGAACTAGTTTATGACGTCATCATAGCAAAGTCCGTAACGTTACTCGTTCAGTTTGTGCAGTTCCTGTACCGTAGGTTTTTTATGTGGAGCATATTGACTAGGTAGGGATAACTTCGATTCTGAAAATTCAAAATCGATTATCTATTCCTCAGAATCGACTAATAATCGATTTTGAAAATTTTTGGTATAATAAATGTTGAAGGTATCAATTTATACTTGTTCAAAACTTCCCGCGCTGTTTTTACGTTGTTATTAGCGGTTACAGTTGCTTTGGTATACGCTGTACTGTTTGGCTATTTTCGGCCGTACTAGGTCACGTAACCATAGCAACCAAATGCACTCCCCTCTCTTCCCGCTTGTTTACGTTTGATACGAAAACGAAGACAGCCGAGCGTTCATGATATAGAAACACGAAATGGCAAATACGAGTGGTGCAGGTCGGCATCTGATTGTTTGGGAGATAACATGACATTTTGGGAAGGGATTAGAATCACAGATAAGAGTGGAATTTCTTTAAAGAGTACTGTTGTTGTATGAGTTGCTCCGCCAGTACGAAGTACGCTCGTCGCTCGCGTAAACTCGGCTAAAGAAGTACAGTTCCAACCAGAAAAAAAAAATAGCAAAATAATCAACTCTCGATTTTGAGAGTCGTTTGGTAGTAGAATCGATTAGTAATCGATTATCGAATAATCGAAGTTATCCCTAATATTAACCTTAATGTGTCGTCAAATTGACTTCAAATACGCTGCATTTTCAGAACTTGTTCACTTCTCAAGCTCAAAACATGTCAAAAATAGCTTCTAATATATAGGCCTATACTTAGACCCCTACTATTATATCCCAGAACCTGTACATTTGTCCAAATACTGTTTGATGCTGAATTGACACCAATTTTGTTTTTGACTAAAGCTACCAGGCCTAAATGCTTTTTTAAAAATAACTGATGCTATAGAAATAATCAATGCTATAATTTCGTACCTCAATGTGTAATCATCTAAGATATGTACAGAGGATTCTTGAAAAATAAATGTGATCCTCCTACCCTCTGACAGTCAATTGAGAGCACATGGGAGTTGGTTTGGCAAAATATCAGTTTTTTGATGATATCTTCCAAACGATTTGAAATGTCAAAATTGTAATACAAGAGGAACACAGATTTTTGCAATACCTTCAGGATTGTATAAGTAAAAACTATTCAACTTGTAGGGCCCATCTTATAATTTTCGTATGTATAAAGCTGGAAAAACTCCTTTTTGGCTGATTACCTGTGAAAGTATTGGAATTTTGGGAGTATTAAACAGGTAGAGAGATCTATGTATATCTCATATTAGAATTTTGATACAGTACGTATCTAATGTTCAAAAGTCGACATCAAAAAAAATGATATTTCGCTTTATCGACTCCCATGGACTCTTAAGACACAGCTTCAGAAACTGAAGTCACTGTTGGGCGTGGGTTCGAGTCCTACATAAGGCACGGATTATTGTAAATGTTCTTTCACTTATAGATGAACTTCATGTAGTTTCATTATCATCGGCTCATTCGTACCCCCCAAAACCTAGCTGTTGGTGGGGTCATTGAGCAAACAATGATCATTCAATCAATATGATCTTACATGCCACCATATTTATCTGTACCAGTAGTTAAGAAAATGCTTTTTAATATTCGTCTGAAATCATAAAAACATTGACTCTATAATATTCATTGCATGATTTGTGGAAATGGCAAATGAAGTATTCAGGGGAGGAAGCTGCAATAGATGTCAATAGAATCTTGAGTAAGAATTTCGAATATGACAGCTGTTGTAGGCCTATGCGTCACAGTATCCTAATTCGTAACCAAGATGCATTGAGGGTTGCGTTGGTTTGACGGTTGAAGATGATGACTTCACCTCCTATCCCCACCATGTTAAAAATGTGTTCCAATTCATGGACCACATATTAAGAACTCTCGATCGTGCGTAGGAAGTAGTGATAAAAAGAACTAACTTTACGTTCACATTGCCTCAGCTAATAACAGCTGTCATCAAGCTTGTCAGCCTGTCACTCATTTCTACAAAACAACACTAGATAGAGCAGCGATCTTTGGTTCTAAGCAAAGTATTCAGGAAATGAAACGTGTTTTCGAATGAGTGAAGTCGCCATCTCCAACCGGCAAACCAACGCAACCCTCAATCTCAATGCATCTTGTTCCTAACATACGTTTGCCTAAGAAAATCCGAGCAATCCGAGAATTTTGGCGCTCCGAGGGTAAGTGGTGAAGGAGGCCTATGTGTATTCTTTGCCCGTGGTCCATAATTCCTAATTTCATCAACGGCTTTAATACCAATCAATCTTTTTATTTATTGATATTCAGTGGAGAAAATACATGGAGTCCACTAATCTGCAATATAAATCACAGTCCCTATATAGGCTCATCTGTAGCTTGAAATATTGATATATGAACAAATGTGAACACAAAATGAGGTGTCAGAGCGATAGATTAAAATATAATAGCATCATTAAGGTCAAACCTCCATTACCTCATGGTCATGAAAAAATTATGATTTTTTGTCGGTCGATTCATTTTGATGTGCTCGATAATAATATCCAAACAGATGATAGGCTAACCGGGATAAATTTTGAGTTATATCACTTAAATACTGGATGTTTCCCTATCATTCAACACGCAACCTTCAAATTTCATGCGTTTTCATTATTCAACAGATCATTAAAATATACTAAAAGGAATGACATTCAATCAAAAAACTTGTTTTATAGTAGATAAAGATGTTACGAATACAATTATGCAAAAATAAATGCCGGTACCCGTTCTCATTTATGAATCACACTCATTTTAAGAGAAAAAATAGTTGTTTTTTCACCAAAATGAAGTCAAAATAGCAACTTAATATTTCATTGAAGTGCTGTAACTTAAGCCAAAAAAAATGACAGTGTTTCTGATGTAATTTCAATTCAAGAATACACATGTTCAATAAAGCTTTACTCAAATTTCCCCAATGTAGAATTAATTTCGAAATTACTTTTTGACTCTGCTGACGAAACGGGTGTTAGACTTTAATTAGGGAACAAGCCTAACATGAAAGACTGCTTACAAAATAGTAAGGTTAGGCCTACTGGTATTAATCAATTATCATTCTATTTTTGAATTCATTATCTTCATCCAGGGGCAGACTTGCAGAAAGAGGCTTGGGCAGGGATTCATACAAGGGTCCCAGAGAGAATTGAAAAATGAAACAACAATGGATTTTTGAAAAAATTGCTCGGCTGATTTTTGAACATGTCAAAAATAAATCCACAAGACGTGATTTCATGAACGTGCATAGTATCAACTAATATACGTAATTTTGCAATTAACACAAATAAATTGGATTAAATTTTCTGAATAAAATAAAATTGGAATTCAATATCCAATCTGTTCACTTTTAGCCCCCAATAGCTTCATTCCAGTAGTTGTTTGAGGGTCCCAAACCAAGTTAAAGAGGGGGTGCCACTCAGGCCAATCCGCCCCTCTTTTAACAGATGTTTAATTGCAACGTGATTGTAAAATTGTGTGCCATGTACAACGGTAAGCTACTGCATCTCGGAAACAAAGATGAACAAAGATATTTATATATCAAGATGAACAAAGATATTCATTCCTACAATATCAGGAGAAAAAAACGATCTTCATTTGCGTGCCCAAAATTTGGTTTCATCAGACAAAAAAATATCCACACTCGGTAGCTATACTCTTCAACAAACTACCAGAGAAGTGGAAGAAGATGGATGTCTGGAAACTTGAGATAACACTTGAACAAGAGCTCATAACTATCTGCTCATACAGTATTGAGGACTACTTAAAATATAAATTTGTTCAGTTTTTCAGGGGACCAGACTAAAAAAATGTATTGACGTGAAAAACTTATTAATGAAACTAATTATCATGTGGAGCATATGGGTTGGATCAAAAAATGAAACTTATGAATGTAATAAATATATAAACAAGAAACTTATAACAGAGGTTCTACTAACTCATGTTTTGTTTTCAAAATATTATATTTTATTTTTTTATCATATTTCACTATTTTTATGATGCATTGTAACGTGTACCACAGCTCTAATGAATCAAGTATTTTTATATGACATATTATCAATAAAAAAGTAGTGTTAATTGTGTCTATATTTCATTAGATTAGCAAAGCGTATACTCAATGTCATCATACTCGAAAAAAGGACTTTTTTTTCGCTCTCCACAGGTCAAACGAAAATGAAATTCAATTGAAACTTGGCATACTAGTGTTCTTATCTAATTCAATACTGTATATTTTTGAGGCGCAATCGGTTGCACCACTTTTGAGACAACTCATTCCAAAGTTTTTAAAAATCCCATAAGAATAACCCAGAAGAGAAAATTCATGAAAAATATTTCTTTTGAAACAATTCAAATTTTTACAAAATTCCAATATTAATAATGATACACATTATTCAGAACTTCCACTCAAATGGGATCAGCCATTTTGATGTAAAAAAATATGTGATGCACTGAAATGTTTTCACATCACTCAAAGCTATTAATATAGAGTTTACCAATTGAATCCAAGTAAAAGTGTCACCAATTAACTAAGAATAATCAAAACAAGGCCTTCTTTATTATCAAAGAAATTAATTAAAATGAGTAATGAATAGAATGAGAGAGCAGTGATTGTTGGATCTTGTTTGGATCTCAAGGTGGATATATATAACCAACCAAAGATATGTCAATATGTATGTGTAAAAACATGACGCGTTTTCATAGTGTATCTACAAATTCAATCAATTGGTCATGTGATGGTCTTTATAGTCAAGTTGAAATATTAAGAAGTATTCATTTTCAGGTGAACCCAACTTGGACCCGTCAAATCCTGAACCGCCGCTAGCAATCAACTCCAGTGACTGGAATTTCCCAGAAGCAGTGGGTTCTCATGTAGCGGTCATCGACACCAACGATCTTTACGTTTCTGTTGTAAGGTAGGTTGGTGAGCAATACTATTAGCCATGTACTCACCTGGTTAGATGCGACAAGATCAAGACATGTCTTTAGTTTTAGTTTATTATTGATGTTTCTTTGATTCTTGAAGTGTGGTTGATTCCTTGGGTCAGCAAAAAGTGTGGTGAGAAGCTTGAATTCATTGATTCATGTAGAACCTACCTCGCAGATCTCTTCATCCAGTCCAGTCCATTTTATGTATGTTTTTGGTGCTCTGACCTCATCATTTCACATTTTTCATGTTTTTCTTACATTGTTCCGTCATCTGTCATTCGACTCTAACGTCTTTCATTGCAAATTGATATTATTACTTGGTTGGATGTGTTTTTGTTTGAATTCATGTATAGTAGTAGTAGTTAGTAGTAGTAGTGGTAGATATTTATTATATAGTATAGCTAGTATATATAATATAGTTTATTTAGTACTGTATAGCAGAAAGGCAGTTTCACTTTTACTCGAGCTCCCCCACACATATAAATTTCCTCATTTTATGACAAGACCAATATACTTACAAGGGTAATGAAAATGATTGCTCTGCACAATATTCGTGGTCTTAACAGAAATGAAACCAATAACGTACACAAATGCACACAAATTGACTTCCATTTTGCAGTGCATTTAATTTTTTTAAATTTTAAGGAATTCAAATCGATTTTATAGGTTTGTAAGAATTACGTTGGAGTAAAAAATGCTACCCTGTTATAATTGTTAGATTTAATTCAGGATAAAATATTCAGTGCATCCATCCTAGTGAAGCAATAGGTACCTATTGCCTATGGCCTGGGCCGTCTCTGCCTGTCCTGTGTGCACGCCTATGCTCTGTAGACAGTATGTCATAGTTCAGTGTTGAATTTTCATATGCCCAAACAGTTTGTGCTGGATTGGATTCATGCATATTTATATATGCACGAATTAGGTTGGCGTGGAAACATTGAATCAGTAATAGATTGAATACTTCATTGAATTACTAAATGATCACAGAATTTTGCCACATTACTAGCTCTAAACATTATTGTGCTGTTATTTATTAATAATATGTAGGAACTCTGAACTAGGAGAAACTATGGTACATTAATACGAAACAAAATCAAAATATTTCTTGTTAATTACAAGGAAATGTGTTCTAGCTGTTCAATGATTGTTTTACTGTCTGGCATCTTGTCTAATGCAATACTGATCAGTAGTGGTGATTTCAACAGATCCTGATTCATTGTAGATCTTAGTCACGACTTCATAATCTTTAGCTAAGGAAAGAAACGTTTTTAATTGTACAATTTCAAGCTCGTTGAGTGAATTATGCTTGACAATATTGATAAATGCACGGTGAAACATCTAGTGTGAGAGGATGCTAGACACCTCGAGGGTTGTGAACTGTGACTGCAGACTCAAGACTCTGATCTCCTGACTTAATATTGCAGCACAATGAAGAATAAAACAAAATAGAGCTTGTGCAATAACTTCTTATCTGGTTGAGTTGGAAGTGGACTGAGATTCAATATATTATTATTATTATTATTAACTCTTGCAGTTGCACATAAATGCGCGGTGGCAAGTTCCCTATCAGTCCTATCCTATCGCCTCCCTAACCTTCTGACGGAATAGCTTCAACCCTATTTCATCCTCCTCAAGTATACTTCTACTAAGCCCATTCCAATCCCTACCTGTCCTATTCAAGAAAGAGAACTTACCGACATCTAATCTAGCCCCCTTTATAACTACTGCTCTATCATGACTTCGCCTACCCCCATACCCTGACTCATTCCTTACAATCAATCTATTCAACTCTCCCCAGCCCCCTTCTCCTTCCATTACCCTGAAGAAATTACAGATCCGATCCTCCTTTCTCCGTATTTCCAATTCCCGCCATCCCAAGTCTCGGATCATCTCAGATGGACTCTCCAATATTCTCACCCTCTCCCCCCTTTCATTCTCCCCCCATTTCCACCTCCTAACCCTACCTGTAACCCTTCTAACTGCAATCCTTTGCACCCTTTCCACATCCCTTATCTCACCTAATCTATAAGGATCCCAAACTGAACTAGCATATTCCACCATGGGACGCACTAACGAGAAATAAGCCTATTCCTTTATCTTCATACTTGTCCCCCTAATCTGCCTCATTACAAAGTTTAGTGCATTTATACTCTTTTTTACTATTCTCTCAATCTGACTCCCCCACCCTAGACGTCTATCAAATACCACCCCCAAGTACTTGTAATTTTCCACTGACTCAAGTGACTTCCCTCCTACATCATACACTACATCAGCCCTCACTCTCCTCCTACCAAAGGTGACTAACTTACACTTCCCTTCATTTAACCCCATCTTGTTCAACTGAACCCAACAATTAAGTGCCGTCAAATCTGCCTGAATAGCTACGTCATCCTCCTCTGTATTGATTTCCCTATAAACCACACAATCATCTGCAAATAACCTTATTCTCGAATTAACAACCCTAGTCAGATCATCTATATATAAATCAAATAATAACGGACCTAGCACACTACCGTGTGGAACTCCTGACGTAACCTTAACCTCACTTGAAACCTCCGAACCTACTCGAACCGTTTGAACTCTATCCTGAAGAAAGTTTCCAATCCAATTAACTAACCCAGCATTCCCAATGGACAGTTTCAACTTCCCTAATAGTATAGTGTGATCTACCTTGTCAAAAGCCTTTTCAAAATCTAAAAACACTGCATCAATACAGCCCCCCTTGTCTACTACCCCTGCCAGCTCTTCCGCAAAACCTAACAACTGTGTCTCACATGAATACCCCTTCCTAAACCCATGCTGCACTTCCGAAATACCCCTATGTTCATCTACTTTCTCCATTATTCTCTTTATAACTACCCTTTCCATCATCTTACATACATGTGACGTTAAACTGATTCCCCTGTAGTTGTCTACCCTGCCCCTTTGCCCTCCCTTTGAAATTGGAACCACCTCCGCTTTTTTCCAATCTTGCGGTACTCTACCTGCTGTGAGTGAGGCTTGGAACAACCTTAGCAAATAACCTACAACCCCCCTACCCGCTAATTTCAGGAGATCGCTTTGCACCCCATCTATGCCTGGTGACTTCCCACTTTTTAGTTTCCTCAATACATTCCACACTTCCCCCTCTGTAAGCAGGACTTCTTCCCCCTCCCCCTCCAGTGTTGTTTCTGCCTCCCCTATAAATCCAGTCACATTGAACACTTCCCCGTAGAATCTATTTAATGCTGCTGCCTTCTCCTTATCCGTTTTCCACTCATTCCCTCCCTGATCAACTAAGGTGGGCAACTCCTTACTACTACCCTTCTGACTAGAAACAAACCTGTACATTCTATTCCAGCTACCCTGTACATCACGTTCATTAAACATACCACCCATGGAGTTTTCTTTCGCCTCCCTCTTAGCCTTGTTTAAGTCCCGCCTCAGGTCCCTGATCGCTTCCTTTCCCTCCCCTGACTCCCTCAATTTCCTACTCATCTTTCTACCCTTTCTCTTAAGCCTCCTAACCGTACTATTATAGTAGGCAGGATCTGCATTTGCCTGCAACACCTTATAGGGAACCAACATATCTCTAACCTCCTCATATACTTTCCGAAAATTGAACCACAGACCTTCAACATCACGCTTGTCTATCTCACACCACTTCTCAAACCTATCCTCAAAAGCTTTTTGAACCTCTCTTGCCTGCACCCTTTTGTACCCCCAAACTTTCTTCCCAACGTTATCGGTTTGAACCGGAGCTAAAGCTAAGCTGACTATAGGTACCCGATGATCGCTAATGCCATCAACAATCACTGTTTTTGCCCACAACTCACTCGGCCTGACTAACACTACGTCTAGAATATTTGTACCCCCTAACCTTCTACTCCTGGTTCCCTCCTCCACAACCTGATGAAAACCTTCGTTTAATATGCCCGTAACGATGTTTTGCATTACTCCCCTCCCTTGTTCTCTACCTCCTACCTCCCATCTTACGTTAGGCATGTTCAAATCTCCCGCTATAATTAAACTCTCTACATTATCCCTAGCACTAAGCCTATCCTCTAAGCAATGAAGCAGTCCTAAATCCCCCCCCGGAGGCCTATATGCTGCGATTACCTCAAGAGACTGTTTGCCTACTGTTATCTTCATTCCCATCATCTCTGCTTCCTCTTCCTTCCAGAGCACTGTCCCCTGAATACCTCTTTTAACTGCTACCATTACCCCCCCTCCATGCCTATCCCTATCTCTTCTATGCAATGTGTAACGATCTATAGTTAATTCACTTTCTGTAAAACCCCCTCCCAACCATGTCTCTACTGCCACCACCACTTCTGGCTGGTACAATTCTAATAGCGTTCTAAATTCATCCACCTTATTTGCTAAACTCCTACAATTTACTACCATTAGGTTAATCTCCTGGCATTTACTTTCCCTCGACCTATTTCCCCCCCCACCCACTCTCCCCCCCTTTTCTTCATTCATCGCACCCCCCTCAAGTCAAACCTGTGTTCCCAGCCTATCACCTACCCTCCCTAACAGCCCACCAAACATACGCTGCCCTTCCTTTGACAAATGAAGTCCATCCCCACCTAATCCTTCTCCTCTTAGCCAACAATTGGAGTCCACAAAACACACATCCATTCTTTCGCACATACGACTAAGAAAGTCATTCATACCATTGATGACCCCCCTCTGCATATCCCTACGATATAAAATCCCACTAACCACCACCCTACCTTCCCCAAACCTCCCACGAGCTACTTTCACTAGCCCCTCCATCTCCTGTACTAACTTGACCTTTCCCCACCCATCCCTACCACTCACGTCATTTGTCTCTACATGAACTATCACCGCCTTCCCTGCAGCATCCTTCTCACTAACCTGTTCCAACACTTTCTTCATCCTAACTACCCCTATTCCCGGTAAAACTGTGACGTCCAGCTTTCCCCCGGCCTGCGCTCCTACTCCCCGAACGAGTGAGTCTCCTAGCAGCATCACCCCTCTCAAGCCCTCCCTGTCTGCCTCAACCTCAACCTCCTCTGCAGCCCTACTCTGTCCCAGTCTACCACTATCTTCCTCTGTCCTAAGTACTTCCTTAGCCTTGGTTTTTCCCATTGCCTTCCCAACCTTAGCCCTAGCTTCATCCTGCCTATCACTGATTACCTTTACCACAGGTGTCTCCTTACCCTTATACTCAGCACTACTCCTAGGCCCGTTCCCCATGCTCACTTCATCTACATACCATCCCCTAACCTTACCCACTCTATCTCACTCGAGATCCTTTCCCTCCTTAGCCTTCCTCAACTTCCGCTTTAACCTAGCAATAGTACTCCTTAACTGCTCTTCTAACTCTCCCCACTTCCCTGCCTCCTTTTCTACTACCTTATCTTTCCAATCCCCCACACAGCTACCACACAACCACACAACTGAACTGCATTTCCCCAGAATCTTATATTCCTCCCCCGAGACACGCGGCACACTGCATGCACCATGCTCCCACGACTCACACACACCACACTTCAAAGCCTTCTGCCTACTGCTCACAACCTTCCTACACCTATTACAACTACTAGAATCCTCTACACCTACACTACCCTGCATTTTCACACGAGCTGGACTGATATTACAAAGAATGTTACCCTCTAGAACTACCTCGACAATAATGACCCTACAAACAAGTAACTAGGCCCTTCACTACCTGAGCTTACACAGAACTAAACAAAACCAGACGCTCTTAACCTCAAAAACAATATGCTAACACAGAGCAACAACATTGCCAAACTTTCAACTACTTATAAACACAACTAAAACTTTCCGAAGATAAAACATAACAAGTATATATTAAACAGTCGAGAAAGAAAATGAAATGAAATACTTGGAAACACTTAGAATTTCTTATCACTAAGCATCACAGCAAGTCTGAAAAAGGGACTTAAAGCTACACCAACTACTAAAAACGGTAAAATGCTTGAGGCTAAAAAATTGTTTGCTCTTGATAAGCCCCCATTTGCTGCTCACGAGTCATGAATTCTGTAGAACTCGACACTCTTCTTCTTTTTTTCACAATGAACAAGAAGACATGTTGATTCACATTTTCTGCTCGTGTTCAAATGTCCGACAAAGGCCCGGGTTGCGATCGCAACCCCTCTTCCCCGCACCCCCTGCTAGTTTGCACCTGTTTCGTCGTTCTCAACATTCAAAGACAGGCCTAATTGAAAATGTTGGCGCATAATTCTATTCTAAATGATAATACAAAAGTATGGTATAAAGAATTCAATAATAATGATCAATAAATAATAAATATATCATAAATATATCAAATAAAAATGAATGGATGAATGAATAAATAAATGACATGGAATAATAATGAATCAAAATCAATCAAAATGAAATGGAAAAAATCAAAACGAAGATTATCAATATTGTAATGAAAACGAGAGCAAAGAAGAAAAAATACGGATTCAAGAATAATAAGAAAAAGAAGATCAAGATCGAGATAGTGAGAAGAATCAAGAATTTTTTCTCCCCAATGTGAATGTTTGACTTGTTTTCTATACCCCTACCATTATAACCTTGAGATTTATTGTTTGTTAAATGAGTCATCTTATCATTGATTATTCTTTCGGTGATAAGATTGCCCTTGTGGTACCCCGTCCCCTTCCAAAAGATCATACCTATCCTCCTCTCATCCTTAATTGGGGAAGAATGATTTTGTATCAAGTTTCTATATTGATTGAAAAAATATATGAAAAATGATTCAACTTATGTTACAGCGGATTGAATACATTGTTTGGATCTGAACTGCTCACCGACGGTGGTTTCATCCTGAACAATGCCTTGGTAAACTTTGGCTCAGGAAGTAACGCAGAAGGAGGTGGGAAGCGCCCATTGTCGTTGGCTACTCCCGTTATAGCCGTTCAAGTCCCTGCGGTCTGCGGGCGGCGGCTAGTTCTTGGAGCGGGAGACTTCTCGGTGGCGGGTCAGACTCTCGCACAGCTCGTCTCCAATAATAATATTAGTAGCAGCGTCGAAGCACCGCGGTTCAGGATCACCAATCAACCATTCACGTTTGGTTTTGAAAGTAAGTACTTAAAATGAATCTGTTGAATGAATTATTGCACAGTGAAACTTCTATGCATCGTTCCTGGATCCAACGTTTTCCTGCTCTTATCATTCATTTTGTCCCACCCTACTCTCACATAACCAATGTTGAATCTTCCTTAATGGTTTGTTTTCCTGCATGGATGCTTATGTTGTCCTGGCCACTGGAAAAATGACAGATAGAAGCTACACTATATTTATTTTCAATTTTGACCCAGATGGATTTACTAAATATTTTGTGCTAACAACAATAATGATTTAAACATGTGAATTGATTGAACAGTCAACATTTTCTAGAACGTACGGTAGAAATAAGATTGGGCTCATGTATAAAGTTATACGAAAAGGTAATAAGGTCATATATTAAAAAAGTATGATTGTTGCTATCACTTTCACATTCAACTTTAACTGTATAAATAATAAAACTAGAAAATAATATTGAATTTTGAAAATAATCCAACTGAATCTAAAATGGCTGCCCTCTGTGGCTCAGTCAACTAAGGCACTAAGGCACTGCTTGAAAAACTGAAGTCGCCGTTGGGCATGGGCTTGAATCCGCCATGTCACCTAATTTCCTCATATAATTTAATTTCAATTTCAATTCAACTGTAATCTTGTATTTGCTAATCTAATTCAGCCTAATCTTGCTCATCTTATAATTATCATGTATTGTATTTGATTTGAATTTGATATATAGCTATGGATCTAATTTAGATTTCATTGCATTGCAATGCATTTCATTGCATAGATCAACTCAGGCAATACTGCTCCAACCCAGCCTCCCTCTCAGTTACGAACTACCCAATAACACTAGAATTCCTGAAGAGGTACTGAGTCTCTCACATAGGGCATTCTGCACGCCTGAAGAGCACCTCGGAACTGCCCGTGTTATTAGGGTACTAGTTCCATTCCTCCGACTACCCGTCTTAACAGACCTTCTGTCTTTCTACATCCAACCATTTTCCAATAAATCAACCAAATAGCCCACTCCTTTAGCAGCAAACACTCCAGTGGAACTGACGAAATCCCAGCCTCACTCCATTCTAAATGTATAACCTACGTAGCCTGCTCACTCTCAACCATATTCAATGACTCTCTTTCTTCTGGAATATTTCCCTCAAGACATATATAAGATATATATATTATTGAAAGCACAGTAGAGTTTCTAATGAGTGGTGTTTTTGTTTCAGATTGGCATGGTAATAAAATCAGTCAAGCTACAACAGAGAGACTCATAAGTCTGGGGTATAATCTAGAACCGTTAACGGAACCATATCAGAGTTGTAACTTGGTGGAGAAAATAGGAGATATTCTGTCCTCACATTCCGACTCGAGAGGCCATGGGATTGCATCCAGGTTTTAAATATCTCACCAAAATCTTGAAGACATGCCTGAAAAAATTACTGTTGTTCATCCACGAAAAATGATTGTTGACTACCAACACGAATGACATTACAACCCTGCAACTAGATTATAACAAATAATGACGATATTTATTTCCATGATTTGAGAGAAAACTAGCAATCATCATCTCAGTTCCAGAAATTATGATCAATTTATTTGTCCTCCAGGACCCGGCCTTTTTTCCGAGTTGAGACGTAGACATCAATAGATTCTGATCTTGTTTGTATACAGAATCGGATGTGCCAACGTCATGACTCATGGTTTCTGGAAGACAGAAAAATGTATTATAATCTCTTAAATTGAGATGATGATTTATAGTTTTCTCTAAATTCAGCGAAATAAATATCTTTATCATTCTTTGAAATCTAGTTTCAGGGTTGTAAAATGTCCTGTATCTAATACTTCTTTTTGAAAATCAAGGTTTCTTGATAGCAAGAGCAATAATTGCACACAATATTGTTCATCTCGTGTAAAGGCATAAGCAATTATTGTTGCAATGCAGTGGAGACACTCTTGCTAGCTGGTGGTAACAACAGTTGGCAACAATTCAACGTAACCTAGCTTTATGGTGACGCATGTGCACAAGTTTTTGTTGTTACATATTTTATTATTTCTCATCATATTTTATATTCTGTTATTATTTTGGTTGATATCTGATCTGGTCTTTTCATTTTAGCAGAATAGCAGTTCTAACATAACACTATGAGTGGATCTGTCAAAAGATCTTTGCGAATAAAAGCTTGCGTTTTGATAATCCGATTTTCTGCCATTTAATATTGTATCTCAACGTGCGTGTTGGTAGAAAACTAGTCAGTCAATGCCTGTTTACTTGACATCGCTCTATATTGACATATATAGTGACATCACTCTACACTATATACTCTCAATATTGCCAATATTGCTCAGATATAGAGCCGGTTTCTACTCTGAGCAATTATTATCATTATTATTATTGAAACACTCATACTTACGCATAAATGCATGGAGGCAAGTTCTCTATCCTCATGGTCACGACTGTTTGACCGTCTCCATAACCTTCTTACGAAATTGTTTCACTTTTTTTTCATCCCCCTTGAATACACTTCTACTGAGCCCATTCCAGTCAAAGAAAATTTACCCACATCTAATCTAGCACCCTTTATAACTTCTGCTCTATAAGACTTTGCCTCAAGCCATGATTCAAGTCTTATGGCTTGCAATATCAATGTTGGAGCCAACGTGTGAAGAGGATATAGGGATTTATTGACTTGGCATCAATAATTGCCTCAATTAATTGCTAGCGACTCCGTGAACATCTTAAGGGGCCTAAACACTATTTCAGTTTCTATGAAATTGTAAAGCCCAAGAGTTTTGATGGTATGTAATTGTTACA
Organism: Brachyptera risi; assembly: GCA_964007535.1. Taxonomy (NCBI): domain Eukaryota; kingdom Metazoa; phylum Arthropoda; class Insecta; order Plecoptera; family Taeniopterygidae; genus Brachyptera; species Brachyptera risi. The sequence continues at coordinate 28,534,018 of OZ023327.1, forward strand.
GGGTAATTTAACGATCCACACATGTTTGTCAAGTTGTTCATGAGTGCATATGTTGTTCAAGTGAAAAGTGTCCAATTTTCAAAAAAACTGCGATTTCTAACAGAATTTCAAAATATACATTATAGAGATAACGATAACTATGTAATTAATGTTCAGGTTGTCACATACGTAATTCATGTCTTAGAAAGAATACTTCTAGAGTCAGAAAACTAAAAGCATGGAAACATTTTTAAAAATTTCAAGTTGCAGCAAGATTGGGTATTTAGTATTTTTAGTAGGCCCACTGAAATTGTACTATTATTTAGTTTGTAGACAATCTTCTCCTTTTGTGGATATAAGTATGGCAGCTGAAGTCCAAAGACCAGTCATGGTGTTACCATCACGTTTATCCGAGATAAATGTCACCATTCACTTCAGTTCTTGAGCATGTGCTGTTGCTAAGTTATTCTCATATATGTTATGTAACTGATGATATGGCTCTACTAAGCGGGGTCTGAGTACACGAGAACGAGAAGTGGATCAACGCTATGGCACTCGTATTGTATATGCAGTAAACCCTTGTTAATCCAAAATAGAAGGCTCCCACCCCCTTGAAAAAACAATTAATTTGATTTATAAAAATTTTGATCGACGAAAAAACTCATTCTTTACGAAATTTTCACGCCCTTATTAGAATTTGATTGATTTCGTATTGACAAAGAAAAAATCTGCTTTCTGCTATAACATATAAATGAGCAATCTTTTCTATGTTGTGTTATGCATTCTTGAAGTAAAATCTGTTCAAAAATAACTTGAAAAAAAACATGCATTTTGTTCCTCGTTACCGATAAGAAGTAGCTTGATTCCGTTAAAAGTTACTGCTCAATGAAAGGATTATGATCCCATTGAAGTCTCCAAAAATTTAGTGCAGTTTCGTTAAGTTCCTACCCAACACTGAGTATGCCTATTGTATGTTATATAATGGTTTTACCTGTGTTGTACTGTTATTCATCTGCAGAACATAGTTGCCCTGCAAAACACAATGTTTCAAAATAAGAAATGACCCAAAGTGCTACCAGTACTTTTCAAATTCTAAATTCAATGAGGAGGAAAAATAGAAGCTACATTTACATTCTCTATGTATATGTAACTTGAAGTTTAATCCAAGTACGCAATGCCTAACATTATTTCAAGCCTTCTGACGTGATAAATGTCTGAGATTCCAATACTGGTACTAAATGTAGTAAAGTAGCATATTATTTATTAGTTATTACACGTAATCGCGGTAGTTTCCAGTTCCGATTTTTTCTTGTCATCCAACACGATTTTCTTGACTGACCAATCGCAAGTCAATATTCACCCAAACAACATGGTGGATCTCGACACCATTTCGGTGTCGTGATTATTGACTCCACTTCCACTTTTGTTGGCCGAAATTACGATTCTACCAGAAGTTGCATTTTGCTACTCTTGGTAGGCCTAGGTAGATATGTTTTCTGAACTTGTGCGTCCATTTGTGTTGTGTAAAAGTGTGCCAACTTTGTGATTTAACAGCTAATTTTCTCAAAATTCACAGAATCCTGTGTGTTTGATAGTAATAGAGGCTGAGGCCATGATGTCACGAAAACATTACAGTATAGTGAAGTGGAAACAGACCTGCCAGAAATCGTACCAATATATGGCATCGTACAACAAGAAAAAATCGTAACTGGAAACCCTTACAATCTTGAAAGCTGGATGGTGATCTGTCTTATTTCCCAGCATATTTCATGTTTTTATTTGTTCTTACCAATAAGAATCTGATGTAGATGTAGACCCACATTTAATATCTAGCAGGACAATATCTATGTCAATGACAGCTACGCTTCTATTATTATTGTAGTTATTTATTAATTATTAGTGTTCATTGTTGAGGTTTTTAAAAATAGTTTTGTACATTCAATATAAAGTGACCTACTTGTAATGAGACAAGACAGTATTTTATATTCATATTTATTTCATTAATTCTAGTTATTGGACATTTAATATATTGTCTTTATAAAAAATAGGGAGACGTGGCGAAAAGTAGAAATTAGCGTTCCGCTGGCTTTGAAGGATGATCTGGAAAATAGCACCAATAGTATTCTCATAGGCTGTCAAAATAGAATATGGAACTACGTATTTTCATCAAGCCTATCACTAACATCTCATTCATCTTTTACTTCATTGATGAGCGTAGCGAAGTCTCCATCCCACTCTTATAGGGCTTTGTCTGTGTGTTTTTTTTTTTTTTTGTAAGCACTCCACAGGTCGCAAGGGTTGACTGATCAACATGAAACTTTTTTTTTTACTCGCAAACTCATCCAACTTAGAACTGTATAGTTTTTGGGATGAATCGGTCGGATCGATTTTGAGAATCATCATCTCAAAGTTTCTAAAAACCCCATAAGATTTGGCTGGGCAGAAAATGTTGAAAAATGAAATCTCTCCAAATGGAATGAAATTCTCTCTGAATGTGTATCCGTGGATTTTACACATTATTACGATTTTTTAAGCAATTCTGATCAGTCGTTTTGAAGAAAAAAAATAAAATGACTGATAATATTCATAAAATATATCATAAAAATTGTAACAGAATTAAGTTGTCGAGATTCACTGCTTTCTAGATTCAAGAGTTGACCAACAATGAAGTATTTTTCATATGCGTCAAGGTGTGTAGAACACCAGAGTCAATGAAGTGGCAAGAGTAGAACTACTTTAACGACTTTAATAGCTTATTCAGATATCAAGGTGTGTAGAATACCAGAGTCCATAAAGTAGCAAGGGTAGAACTACTTCAAGGACTTTTATACCTTATTGTGATATCTCGCTCATCTTACAACGCATATTTCGCGTTTGACTAGTGTATAAATTCAGTAGTTCCATAACTTGTGGCCAAACGTTATAGTGTTGAATTTTTTCAACTTGAAGTGTTGTAGATGTATAGGCCAGGCTCCAACAAAATTCCAATAAGCACTTCAACGCAATGCGTTTACCAAGTGTTGAAGAATAAACTGGAAAAAATACCATCAGATACTATTTAAACATATGTCGTCAAAATTAGTAGGTACCAACTGTACTAAAAATCAGCACTCCTAAAACTTGACTGTCCTAAAAAAAAACTGTAAAAATAAATAACTATACCGGTATGTACTAAAACCAACTGACTGAAACTTCTATTCTTGAGCAACCTTTACAGAAGTTAGATTGTGAGGTTTGTCTCCTCCTCGCAAATTTCATTTGAGACAAACTTTACCCACCCAAGCCCAACCATCAGAGCGCGGAGTCACAAAGCCAGGTTTTTAATTACCTTCAGGTAATTCGGGTCAAAAAGTTGAATATAAATTCAAATCCTAGTAACAAAATACTTTTCTTTTGCATCTGGTTGTTATTCTGTAAAACTTAAGATGTGTACTTTAAAAATTAATTTTGAATTCACTTGAAAAGTGTAATATTATCAGAGGCTGATTGTATTGTATTCATTTATTTATTCCTCAAGTTCTCTTTCACGGTAATCAAAGTGAGTTTGGTAGGCCTAAGCAGTTTCACATATTTTATACAGGAAACACATTACTGGCTTTTATATTACACACCAGTATTAAACATGCACACCATAATGCACTCACTCATATCGTTTTGCATCTTAACTGGTGTACAATTACCATTCTAACAAGTTGTATTACTATATTATCAAATAAATCTATGGATAAATAATAATAATAGTGATATTATTGATGAGGGTGATAAACTTATATCAATATGAAATGATAATAATAATAATTAAAAATGAAATGATAAATTTAATGACATAGGCCTATTTAAAGTAAGCTTACTTTAAATAGGCCTATGTCATTAAATTCACCTATTGATACTACTGTACTAGTACAGTAGTATCAATAGACAATAGGTAACTCATTATACCCTGTTCACACCGAAAATGTTAATCACGATCAACGACTTAATCTCGATTACCGTGCAGTGGGAAAGCAACTCCATTAACGTTAACAGCAATTAACGTCTTAATCTCGTTCAGCAAACCGTGTTAGCGCGTTAACGCAGTTAGTTTATTACCCACAATTCCATGCGTACATTCAATCTCAATTAGCTTGAACGAGATTAACTTTTCGGTGTGAACAGGGTATTACCGTACTAAATAGTGTTGTGTTGCAGAGATGCTGATAATTTTGAAATTCAATTTTGAAATTGATTTGCATTTTCAAATAATCTTTGATTGAATTTTCCTTTTTAAATAAATTTCCATTTTTGAATAAATTTTCGTTTTTGAATGTATTGAATGAATGAATTGAAATTTTTGAAATTTTCATTTTTAAATGAAACCAGTGTCCAACCTGTGACCACAACCAGTGGGACCAGTGTTTTTAAATAAAACCCCGATATAGGGTCACTGCTCCGGGGATGTGGCACATGCTTTAGTAAAGCCCGGTTCACAATTGAAATAGTGATTATGGAATATTATTATTATTATTATTTAACTCTTGCAAATGCACATAAATGCGCGGTGGCAAGTTCCCTAAGTACCCCTATCCCACCATCTCCTTAACCCTCTGACGGAATAACTTTAACCTGATGTCATCCCCTTCAAAAACATTTCTACTAAGCCCATTCCAGTCCCTACCTGTCCTATTTAAGAAAGAGAATTTACCGACATCTAATGTAGCCCCCTTTATGACTACCGCTCTATCATGACCCCGCCTACCTCCATACCCTGACTTATTTCTTTTTATCAACTCATGCAGCTCCCCCCACCCCCCCTCTCCCTCCATTACCCTGAAGAAATTACATAAACGATCCTCCTTCCTCCGTATTTCCAATTTCTGCCACCCCAGGTCTCTCATCATCTCAGTTGGACTCTCCAACATTCTTACCCTCTCCCCCCTTTCATTCTCATCCCATTTCCACCTCCTAACCCTACCTGTAACCCTTCTCACAGCAATCCTTTGAACCCTTTCCACATCCCTTATCTCACCTAATCTATAAGGATCCCAAACTGAACTAGCATATTCTACCATGGGACGCACTAACGAGAAATATGCTTTTTCCTTAATCTCCATACCTGCCCCCCTAAGTTGCCTCATTACAAAGTTTAGTGCATTTATACTCTTTTTTACTATTCTCTCAATCTGACTCCCCCACCCTAGACGCCTATCAAATACCACCCCCAAATACTTGTAGTTTTCCACCAACTCCAGCGTCTTCCCTCCTACCTCATACACTACATCTGTCCTTATGTTTCTCTTACCGAATGTGACTAACTTGCACTTTCCTGTATTCAACCCCATCTTATTTGACTGAACCCAACGATTAATTGCCGCTAAATCTACCTGAAGAGCTACTACATCCTCCTCTGTAATGATTTCCCTATATAACACACAATCATCTGCAAATAACCTTATTTTCGAATCAACAACACTAGTCAGATCATCTATATATAAATCAAACAATAAGGGACCCAACACACTACCCTGTGGAACTCCTGACGTAACCTTAGTCTCACTTGAAACCTCTGAACCCACCCGAACTCTTTGCACTCTATCCTGAAGAAAGTTTCCAATCCAATTAACCAACCCAGCATTCCCAACGGACATTTTTAACTTCCCTAATAATATATTGTGATCTACCTTATCAAAAGCCTTCTCGAAATCTAAAAACACTGCATCAACACGTCCCCCCCTATCAACTACCCCAGCCAACTCTTCTGCAAAACCTAACAACTGCGTCTCACATGAATAACCCTTCCTAAACCCATGCTGCACTTCTGAAATACTCCTTCTTTCATCTACCTTCTCCACTACTCTCTTTATAACCACCCTTTCCATTATCTTACACACATGCGATGTTAAACTAATTCCCCTGTAGTTGTCTACCCTACCCCTTTGCCCTCCCTTTGAAATTGGAACCACCTCCGCTTTTTTCCAAACTTGCGGTACTCTACCTGCTGTGAGTGAAGCTTGAAACAACCTTAGCAAATAACCTACAACTCCCCTACCCGCTAATTTCAGTAGATCGCTTTGCACCCCATCTATGCCTGGCGACTTCCCACTTTTAAGTTTCCTTAATACATTCCACACTTCTCTCTCTGTAAGCAGAACCTCCTCCCCATCCCCCTCTATTGCTTCCTCCTCCCCCATAATTCCATTCGCATTGAACACTTCCCCATAGAATCTATTTAAAGCTGCTGCCTTCTCTATGTCCGTTTTCCACTCATTCCCTACCTGATCAACTAAAGTTGGCAACTCCCTGCCACTACCTTTCTGACTAGAAACAAACCTATACATTCTATTCCAGCTACCTTGCACATCACGTTCATTGAACATATCCCCCATGAATCTTTCTTTTGCCTCCCTCTTAGCCCTGTTTAATTCCCGCCTTAGTTCCTGGACCACCTCCTTTCCCTCCCTTGACGCCCTCCACTTCCTACTCATCTTTCTACCCCTCCTCTTAAGCCTCCTAACCGTACTATTATAGTAAGCCGGATCTGCATTTGCCTGTAGCACCTTATAGGGAACCAACTTATCCCTAACCTCTTCATATATTTTCTGAAAATTGAACCACAGCCCTTCAATATCATCCATGTCTATCTCGCACCACTTCTCAAACCTATCCTCAAAAGCTTTTCGAACCTCCCTTGCCTGCACCCTTTTGTAACCCCAAACTTTCTTCCCAACGTTTTCAGTTTGAACCGGAGCTAATGCTAAACTGACTATGGGTATTCGATGATCACTGATGCCTTCAACTACCACCGTCCTCGCCCACAACTCTATTGGCCTTACTAACACTACGTCTAGAATATTAGTTCCCCCTAGCCTTTTACTCCTAGTTCCCTCCTCCACAACCTGATGAAAACCTTCATTTAATATACCCGTAACAATATTTTGCACTACTCCCCTCCCATGTTCTGTACCTCCTACCTCCCACCGTACATTAGGCATGTTTAAATCTCCCGCTATAATTAAGCTCTCTACATTATCCCTAGCACTAAGCCTATCCTCCAAACGATGAAGCAATCCTAAATCCCCCCCCGGAGGCCTATATGCCGCGATTACTTCAAGAGACTGCCTGCCTACCATTATCCTCATACCCATCATCTCTACCTCCTCTTCTTTCCAGAGCAACGTCCCTTGGATTCCTCTTTTAACTGCTACCATTACACCACCTCCGTGCCTATCCCTATCTCTCCTGTGCAGAGTGTAACCATCTACAGTTAATTCACCTTCTGTAAACCCCTCTCCTAGCCATGTCTCCACTGCCACCACCACTTCTGGCTGATACAATTCTAACAGCGTCCTGAATTCATCCACCTTATTTGCCAAGCTTCTACAATTTACTACCATTAGACTAATTTCTGGGCCGTTACATTCCTTCAACATTTTTTGCCCCCCACCCATTTTACACCCATCTACTTCAGCCGTTTTTCCCTTACCTACCTCATCCCTCACTAGTCAGGCCTGTGCTACCAGCCTACCACCTACCCTCCCTAACAACTCACCAAACACACACTTTCCCTCATCCGACAGATGAAGCCCATCTCCACATAGGCCTTCACCTTGCAGCCAACAATTGGCATCCAAAAAACACACACCCATTCTTTCACACATACGCCCTAGAAAACTATTCATTCCGTCTACCACCCCCTTCTTCATATCCTTACGATACAAAATCCCACTAACAACCACCCTACCTACCCCAAACCTCCCAATAGCTACATTCACTAACCCCTCCATCTCCTGCACTAACTTCACCTTTCCCCACCCCTCCCTACCACTGATGTCATTCGTCCCTACGTGAATGATCACCCCCTTCCCTGCAGCATCCTCCTCCCTAACCTGCTCTAGCACCTTCTTCATCCCGGCTACACCTATTCCCGGTAAAACTGTAACATCCAGCTTCCCTCCCACCTGCACTCCTACCCCTCGAACTAGTGAGTCTCCTAGCAAGACCACCCCTCTCAACCCCTCCTTACCCACTTTGACCTTCTCTGACCTAGGTCCTGCCCTAGCCTTAGCTTTTCCCCCCTCCATAATCCCATCACTGGGCCTCGGTTCAATTCCTCCTATGTCCCTCATTTCCCTATCCCTAACTTCATCCTTCCTAACACTACGGGTCCTTAATACAGCTATCTCCCTATCAATATGTCTTCCTTTACCCTTTTGCTCAACACTAACCCTAAGACTATTCCTCACAGTTGCATCATTTGCAACCACACCTACCTTAACTCCTTCACATCCCCTACGTTCTTCCCCCTCCCCACCCACAGCCCTGACACCACTTTCAGCTAGGCCTACTTCTACGCCCTTCATCTCTTTATCTTTCTTCAACTTTCGCTCCAACCCAGCAATAGAAGCTCTCAACTGCGCTTCCAATTCCCCCCACTTTCCTGCCTCTTTCTCTACTACCTTGTCCCTCCAACCCCCCACACAGCCACCACACAACCACAATAGAGAAGTTACCTTAGCTATAACTTTATACTCATCCCCAGTCATACGCGGCACACTACACGTAATATGCTCCCACCCCATGCACACCCCACACTGCACAGCCTTTCGCCTACTGCTTACAACCTTCAAACATCTCCTACAATCTTCCCCGACACCTAGGCCTACAACAACATCATCTACACCAACCTTCATTATTATCCCAAAAGCCCAACTGATATTACAACGTATGGTTCCCTGCTAGCCTTATCCCAACAATAATAACACTACCCAATAATTGAATCTATTTTCTATACTTGTCTACTTTCCCAAACAAGGACTTGAATAGGCCTACTCGTTTCCAACCCGGATACCCTTAACCTCAAAAAAACAATAGGCTGAAACACGCGCTCAACACTATCAACTTTCAGGTACTCAAGCCTGTACGGATCCCCTCACTAACACTTCCACTACCTCAAATACCCTTTATTAATACACTAAACCACAAATCCACCAACTGTTCTCAAAAGAACAATTATTAACTCCCAAAAGTTAAAGCACACAAATGTAACAGATCTATCTCTCTCAAATCTAAATGGTATAGTGCTTAAGCAAAATGGATGATGGCGTTTCCATGTAACCATTCACAATAAGAAACTATAGTTATAGTGATTAGGTCATAAGTCATAAGAAACGAGAAAAATCCATTTCTTATGACTTATTCCTTATAACCTTTATGACAAGCCAAATTCTGACCAATCAGATGATGTTACTACTGTAGTCAAGTGACTTACCGCTATGTATTTCGGGTATTTTATTTTTCTCTGAGACTCAAATCAGACATTCTCAAGGAATAAATGTCAAAATGACTTTTGACAGTTGCTGCAAGGCCTAATATATTATTTAAAAAATATTAAAATAAAAATAAAATATAATATATTGATATAATAATATAAAATATATTAATATATTTATATATTAATATATTAATTTATATATAATATATTTTTATATTTATTAAATATAAAAATGGAATAATAATAGAATAATCTGGAGGGCCTTGGTTGTTGCCAACTAAAATTCGAACCGTTCAAGGCAAAATTATGATTTAGGTTGGCAGTGAACCAGTAAAATAAGAGGCTATTGTGGCCCAACCACAACGTTCAAATAAAGACATACAAACAAACAAACAAACAAACAAACACCTATGTCACTATACACTTTTGATATTTCATAATCACTATTCCATATTTCAATTGTGAATCAGGCTTGAGAGGGAGATGTGCAGGTTGAAGATGTTACCAAGGATAATTGAGATGTGGTTTGCTCTACTTGACTGAATGAAGCAAAAGCCACAGTATTATGATTAAATTATATTTAATTTGATAAATTGGAACAAATGGTGAAGCCAATGGAGTTGTAAGAGATTCCTGTCTAGAAGTCTAGGATTCCTCTAATAGTCTTGTAGACAAATCCTGCAAAGTAAGCCTGCAAGGGATTCCCCATTATTTAGTGCTATTATATAAGTACAATTGGAAGGCAACCTAGGAGCCAGTTGCCAGTGAACTCAAACTTGGCCAGAATGGTCGTACAGGCCTATTTGCTATTTACTGTCATGTATCAGAGGCGTTTATTCCATGGAAGCAAGGGAAGCTTGCATTGTTGCTTGCTGTAAATGAATGTTTTGAAAACCTACCTTGAATTTCTCTCAAAAGAAAATGAGAAATCAATGTGGTAATAAACTTATATCAGATTCAATTTTTCCCAATAAGCAAGTTAATTATATCCTCTCTATAGCTACGTACTTGATGTAGGGTATATAGATGTGAATTCCGTGTCATCATGTCGCAGCGATGACTAGAGAGAGAGAGAGAGAGCAAGAGGGCTGCTCACAAGGACTCTGCAATGCATTGCCTACACGTTGTTATGCGCAGAGTCCTAGTGAGGCCCGCCCGTGTAGTGGCCGGTCATGTATACAGTCTTCTGTGAATTCCAGGTGTAGAGCGAGATTTGTTTTATTTAATTCAATTAAGTTTTCGTCTTAGTTTCACTTATATTCAAATCTATAACATGAGTCAAATATCTGGATGCTCGATTGAACACTTTCATTTGCGTATTCAAATGAAATAAACGTGAGGAATATCATTTATATTTCACTCTTATACAAATAGATCCGTCCAACAGTCCTATGGATGTAGCGCTGTCGATTACAGCGCTGGCGCTGGCGCATTCAGGCATCAAAAAGCGTATGACTCTCACAATAGTAGAGCGCTGACCACGGTGCTTCGAGCAAGCACGTGTATTTTAATATACTGAATGGTATACCTTTTGTACAAAAAAGTAGTTGAACTGTTGAAGACGATGGATAATGAATGACGTGAATAATTGTTGTGTCGTCAATGATTTATTATTTCCCTGGTGGAAAAAAACCTCTCAGATCCATTCAAATGTTGAGAGGTTTTCAATGCCTTTCACTACTTTCCAATGGCTTGAAGGATTCTCAATGGCTTCGAGAGGTTCAAACTTAAACTTGTTAATGGCATTGAAGGAGTTTCAGATCATGTGAATGGCACTGGAAATTTAATGGATTTGAGAGGATGCTTTTTGAATGGAATTCAAAGCATTTCAGAGCATAGAACTCCAATGGAAATGAATGCATCTGAAAGGTGAATGGTTTCGAAGGGTTTTGAGAGGAAACGAGATCATAGGAATCTCAATGCATTTCAATGCTTTTCAGAGCTGAATGCCTTCCAATGCATTTGAGAGGTATTGAGATCCAGAGATTTGCAATGGAAATGAATGCATCTGAGAGGTGAATGGTTTCGAAGGGTTTTGAGAGGAAACGAGATCATAGGAATCTCAATGCATTTCAATGCTTTTCAGAGCTGAATGCCTTCCAATGCATTTGAGAGGTATTGAGATCCAGAGATTTTCAATGGAAATGAATGCATCTGAGAGGTGAATGGTTTCGAAGGGTTTTGAGAGGAAACGAGATCATAGGAATCTCAATGCATTTCAACGCTTTTCAGAGCTGAATGCCTTCCAATGCATTTGAGAGATATTGAGATCCAGAGATTTCCAATGGAAATGAATGCATCTGAGAGGTGAATGGTTTCGAAGGGTTTTGAGAGGAAACGAGATCATAGGAATCTCAATGCATTTCAACGCTTTTCAGAGCTGAATGCCTTCCAATGCATTTGAGAGATATTGAGATCCAGAGATTTTCAATGGAAATGAATGCATCTGAGAGGTGAATGGTTTCAAAGGGTTGTGAGAGGAAACGAGATCATAGGAATCTCAATGCATTTCAATGCTTTTCAGAGCTGAATGCCTTCCAATGCATTTGAGAGATATTGAGATCCAGAGATTTCCAATGGAAATGAATGCATCTGAGAGGTGAATGGTTTCTAAGGGTTTTGAGAGGAAACGAGATCATAGGAATCTCAATGCATTTCAATGCTTGTCAGAGCTGAATGCCTTCCAATGCATTTGAGAGATATTGAGATCCAGAGATTTCCAATGGAAATGAATGCATCCAGTAGCGGCTGGTGGGCTTTGAATTAGGTAGGGCGCAATCGAAGAGATAAGGCTAAGAGAAGGAGTTTGTAAGCCCAATTTCATACGTTTTGAAATGAACCATTTCATGGATTAACAGGCATTGTATGGAGTATATTATATCCAATTTGAATCGCGGTTGGTCACTTATTATTCAACATATGCGCTCGTGTATTCAATCAAATAGAGCTATAAAGATGAAGCTGAAAGGTGTAATAATACAAATGGAAACATTGTCACAGTAGTCTGGGTTTATCTATGAGAATGGTCTTCTACCCAAACCTCCGAATAAAAGAATAATAATAGTAAAAATTAACACGAATAAACGAGTAATAGCGGGTAATGAGAATATATTGATGGCAAGACATATTAGTCTGCATTACTCCATATAGGCCTATAACCTCTCAGAAATTCTACAGAGAACCATATTAGTGTGGATTGATATTAAATCATGGTCTTACTGAGTACACATATTCTTATAGGTATATACTGCCATTTCCGTAAAAAGTGCGGATATTGATAATTTTGAAGAAAAGTGGAGATTATTTCATTCTTTCAGTTCTCGATGTGGTTCTCAATAAGAATTTGATCAAATATAAGGTCTACATTATATACCACAGAGGAAATCAATATATATATATATATATATATATGTTATCAGTAAATAAAATAATAATGAAATTAAAATTGATAGATTGGCTAAACAAATGAATTTCATTAATTTAGTACTTGAACATTGAAGTGTGGCCGGGTGGGTGGGGAGGGGGACGAAGTGTCTTGTGAGATATTGGTGATTCGTGCATCATCGGTGAGCGAACGTTTCCGATACACAGTCAGTGCGATGAGCAGAGGTGGGGCTCAAACGAGTAGAGCCCATCGACTCTTGTTTTGCTGCCACAATATACACTGCATTTCACGCTTTGCGCATGTGTCAGATGTTTACAGTGACGTGTGGTTGGGCTCACTCACATCTGAGCCTCACGAGATCTACATCATACAGTAGAAACTTGCCTGTCGAATACTGAACGATTTTTTCATGTTTGTATCCAATATGAATACTATAGGTGTATTTTTACATCATATTTGAAAATTAAAATGTTTGTATTGAATTACTGTTCATTCTATTTATCGAAATTCAATTCATTACTGCCTTTTCTGGAGTGCTGCAGGGGCTCAAGCCCTATAGTGCCCATATGGACCAGCCGCTCCTGAATGCATCTGAGAGATGAATGGTTTCGAAGGGTTTTGAGAGGAAACGAGATCATACGAATCTCAATGCATTTCAACGCTTTTCAGAGCTGAATGCCTTCCAATGCATTTGAGAGATATTGAGATCCAGAGATTTCCAATGGAAATGAATGCATCTGAGAGGTGAATGGTTTCGAAGGGTTTTGAGAGGAAACGAGATCATAGGAATCTCAATACATTTCAATGCTTTTCAGAGCTGATAGTATTGCAAACATATCTCACACAACTATTTTGGATCTTCTGGATTTTGTATTCAGTGTACTTATTTATTCCTGTATATGCGCAATCACAGTAGTCGAATAATGACAGAATCAAGGTTTCACACATTATAATCTTAATTTCTTCACCTAGAAATCTTTTGAAGTTATATAGATATTTGAGTGAGCTGTAGGCTTTGGCACATTGTTTGTTTATGTGGGTACTCCAACCTAGGTTAGACTGGAACCAAAGACCCAAATTCTTAACAGTTGATACCTCTTCTATAAGTGTGTTTAAAATTTTAATTTTATATGGTGATTCGTGGAACAAAGAAATTTGATCTATTCGGCCTGAGGGTAAAAATACAGATTTTTGGGGGTTTAGTTTAAGACCATGACTAGATGAGTAATTCACAATAGCATTCAGGTCGTTATTGACTCCTATTATTATTGTCTCCAAGTCTTCTAGTTTTGAGCAGTGCACTTCCAATTGAATGTCATTTGCATATACTGCCTGATTTTGCAATTTTTCACCACTTTAGGAATATCGTACATATAAATATGAAATAATAGTGGTCCAAGTATTGAACCCTGTAGTACTCCATTCCTAACAATGAGCGGACTGGAAATGGAGATATGATTGTTATTTTTCAATTGGACGTATTGTGTCCTTGTTGTCAGGTAGCTATACAAATACTTTATGGCTGAATTAGAGAACCCTAATGCTCTTAATTTGGCGAGTAGTAATTCATGGTTAACACTTACAAAAGCTATTGAATAATCTAACAGGATGATAAATGATAGACCTTTATTAGACGTGATATTTTTCAACTTATCTGTCATGTCTATAAGTGAGGTCGTGTGCTATAGCCTTTCCTAATAGCTGATTGTTCTTTAGGTATTATGTAGTATTGGTTTGTGAAAGATACAATTTGCTTATATATTGGTTTTTCCATGACTTTAGATAAAGTAGAGAGAATACATATTGGTCTTAAATCGTTTAAACTAGTTGGATTATTTATTTTAGATAAGGGCATTATTAGTGCTGCTTTCCATGTCAGGGAATTTTGAAGAAGTTATTCAAAAGTTTATTATATCTGTAATAGCACTAATACAAAATGGTACAATTAATTTGATTATGTCTAGATTAATTTCATCTAGTCCGGTAGCATGACTTTTTATTGTGTCAATGATTTCTATAATATTATTATTATCAACCGTCTCGAGGCTGAACAGATCAACTGCAGGCTGTGTGTTATTTAATGCCTCAATTTCTTTGAGTATGTCCATTTTTAATTCAGGACTGTCACCAATTGAGTTGAAATATGCATTTATCATGTCTGGGTCATTATGCTGGGCAGGGAGTGTTGTTGGCCTATTCGATGAGATAACACTACTCTTTTTTAGGTGTCTCCATATGTCTGAACTGTGCAGGCTATTTAGTCGACTGAAATAACCAAGTTTTGCTTTGTATATTGATTGGCGTACAGTTCTTTCTTTAGGATTTTAAAGTGTGATATGTCTACATCTAGCTGTGAACGTTTGGCTGTTTTCCAGGCTTTATTTTTTGACTTGATTTTGTCCGCTTTATCAGGTGTTAGCCATGTTGTACTGTATTCATTTTCATTCATTGTTCATATACAGTGTAGGCCTACACGTATACATATATATATAACGTATACACGGCCTACACGTAAATCAAATAACCTCATCTTTCATATATTTATATTTAATTATTTTATATTTAATATATTTATAATTTATTATATTTAATAACAGCCAAATCATGGGAATTGAAAAAAATATAACATTGAACATTCTCTTTTTATATCAATGTATCAATACGGGTTTGCTTCTGCCATTGAGTTTAAACTCAATTAATGCTTCTGCTGACTAAATTCATTGAAATTATTGTTAATCCAGAACCTATGAATATTAAACCTAATTGTGCATTGATTGATTGGATAGAATTTTATTCTACCTCCCTAAGCTTCAGACTAGGGTTGTAAATTATTCGGGTTAAGGGTTCGAAGCCAGTGCCACCTTTCAAAAATATTCTGATTATTACCATATACATATATTTAGTTGGAAGGCTTTCTCCCCAGTCTCCATAGGCTGAAGTGTTCCCGCCGGGATTGACACCAAAAATTGACACAGTTACACTGTGGCCTCTGGTTTTGTCATTTTTGAAGAACTTGAATCTTAATTTACACCTCAATAAAAACTCTCGTTCAGAATGAAATTTCGTCAAAAATTATAATTAAGTCGTTTGTCAAGGGACCACGAAAAATAAACCATCCATACATGAAAATGATCCATCCTGGAAAATCTAGCAATGATTATATGGGAGTGGGTTAAGAAAAATGCATGATACAAGCAAGAAAACGTTGGATCACTCACTTCACCCCATATTCATGTTCTAGATTTCATCCTCGACAAGTAGTTTCCACCCCTTGTTTCTGCCACAATACATCACAGTGAAAAATTATTCAAATAACTACATTTTGTGCATTTCAACCAATTCAACACGTTAGTTTGAATACATAAATTGAAATATATTGCAAGTTTTTATTTAGAAGTTTAAAAATTATATTCATCTATTGAATAGAATAACTTTCCTAGGGGAGGTATATTCCACCTCCAATTGTGAATATATTCCAGTGTTGGTTGGCATCCAGTCTACCTCCTTCCTCTCACTCGAGGGAGCTGCATTTGGTTTCCCAAAAAAAAGATTGATTGTGATTTTAAAGAATATATTGATCTTTTTCTAAGAATTTTGAAGATTGGACCAATTGCAGAAGGAACTGCATATAACTTGATTCATACCTTCCATTTGATAAACATTATTTTAATTTCATCACCTTTGGATACAGCATACAGTACATGTGGTAAGAATTTTATCAGACAATAATTTAGGCATGAAGCACTGTTGTGGAAGTAATGTCTTTGTTAGGAACATAGGAACTTTGATTCTAGTGTGTGGGGTAGGGTGTATCATTTGTAAATAAAAATGAGCCATGTCCAGAGCAGAACCCTACATCCTTGCACAGATGGGGTCTAGGGGGGGGGGGGGGGGGAGTTTAAGAGCCATTTTACTCTTCTTTGGTCTACTTACAAGCATATTCAGCATAAACTATGTATATCAAGTATTCACAGGAACATATTTTACTTGGAATTCAAGACAGAATCCATTCATTACAAATCTAAATGTAAATTCATATGGTGTATTGTGCGATTTAATATTGAATATCTTCATCTCAATTTATAGTCTGATGAAATTTTTGCATATAGTAATCAAAGTACATAAAAGGCTTATAGATTGACTTTCGAGTGTGTATGATGAATGAAGCGGGAGATTTTTTTTTTAATTTCAGGACTCGATATATCATGTAACCATATAACTGAGAAATTCATCAGAAACTTTTTCGATACCGGTACTTGAAAATTTGGCCGGAAGGGGCACACTGGTTTTCATTGTTTTGCAATTAATTTCTTCAAAATGATGAGAGATACGTTGTTCCAGTGTATTTTTGTGAGTATAATTCCATATCTAAATCATTGGGAAGTTTCGTTTCAATCTCTCGAGCCTTTCCAAAGATACACTTTGCTGAATTATCAAAGAACTGCAATTCCAGAGAAATTTTCAGAACATACTTCTAAATTACAGACAATAATGAACACACATTTTTAAAAAATTGAAAAAGAACATCTTGATTTTTCATTCCGATAGAATTTGGTAGGACGGTGGAAGAACAGTTAATGATCCCAAGTCACTCAAAGTATTTCAAAAAATGTTTTTCCAAGGTAATTACGATTCTTTCATTTTACACATGACAAATATATACTCATCAGCTTTTTGATTCAAAATCTTTCAATTAAACTCAATTTTCACTCGAAATATTCATTAAAATATTTTTTCCAAGTAATTGCGATTCTTTCATTTTAAACATGGCAAATTTACTCGTTTGATTTTTGATCCAAGATCTTCAATTTTTTTTTCATGTTTCCTACGGTGACGTTCTAGTTTTGAACGCCCTTCTTTCTGCAAAGCTTGAACAGAACCAAAAGTTCTTCAAACATTAGTTTGGGGTGAAACAAAAATGTATTTGAAGGCATTAAGCCCTGCAGAGATAGAAAATAAGCATGTCAAAGTACTGGTATTTCAATTAATTTCGTAAGGTTTTAGTGCTAAATTTGGAATTTGGTACAGAAAAGAATTGGATTTTAATTTGAAAAATTCACCTTACTTACAACTCCTACTTACACATCAAGTATTTTTGGAAGTAACTTATTTACCTGTAGTCCGGCACCTTTTGAAATACCTATTGTAACTTTCAGTTACTTGAATGATTCAGTAATTTCACATTCTGAAAAGTTACATTCATTGGCAGGTAAATCTACTTTGAGAAAGTTACGTACTTGCACAACACTGGCCTAAATGTTGAGTAAACAAATGTCCACTACAGTAAACCAGTCACCATTGAGAATACACCACACAAATGAATTCACCCCAATCACAATTATTCCAAGATGCAAATCATTCTATACAATACATCAATTATAAATATTATTGATTTATTAAATATCTTCAATTAAAGCCTGTTTTGTACAATACATACAAATTAACATATCATGTCACACAGTGTTAAGGGAGGAGGCCAGTGAAATTTTCACTTTTTTCACTTTTTTTTTTTTTCATATATTTAATTTGTTATGTATTTATAATTCTTTTTTTACTCCATATTACTGATAATACTACCACAACTAATCAATTTTCGATTTATAGTCCCTGTATGTATAGTTTCATGGCCCAAAATTCGCTGTTTTGAAGCCATTTTGTAGCTATATTTTCAGTTGATTACAGACTTTTGAATCACCCACAATTTATGTTGCCAAGGTTAGTGTATTTGCTGATAGGTATCACCACTTGCTTGAGCAATCATTTCACTGTTTTTACTTTTTAGTATCCAAGAAGCTTTGGTTCACAAATTCAAACTGTCAGACTAGAACCATCTAGAACGAAACTCCAGATTTTACTTTTTCCCTTGCGTTTCACTTCACACGTTTTACAGTCTTTTGTCATTTCTGTTGGTTTGAGTCATTTATGAAATGGGTAAGAACAAGAAATTGTATATAAAGAAAACAAAGAAAGAAATATCCAATGCTGCTAGGGTCAATTCTGAAAAGAGAGCTATTTTCAGCCCTAGGCCAGCGGATGATGTTTTGAATGAATCAGGTAAGCCTAAAATTACAACAACAATACTCATTCATAATACTCATCTGTTGGGCATATGATTGTTATGTAACTATGACTGCTTGTTTGACTTATAGCTGGACAAATAGATGTAGGCATATGTACCGGTACGCTAACTGTACCCAGTAACAGCAAACGTAGGCCTAGGCCTATTCCCGGGCTGGCAGAAATACCGATAAGCCCAGGTGCAGCTTCCGAGAGTTCTTCAGACACAGAATACATGTCAGGTGTGGAAGAACTAGAAAACTCGACTGTTGAGGAGTGTCAGCCTTCAACAAGTACCGGTACTGGAGTGTCAGACAATATTTCTGAACGTGAGCCCACGCCCGTTGTCACTGGCCCGAATAAGAAGAGTGAGCGTATACAGGCAGTGTACGCTACTGCGGATGATCCTGTTACCATGCCATCTGATAACACTGTAGAGTATATTATAGCAAATATTGATACATATTCTGAATTATTGAGTCACTGCGTTTGTTCCATCTGTAAAGTGCACAGTTTGACTGTTACTAAGACGCACTCAGCTGGATTAGCTCACAAATTGTCACTTCACTGTGAACTATGTGGAGATATCAATAGATCAGTGTATACGTCAGCCCGTATGTCGACCGGTTCATCGCGTCCTGGGTTCGATGTGAATCGGCGAGCCGCAGCAGCTATGACACACATGGGAAAAGGCTACTCTGGGTTTGAACTATTTTCCACCATCATGGGATTGAATCCGATGAGCAAAACCTCCTACGCGAGCCATTTGAAAAGTTATAGCAATGATGTCACTAGTCAAACATCATTTTTGGATGAAGCGCGTCGAGCAGTGAGAGAAGCGTACGCTAATCTGAACCCATCGTTGCTACTGGATGCCATGATAGAAATTGCTGTGAGTTTTGATGGTAGTTGGCACAAAAGGGGTTTCACGTCCAAGTATGGTTTCGCTGCGGTAATCGATTTACTTACAGGATTTGTCGTAGATTTTGAAGTGCTATCGAAGTATTGCCAGTCCTGTGAAATCGGGAAGTCGGAACTGGGTGAAGATTCTCCAGAATATCAAGTCTGGTACAACGGCCACAAGTCATCTTGTCAACAAAATTACGAAGGTTCATCTCCTGCGATGGAGGTCACTGCAGCCGATAGGCTGTGGCGAAGGTCCGAATCCTTCGGAATGCGGTACACCACTTTACTGTCTGACGGTGATGCCAAGACATTCAACCATCTTGTGAAGGAACAGATTTATGGCCCAGATGTTAGTTTCGAAAAAGAAGAATGCTTGAACCACGTTGCGAAGAGACTTGGCACTGGTCTTCGTAATGTGATTGCTCACGAAAAAGGTCAAGGAGTTACTCTCGGAGGTCGCTCTTATGGAAGCCTGAAACCTGACGTCATCAAATCTCTGACTAGGTATTATCGTAATGCTATTGTCAATAATATGCACAGCACCAATGAGATGAAGACCGCAATATTTGCAACACTCTACCACTGTTCGTCCACTGATTTGAATCCGCGGCACCATAAGTGTCCAACAGGCGAGAATACGTGGTGTTTCTTCAACAAAGCATTGGCTAATAATTCTAAACCTGGAAACCATAAAGATTACATTGGGACTCCATTATCAAATAAAGTTGTGACCAAGATCCTGCCCGTCTATCAGCGCCTTGCGTCAGATTCCCTACTTGAACGGTGCTTACTCGGACGGACTTCGAACGCAAACGAAAGTTTGCATAGTACCATCTGGCGCAGATGTCCGAAAGATACATTTGTCTCTAAAATGCGTATCGACATGGCTGTTGTGGAAGCCATCTCTGTTTTCAACAACGGATGTAGTGCATCAGTGAAAGAAAATATGGCAAATGCAAAACTTTCTCCAGGCCATTCCACAGCATCCTTGACGAAGAGACGAGACAAACGACGGGTGGGAAAGAGCCAAGTTCGTGCAGCATTGGCCTTCGAGAAGATGCGACATATAAAGAAGCTGGCTATGCTGAGAGCTGAAGAAAAACTGAAGAAAAATGAGGGTCTCACGTATGGGGCTGGTGCCTTCTAGTATGCCAGGCAAGGAGTTATGAGGAACTGACTTACTAAATCTCAACTCGAATCTGCAAATGTATTTTCTGGGATATATTTTTTCGACAATATACAATATGGAGAATGATGCAACTTCTATAATATTTTATGAAACATATCCATTTTTTTTGTGAATATTTTTGAATACATGCTCAATCATTGACAGTTATCTTTGTCAGTTATGTCTGATGGAACTATTGCAAATAATTGTATAACTTGAATACCTTTGAAATGTATTGTTTCAAAAAATTTGCTGAGGAATACAATCTTGAAATATACTGATAGTATGTCACATATAAGAGGATGATAACTGTTGTTCATTACTGTATCATTTATCTCCATTTTAAAATGAAAAAAAAAAATGTAAAAAAATAATTACTCGAATGAGGGCTTTCTTCATCACTATTCGTGAAAATTCATAAAAAATTTAATTCCAAGGCAAATTTTGGATAAATAATTTTGAATTATTTTTTTTATTTTTTGTTGCCCATCAAATGATAATCCACTGAATTTTCATCCACTTTGTTGGTATATTTAAGAAGTTGGGATTTTCACTGGCCTCCTCCCTTAAGACAATGAAACCATATACTGTAATTACAAAACTTAACACCGATAGGCAGTGGCGTTGATACACAGAAGGGGAGCCATTGCCCCCTCCCCCCAGTTTTGGCCAAAGGGGGTGGGGTGGTAAAGAGGGGCACGACAAAAGTTTTGTACAGACTATTTCATTACGTTGGATCTTGTTGAAATTTACTGTGTAAAAAATAAGAATTCTGTGCTTTCTGTTTTGGAGCATTATTAGTTTATTACTTGTACACAACATGGCTATGAAATCTTTCAAGCGATATTACATTGAAATGAGATCTAGTTGGAATTTACTTTTTGTGGGAGTATTTGTTACTGAGAAATAGCATAACATTAATTTTGAGTGATATTAAAGTAATTTAGAATGACCTAATTTGAAGTTTGGCATGCCCTTTCAAGTTGTAGGTGTCTCCAATGTATGTTGTTCGTGAGATTGCAAGTACCGGTATATATTTGTACTCAATTTGTGAGATGTAACAATTGAGGAATCAATACTTACTACCATATTTACACAACCTAAAGATGAATGGATAACTTTTACAAATATACAATTAAAAACTAAAAAGATTTGTTGAAAATGTATCCACATAATACTTCTTATTGTACGATATACCGTATATGCTCTTCTTGAACTGCTGAATATGATTTTTTCAGAACTATGAATTTAGTGATGAAAAGCAGATTTCATTCCTTTCATATTTGACATAGCATACCGTTATTACACGAAATGTTTTAAGAAAATGGATTTCATGGAAAAAACGATCACTAGCCATAACTTGCATGTCACTAACTTTACATAGATTTAGGACACTTCTCAGTGCATGTAATTATTAATTAATAACAATGTAAATTTTTCAATAAAACCTGATTAATGTTTAGAAACTCAAACAAAACCAAATTAAAACAGATGCGGTGCTTGTGAATGGCCTTTGTTAGTCCCCCCCCCCACCACCACCCACATTACTCTTTGGTTGCAGACTTGCCCCCCTCCATCTTTCAAAGTGTTCTGCCCCCCCTTCCCCCCCTGATATGTAGTGGATAGTGTCTTGTATGTTCACTGTAGAAGCAACAAGTGATTTCTACATATGTTGCTTCTACAGTAATCAAGACAGCCGAAACGTCAATTGTATATACATAATTCTATCATGTGTTTAGTGAATTATTGACATAAATTTAACATATTTTCACTTAGTAGTCACACCTTTTTTCTTCCAATGGGCTTCCATGATTATCGAGTTCATCAACTCGGTAGACTGCTGTTCTTTCTTTCCCTTTCGACACAAATTATATACCTGGCCTCAGAATATTTTCCCATGTGCCATTCTGCTCCATTTGATAATTGAGGATTACAATTCAATATCAAATTGCAAAAACCAATTGTTGATTAAATGGATATGAAATGTTCAGATTATTGATATTAACAACAACAGTGAAATTTAGAGTCCAATATTATACAGATACAGTATACATAATCCAAAAATTGAAAATGCATTTTCTGGATACAGACATTAGAAGTCTTTAAAAATAGTTGGATTCATAATGAATTTCTACATCAAAAGGCCCATTCACAATGCAACGCTAACACTGACATTAACATGAACACCAACATTAACAAGAACATGAAACAAATGTCTGTTCACAATAGGAGAGGACATCAACGTAAACAATAACCAACAGCCAATCAGAAGTTCAGATTTTTCGATTTGACTCGATTTGACAGATGGGCCTATTCGAAAATGGATTTAGATGATTCTGCTTTTCAGTATTGTATGTTTGGAGTTTTGATGGGCTATACCTATATTTTATACTGTTGTACTGGACCTAGAAGTCAAAGATCTGGGCTCAATCATTGAATGTTTGAAAAAGAAAGGGGAAACAACCTAAAATTAAAATAGGTTAGGGACTCTTGCCAAAGTCGAAACAAGATGGAGGGACAAGTTCCGAACAACATCGTGATGGCTTCGTTGTACTTCGCCACTAGTTGTTTTTATTCGGAAATTGAAGGATTCTGATTGGCCAATTCTCACGTTTCGACACTAACGTCAACATGAAAGCTTGGAGCTTGCAAGGTTTCATGTTCATGTTCATCTTAGCGTGGTGGTTGTGAACGGATCAACGACATCCCACAAGGCAAACATTTCTCGCGTTAATGTCAGTGTTACATGTTAGTGTTAGCGTTGCATTGTGAATAGGCTCACTTCTATGAATTTTAATTCTATATTAAACGAGAACTGAGGAATGAATAAAGTTTTTCACTTCTCAATTTGTCGGTTACTTATATCTTCATTATACAAAAATAACAGTCTGCCTCTTTAAAAATGGTAGTCAAACGACACAGAAAATTGAGATGATACAATGAATGAATAGGTTGATATAACTATGGGTAGAGAAATTATTGAACACCTGCTGAAATGTATGACAATATTTTCATTGTTAACGTTGGGCTAATCTTGGATTAAAACCATATCAAACATTTCAATTTTATGAAATGAAAACAATTCTTTTGTTGATAGGCCCATATTCAGAGATGAACTCTTGTCGAAAAAAATCCTCCTTTTTTATACTGAATAATACTGGATATAGTTCAACATATAGTTTCGGTCCTGTAGTGTAAAATGTATTATGTCAATCGACGTATTCGGTACCATCTACACAGTGAGTGCGTGATGTGTAGACTTATAAACAGTACACACATTCAAATACAACTAAAATGCAAAAGATACTTGATATTACATCCTTCAATACAGTGGCGATAGTGAGAATTGATTATTGTTTGCTTAACGACCTCACCAACGGCTAGGTTGTACAGGGGGGATGAATGAACTGGTGATTATGAAGCTATGAAGTGATAATAAGTGAGAGGTTGCTTACAAAAACCCATGCCTTATGCAGGATTTGAACCCACGACCAATGGTGACTTCAGTTTCAGAAGCGGTGCCGCAACTGACTGATCTACCGAGGGCGGCGTATAGTATAGATAGCAGTGGAGATAGCAGTAAAGTGATCGATATTCTAACATGGGTAGAATGTCTTTGAAAAGTGTATTTGAAATACAAAATACTAAAATAATACATATTTGAAATCCATATTGTCTAAAAATATTATGCCAATTATGCATTAGGGTATAAAAATTGAAATTGAAATTATTAGCTAAAAAATTCAGAAATAGAATGAAAATTGATGAAGTATATCATATATCATATATATTATTAATTTTATTATTATATATATATATATATATTCATTCATGATACAGTACAGCAGTGCTACATTCAATTGCTTTTGCTTCAATAATTATTATAAATCACTTAAATCTTAATAATTATGAAAACAACAAATTGGCCTGAGTAGAAGTTGTTCAAAACATTTTCATTAAGATTGATGATCGATAAAACGATAAGACGATAACTATAAATTACGAATTCCCATATGAAGAAAGAAATTTTATTTTGAAAATACAAGTTATATCAGAAATTCGTATTTGAAATTGTTTTATAAAATACATTGAAGTTGGGCCCATATTATATTGAATACAAAAGTGTCAAAAAATACATAATATTCCAAATACATGTATTTTTGATGCTGCCCATCTCTTTGAGGGTTTGTGATATTTCTTACAATCTAGGCCAATATGTAATTTCTATCTCAATGCAGTGATAACTTGAAGTACCAGTAACAACATTTTACCGGTCTCCGCTCAAAGTCGTACTGTCAAGTTGTCACTGTGAAAAAGTCAAACAAAAATTAAGGTCTGCGAAGTAAATTTTTGCTTTGTTGATATTCAAGTACCGGTAAGAAAAATGTGTAGGTTTATATGTGTACAGTATCAGTTTTCACTAGGTTTATGACACAATTTAATGTTCTAAATTAGGTTCAAAATATAATTTGGAACTGCAGTCAATAAATTTGATCACATGTTGATATCACTTTGGGCCTGCTTAAGTATATATCCAATTCAATGGTATATCCAATGGCCTAATGAGCCTGCCCAATTCCTAAAATTCCATAAATACATTATGTGGATGGTATTATTTACAAACTTGCTTGAGCTACAATTATTGACATCCCCCTACATGGATATTGAATATAGAATGAGCATTTCAGATGATAAAAATACTGTACAATTGAACTGAAGTATAGATCTATCATTCATAACTGAGAAATTAACAATCTCCTGACATTTTCGAATATTGCCAGCAATGTTCAGAAGTTGAACAGAATTTACTTGGTATTGATTTAGCTTAGTTTGGATACACAACCCTAAAACTAGATTTTAACAAATAATGACAATACAGTATTTATATCCCCAATTTTAGAGAAAACTAGAAATTTTCATCTCAATTTTAGAAATTTAATTGATTTATTTGTAGGCCTACTTCAGGATTCGGCTCTTTTGCTTAGTCGTGACGTAGACATTAGTTGATAATGATTAGTGATTATGTTTTTACTTTTCATATAGAATCAGTAATGCCTACATCATGACTTAGTGTCCGTTGAGGACCTAAAATTTAATGATCATTCCTGAAATTGAGATGGTGATTTTAAGCTTTCTAAAAAATTATATACATATATATCTCAAACCCAAATAACCAATTAAATTGGGCCAGGGGGTGTTTCCACCATTTTTCCTAGGGCAGACTTCTCACATCAATCAGTTCCTGCCAGTTCCGACTTCTTCCTCCTCCTCTTCACTACTGCTAGGCCTATCCTCTGTTTCTTCTTCTCTTCCTACGAGTTCCCTCCATCGTTCTCCATTCTCCCACCATCTTTCGTGTCCCACTTCTTCTCATTGTTCTCCTTGATTGACTACCCGGAACTTGGCTCCCTCCTGCCACCTTTCTCTTGGTCTTCCAACTCTTCTCTCAGCTCCATTGTTTTCTGCTTTCATCGTTATTATTATTATTATTATTATTATTATTATTTTTAATACCACGGATAAGCCTGAATCAGGCTTCGTGGATTTTTGTGAACGCTCATTGATGTATGCCTACACTTAAAAAAATAAGGAATTTCAACTTCAAATATTATTTCAACTCTTGCAATTGCACATAAATGCACGGTGGCAAGTTCCCTAACTAAAACATCGCTCTCGGTATTCTCTCCTTTTCCATTCCCCGCATATGCCCGTACCACCCAAGTCTCTCCCTTTCCAATTTACATGATATTCATTTAAAATTATTTTAAAATATTCATTTCATATAAAAAATTATATTTATTAATGTCGTCATTATTCATTGAAATCTAGTTTCAGGGTTAGGATGTTCTTGGAGGACTGAATAGCGTGATCTCATTCGACTTCCAAATAAGAATGATGAATTCTAGTAAATAAGATGGAGAACAAAACATGTTTTCAAGTGTTGTAGTCTTTAGTGAACGACCATGTACATATTTACAGTAATTTTTGTCCATAGCATCAACGTGAGTCACACTGCGATCGTAAAGTCTTGATTCAAGCTCGCCATCGCGAAGAGTCTTAACTTGTGTGTTGAGTCGATATCACATTCAGCCTCGCTTGGTTCTCTTCCATCCGAAAACCCGGTCGGTGGCTCGAGCTTGCGACCGAGAACGAAAGCTGTTGGTGCTTTTCGAGCGCCATTTCCACAGCTACCTCCTCTGTAATCCAAGCACACACATCATGATAACAGACTTGGTGTGGATAGGAAATAGCTTGAGTCTAGATATAATATAAATAGATGAGTGGCTAACCACTCGACAACCAGGCTAGGAAATCACAACCCTAACTCCCAGGCAGGGTTATTTCCAGGTTACCCTGCACAGATAATTGTGTATATGTGGCCTCTTATAACATTTTTAGTAAAAAAAAAAGGGATCTATCAATTGATATATTGTAGTGAAACAATAAATTTGCCAATATTACTATCATTTAGTATTCAGAGGCTTGTCAATATGACACACTTGAGGAAACAAAGCCTAGAACAAGGTTCTGAAATATCAGCTGACTAGTATATTATTTTTAAATATATTAATATAATTATATTTTTAAATATATTTAATATTATATATTTTAAATATATTGTTGAAAGAAAAACAAATCTTTTTCTCAATTCAGCTCCAGGGTGTCAGTACACCTCCTATGTCATTATGACGTAACGCTGTTGAAATATTAGATGCAATTCGTAATAGAAAATATGAGGACAGATATTTGCGTTGACGGCTTGACAGAGCGAACGCATGGACGCATATACACAGCCGTCAAGTGGTTAAGATTTTTTCCGAATTCTTAGTGTTTATACTCTCTCATTTCAATACAGTGAAACCTCTATGCATCATTCCCGGATCTATCATTCATTTTTTCTAGCCCCACTCACATATAATCAATGTTACATTTTCCTGGATGGATAGTTTTCCTGGATGGATGGTTTCATTCTCCTGGTCCCTTGAAAAACGATGGATAGAGGCTTCACTGTACAAGCAAAGGCAGAGATAAGTTGTGAATGAAATCAAGGTTGACAGGAAAAATACAGAATTAGCACTGGGCATTCAATTTTAGAAAACCTTGGGTACAAGTTGCACAATCAATTAATCCAGAATTTATAATGGTAATATATTCTTTGAATTTAACTTAATTCTCATTTCATCTTTTGTGTTTCTCTTTCCTGGGATGAAGGGGTTTTCACTCAAAACAAAGACAATCCCATGTAATCCAGGACAAATGGTCACTCTAGTTTCAACGAAAATAATGGATATGATTTTTTTCCATATCTATTGAAATGATCAACCAGAATTGTAGCTGCATAAAGAGAGCTGTGGGAGGCTAGATGGAACAGTATCATTATGGACTCATCAAACTTCAAAGTATAAACTATATCATTAGCGAAACAAAAGTGTGACATTCTCGATTAATTTCATACAAACAAATTGCTCATCTTATGAGTATACAGTACAACACAAATGCCACATTGACTTAGTTATCAATATACCCTATGTATACATATTTTGTGTCAAAAGAGGTCACCTTCAAATGTGTGTACGTCTATCATTGTAGATCGTGATGTCATGAATAATTCAGAAGGCAATCATGGGAGGAATTGATCTTCGAAGCCACTGTGCAATAGTCATCTATCTTGTTTCTGTTACATGTTGTCATACCAGGGCTTTATTTGAAGCTGCCCATGGCATGGTACGTTGTATGCCTTCAGATGCGTGGAGGCCAGGGTTCAAATCCTACTACAAACCACTAGAGTTCAAAATAATAAAAAGTAAATAGGCTTTTGGTCACAGGATGTAGGCCTAGATAGTAAGATTTTTTATATTGCGCATGCTTTTGAGTAGCAGCTTCAAAGATCAATGCCTCCCATGAATGTCTTGGGATAGTCCTACCTTGACTTATTATGCCGTGATCTGGGAATAGATTTCCGCTCACATATTGGTGACGGCTCTGTTGACGTACTTGACTCGTGAGTGCGACGAAGAAAATCTAGAGGAAAATGCACTCAATCTTTACTGTCACTATCCATGTGAGCTAAATGATATGATTACTATGGTATTACCCATATTACTTATTTTCATTCACTATTATTATAAGTTATTACTTTATTATTGGAACTAATTTTGATCTGAAATGTTCATTTAGGACAAAAATACAAAGAAAGTAATGATTCCTTTGCTTCCATGGAATGAGCGCCACTGCATGTGAAATAAAATACTGAGGACACCTTAAAGCCTAACAGAAGTCTCATAATTAGTTGAAAATGTGAATAGCATATACTATTATATGAATCACGACATTATAAAAAAATTACTTGCTTCCAGTAATTTCAATTACCGGTACTTAATGAAAATGTCATTTGTCGCACGGGTTTTGGATACCGAGGGGTGGTATGTGACTTCATCCAAGAGAACTATAAAATACCGGCGCTTCACAATATAATGAAACCCTCAGCCCACGCCATCACATCACTTACTGTGGGTCCAGCTATTTCACTTTCAGCAAAGACAAATATATCGCCTTTTTATTTCAAGCTTTCTTCTAAATTTCACCACTTTCACCACTTGTCTATGTTTATATATGTTTCTCTTGTTAGAGGAGTCCCAAGTTTATTGTACGTATACTTCATCTGATGGATGAATTTAATTGATAGTACGGAAGAAATGTGAAGTCAATCGGACATTTACTTTAACCGTGGTGATTTTTCTGAATGTAGTCTGCATAACGAAAACCTGACCGACTCGCTACCCTCAGTGACGTCATTGGGGGTTCAATACCTAACCATCGCTATAGCAATAGCAGCATGAGCTACAGTTGCGTTGTTGGGTATGAAATAGGTATATTATAGCTACAAATATTTAAATAAATGAACTTTAAATAACAGTTCGTAATACGTACTGGCAAGTCCGGATGTAATATAATGTTGGGGATGTTACACGAGCAATGCACACAACTTCAAACTCAATTTGATTTTGACATCTCACTAGGTACGTCAGGTTGGTGGTGTCAGGTTTGGTAGACCCAGCTAACTCGCTTGGCTGCCTTACAGTCGACAGTGGTCGATTCACTATACCCCCAATATCATCATAGGCTTAAAAGTCGGGCATTTGGGGAAAAATCAAAATGGCTCGAGTTGGATTAGAAAAATCTTCCACAATAACGATTACTTGAACATTTCTCTTCACCAAATTAGAAATACTTGTTTCAAAGTTGGACCCAGACTGCAAAGTTCAAATTGAGGTATGCTTGCTTAAAAAATAACAAGTTCAGTGAAACCTCTATACATTGTTCCCGGAACCATCGTTTCCCTGCTTGTATCATTCATTTTTTCTCACCCCACTCCCATATAATCAATGTTAAATTTTGCCGGATGGATGGTTTTCCTGCATGGATGGTTTTATTTACCTGGTCCCTTGAAAAACGATGGATAGAGGTTTCACTGTATTCTATGCATAGATGGGAGATGTATTTGAAACTTGAGAGTTATCTATGACATCACTGAAGATGTTACATACCGAAAATGAAATATGCCTCATATGAATTTATTATGGGGTAATAATGATATGTACGGTAATAATAGTAGGGCATATATAGTTCATTTGTCTGTTATATCACAGTAGATGAAAAAAAATTGAAAGTATGTTCAATATTTACATAAAGAGGCTTCATTGATAACCACTACAAATTTAATGCCGGCTCCAGACATTTTTGAAGATGTCGTGGCTCATATAATAACCTACACTATTCACACATTCAACTAATTAAGAGATTTTTGATGGACTTTGGATATAATTATTTCTTTGAAGAAAACACATTTGAAATCTTAGAACTAACTAGACCTGAGCCCAAAAAAGGTAAGCAACACTAATCAATTCCTGTTAACTCTGATGGCAATATAACCTCACATTATAAATGAGTATTCTGTAAAACAAAGAAGGATATTGGAACATAATCAAAAACACTGTTTCACGCAAAAAAAAAAATGAGAAGACAGCAAGATTCGACCTGGTAATCTTCAGTTTCTGCGATCCGAGTGCAATACGGCCTAGCAATTATGGCCATATGATTCAACGTATCTCTTACCCCTTGGAGATGCGAGTATTGTGTTGGGGCCTATTACAGGTCTGTACAGATGCTTACAGGATACGCCAATGCCCTACAAAGGGGATATAGGTGTACGCAAAGTGTATGTAAGAGATGGCCCGGAGGCCTTACCTAATGCAGTAATGCACAAAAAGGAAGAGGACAATGGATATTCCATCTTATATTATTTCTAGCAATTGTGAGACTAATATTTCTTGCTCCCCCGCAATTCTTAAGAACCTATAATATCACATTCAATTACTTGAAATTTAGAAAAATTTCCTGCGGAGCAAAATGAGGGCCTTCCCCACATCCCTTGACGGTCGCTATTATATATGTTTCATTAACTTTATTGCCGGTAGGTGGTAGGGCCTACAGCCATGAATATTATGCAGAAAACATTTTAACAATCCTATTTTTCAAAGTGTACATACCTACAGTATAACCAAGTGTTACTCACATTTTTATCTATATTTTCACAAATGAATTGAGTCTAGTAGTTAACAGTGCATGAAAATAGATGGCAAGGTTACGGTTGTTGACCTGATCTTCCACCTAATCAAGTATTTTCAAATTTTCATAACAGGCCATACCTATTGCAATGTTCTGCGCATGCCTATGATAGGGAAAAGAGAATTACAGAATATATAAATAAGAGATGAATACTGGCAAACAATACTAACTTACTGTGATGCACCGGGCCGGTGGAGTGATCGAGATGATTTGAGGACTCTGTTCGGCTCGAAGTACAATGTTCTGTGTCCCCCGTGTCGCTATCCGATCCCAATGTGTCATACTCTTCACTCTCCGATTTCAACGTCTTTACTTTACGGTGGCCAGATCTACAGCGGATTTTACCTTCGCACTGAAACAGTGGGGAAAATCAAAATATAAACAAAATTGAATGTTTTGATAAATTAATATGTAAATTAATTCTACACCAATTATTACAGTGGGACGTCGTTAGTACGTTTTTCAGGGAACCACACTGAAAAAATCTATTGAAGTGAAAAAGTCACTGATGGAACTATTAAACATATTTTTTTTGAGAAAAAATAACACTCAGAGTTGGTGAATTGATGAACAAGTAACTTTTATTGCATTCAACGATGGACTGCAAGGTTGTGTTTTGTTGGTGATTGCAAAATCACTTTTGCACCAAGATTATCGTGATACTTTTCATGATATTTTCAAATTTAATTATTTGGCAATGAGTGCGGAAAGGTAACGAAAGTGGAAACGCAGTGTTTCCACATTTACAATGGAAAAGCATCAGAAGATCAGTTATTTAGGTTTCCAAAGAAAATGATAGGTTCACATCGTAGAACCATCATATCAAGAAGCTATCAACTTCAATGAAATACGTATTCTGCTGCCAAATTGATAGTTTCTCAAACTATGCCGCTATCATAATATGTAGTGAGTTAAGTGAATATATGATACGTGATATACAATAGTCATTCCAGAGGCCGGAATTCGAATACCGACATGGTCGACCATCCTGACAGAGATTTTTTCGTGGTGTCGCTCTGTCGTTCACTTTAATAGTGGGAATAGGCCATGACCGACTTCTTCTCACTATTCAAAAACACCAAATGAAATAAACTTTCATCATTCTGTAACGTCAATAGATCTTAGTCAGCTGTACAATGCATTGCCCAGCATCGGTAAGCCCAATATGAGGAGATGAAATGAAAGATATAATAATAAATGTAGACACATTGTTCACAGTATAGTCTGGGTTCACTTTTGAGAATGGTCTTCTACACAAATCTCCGAATAATGAAACAATAATAGTCAAAATCAACATGAATAAGCGAGTAATAGCAAGTGATGGGAATATTATTATGGAAAGACTTATGTTAGTCCATACATAACTCAACTCTTCATGGAAATTCAAAGAAAATCTTCAGAGAACTATATAAGTGTAGTCCAATGTGAAATCATAGTCTTACTAGGTACCGGTACACATATTCTTAGGTATACGTACTGCTATTTACGTAAAAAGTGGAGATATTATTATTTTGAAGACAAGATGAGATTATTTTATTCTTCTAGTTTTCAATGCAGTTTGCAATGAGAATCTTATTAAATGAATGATACAGAGGAAATTGATATATTTCATCAACATACAATTTTTTTTCAATAACATCAAAACTTGCTACAAAATCATTGTTCCCCTATTAAGGCTATGGATGAAAGATAGGATCTTTTGAACGGGTCACAACAAGGGCGATCTTAACACCCCATTTTAATTTTTCAAAACCAACGAACTTCAACACCAGGACTGCGCTGTCTGTGACCATAATTTTCCGCCGTAGATAAAATATTATAGAATTATGAATTGATAGATTGGCTAAGCAAATGTATTCCTTCATTTTAAAACTTGAAGACTGAAGTAAGGCCGGGGTGCGGAGAGGAACATTGGTGATTCGTGCATCATTGGTGAGCGAACAAGCGGACAAGCATTTCCGATTCCGATACACAGTCTGTGAGATGAGCTGAGATGGGACTCAAACGAATGGAACCCATCGACAGCTTTTTTTGCAGCCAAAAAAACAGTTCATTTTACACACGAACATGCGTCAGATGCTGACAGTAACTCGTGGTTGGGCTCACTGATATGAGAGCCCCACGAGATTTACAGCGTGCAGTAAAAACTTACTCGTCAGATACTGAACATTTTTGTACGTTTGTATCCAATACGAATACTATAGGTATATTTTCACATCATATGTGAATATTATAATTAGGGGTGGGCACTAAATCGATTTAATAGATTTGATTAATCGATTATGCAAAATATTCGATTAATCGATATTGCTATTGAATAATCAATATCTCCGATCTGTACCATATTATGAAAATGCCGCTTTTCGAATTGCCTCACGCGCGAGCACAGGTTAGTAGGCCCGCTGGTTAACGAGGTATTGATACTGGCCAAAGAAACGGAAGTTCGAGGCCATCACCAAAGCGATTCAACTAGTTGCTAAAGATGGCGTCTACATCTAGGAGTGGGAAGGAAATGCTGTTTACGCCTCCGAATTTGAGAAGTGATGTGTGGTTGAATTTTGAGTTTTGTGCTGAGAATCAAGATTCAACTTCACTTCAAATCTTGAATACAGATTTTGTATACTGCCACCACTGTGAACGAGAGATAACATACTTTTCTAATACATCTAACCTCAAACAACATATTACGCGATGCATAACGAGAACTTTCAACAACCAATGAGAAGAATTCAAATTTAAAATCGTGAAATGAGCGGCAAACTACAGAAATACGAAAAACCAACTTTGTAAAAACTTGATGGTTTTAATTGATTATTTAATCGAAATGACCA
>OZ023327.1:28569811-28627311 GCA_964007535.1 Brachyptera risi
ATATATAATATATATATATATATATATATATATATATATATATATATATATATATATATATATATATATATATATATATATATATATTATATATATATATATATATATATATATATATAATATATATATATATATATATATATATATATATATATATATATAATATATATATATATATATATATATATATATATATATATATATATATATATATATATATATATATATATATATATATATATATATATATATATATATATATATATATATATATATATATATATATATATATATATATATATATATATATATATATATATATATATTATATATATATATATATATATATATATATATATATATATATATATATATATATATATATATATATATATATATATATAATATATATATATATATATATATATATATATATATATATATATATATATATATATATATATATATATATATATATATATATATATATATATATATATATATATATATATATATATATATATATATATATATATATAATATATATATATATATATATATATATTATATATATATATATATATATATAATATTATATATATATATATATATATATATATATATATATATATATATATATATATATATATATATATATATATATATATATATATATATATATATATATATATATATATATATTTATATATATATATATATATATATAGTATATATATATATATATATATATATATATATATATATATATATATATATATATATATATATATATATATATTATATATATATATATATATATATATATATATATATATATTTATATATATATATATATATATATATATATATATATATATATATATATATATATATATATATATATATATATATATATATATTATATATATATATATATATATATATATATATATATATATATATATATATATTGGGGTTGCTATTCGATCAAAAAAATGCAAGCAATATCAAAATGTGTCATATCAAAAATCGATCAAGAATATTGAAATATTAGGAATTCCATTGGATATCGAATGGAAATGGTATCATATATTCATCAAAATAATCAAATCTTTTTTTGGTCTGAATCATGTTTTTTAGTCGTCTGTAATCAATTTGTGACGCGTAGTGATGATCATCCGCCTCTGCCTTCACACTCACACCACAGCTCGATAATCTGTGCTCACACTCCAAGTGTCAACATACGACTAATGACCGAGAACCACACAGAATGGTCACAACTCACAATTATAGGGAGACTGTTGGTTTTCAGTGTTGCAGGGTATGAAAACCCTGCGATTTTCTTACGTTGGTAAAAAAATTAATTTTTCAACTTTTTTTTGTATTCGGAAAGACTACGCTAGCTTTATGTATCCCTCTCCCCTTATCATTTATGCATCTTCCAATGATATAGAAATGTCCACTGATAATAAATCAATTAGTTCCCAGTCAATTATTTTCTTTCATAATTTAGGTATTTAAAAAAGAGTGATGACAGAATAAAGAATATTCCTTCTGTTTGTTCTATCTTCTGAATTTGATAAACATGATCATGAACGTATTATTTTCATCAAATATTCATTGTTTGAGCTTGTATTTTCTTGTATTTTCATTCATATTGGGTTTATGACACACTGAACTGATGACTAAGATCTATTGGCGTTGTTGAATGATGAATGAGATGACGAGAAGGAAGGTTATTCTATTAGGTGTTTTTGGATAGTGGGAAAGAGTTGGTCATGATGGCCTTTGTTGGAGAGCTATCCCAGTATCAATCTGAACAAGAGAGGGAAACTCAAAGTCCTCGAAGTCGCTGCGCAGAAGCAAGCGCAATAGTCGTCTGCAGTAAAAGCGTGAAACTGGCAAAAGATTGAACTAAAACAAAATGAAATGATAATTAAATTAATTATATAGGAGTGTGTGTAAGGTCAAGTGGGAAGAGGAAGGCAAAGGAGACGGCATGGTGGAGCGAGGAGGTGAGGAGGGTAGTTAAGCAGAAACAGGAAGCTTGGATCAGGAAGGAGAAAGATAGATCGGCGAGAAATATATCAGATTACTTAGAGAGGAAGAGAGAGGTTAGGAGCATAATTGAGAAGGAGAAGAAGAGGACAATGGTAGAGCTTGCCGAGAAGTTGGAGAAAGATAGCCAGGGAAATAAGAGAATGTTGTATGGAATTATGAAAGAAAAGCGGAGAGACAAGGAGGAGCAGAAGATCATGTATGATAAGAATAATAAACTGATTCGAGAACCTAGTGAACTGAAGAGAATGTGGAAAGAACATTTTGATGAGCTATTGAATGCAAAAGATACACGGGCAGAAGAAGTGGAGGAAGCGGCGAAGGGAGGAGAGGACTGTGTGGAGAGGGTGTCAAGAGAGGAGGTAGCACAGGCAATAAAAAGGATGAAAAATGGTAAATCAGCAGGAGCAGATGAGATAGTGGTAGAGATGATGAAGGCAGCAGGACAGTGGGGGGTGGATTGGGTGTATCGTGTGATGGAGGCAGCATGGCAGCAGAAGAGAGTGCCGGAAGATTGGGTGAAAGGAGTAATAACAGTAATATTCAAGAAAGGAGACAGAAAAAGAAGTAAGAATTACAGAGGAGTGACGCTGATGAGCCAGGCAGCCAAGCTGTATGAACGAATTATTGAAAGAAGGATGCAAGTGCTAGTGGAACCCATGTTAAGGGAAGAGCACTATGGGTTCAGAACAGGCCGATCAACAGTAGATTTGATATTTGCTGTCAGGCAACTGGTAGAAACAAGGTGGGAGGAGGGAAGAAGAGTGTACATGGCTATTCTAGATTTGGAGAAAGCATACGACCATC
Organism: Brachyptera risi; assembly: GCA_964007535.1. Lineage (NCBI taxonomy): Eukaryota > Metazoa > Arthropoda > Insecta > Plecoptera > Taeniopterygidae > Brachyptera > Brachyptera risi. The sequence continues at coordinate 28,572,677 of OZ023327.1, forward strand.
TTCCCAGAGAAAGGGTGTGGGAGAGTCTCAGGGCAAAGGGCATACATGTGGGGATGATAGATCGTGTGAAAAGTTCATATCGAGAATGCAAGGCTTCAGTGCAAACAAATGGAGGCAGGACGGAGTGGTTCGATGTCAAGAGTGGAGTTAGGCAGGGCAGTGTCCTATCACCTATGTTGTTTGTGTTGGTGATGAATGAGATGATGAGAAAAGTGGAACCAGTGAAGGAAGGGGCAGATGCAAAGACAGTGATATACGCTGATGATATCCTGGTGTGGGGAGACAGTAGGGAAGAGGTGCAAGACAAAGTTGAGAGATGGGAAAAAATTACCGAGGAGTTTGGGATGAAGATTAGTGCGGAAAAGAGCAAAGCAATGGTGATGAGCAGAGAGAAGAGAAAAAGTCGAGAGAAAATAAAACTGCAAGGTCAGGAACTGGAGGAAGTAGAAGAGTTCGCATACTTGGGAAGTGTAGTAAGTAATACGGCAAAAGTGGAGCTTGAGGTGAATAAGAGAATAGCAAAGGCGGACGGACTATTCCAAAAAGTAAGGAAGCTGATTTGGAACCAAGACTTTCTGATGAGTGGGAAGACACTTATTTATAATGTATACCACTTGCCAATTTTAACATATGGAGCAGTTACATGGACATTGAATTGGAGAGATGAGAAAAAAATGGAGGCAGCAGAAATGAAGTTTGTGAGGAGCATAGCAGGAGTGTCAAAGTTGGAGAAGAAGAGAAGCAGAATGATAAGGAAAGAAGTGGAAGTGGAAAGGTTAGCATTCAAAATGGAGAGAGAGAGACTCAGGTGGTATGGACATATGCGGCGAATGGATAAGGGAAGAATTCCGAGAGTTATGTTCGAGTTAGCGGAAAAAGATGGAGCTAAGAGAAGAGTTGGAAGGCCGAGAGAAAGGTGGCAGGAGGGAGTAGAATGCGGTGTAGTCAATCGAGGAGAAAAATGGGAGGTAGTGAGAGATGAGAGATGGTGGGAGGATAGGGAACGGTGGAAGGAACTCGTAGGAAGAGAAGAAGAAGCAGAGGAAAGTAGTGGTGAAGAAGAAGAGGAAGAGGTCGGAACTGGCAGGAACCGATGGAGAGATGAATCCTGCCCTAGATGAATCGGTGGAAACACCCCCTGGCCCAATCTAATTGGTTATCTGGGAAAGATATATATATATATATATATATATATATATATATATATATATATATAGAAATGAAAAGTACAGTAATCTTTGAAGGTGAACCTACCACCTAGAGTTGTGAAATCAAACTCGGCTTGGGTCGCACCAGCTGCGTTATGGGCAGTAACCCGCAGCGTGTACTGTTTACCTGGCGTGAGTCCAACCAGTACTAGCTCTCTCTGTCGGGGTGAGATAGAATCACTTTCTGGAAACAAAATAACACATTCAGTTTAAACTAGAATATGGCTGCTATTCGGAGAACCAGGGACAAGGTTGGCAAAACCCATTTATTTTTATGAGAAGCCAGGGGCAGACTAGGAGAGAAAGAGCCCAGATGGCAATGAAAATAAGAGCTTGGAAATGAAGAAACGACAATGAATTTTGCAAAAAATTGCATGGCTGAGCAATAGAATAATATTTTGAAAATAAATCCATATTACGTGCTTCGTGAAGGTGCATATGGCATCAACAAATGGTATTGTTGCAATCACTATACAGAATGAATTGTATCAAGATTTTCTGAATAACATTAAATTATAATTTAATATCCAACCTGTCTGATTCTATTCTCACATCCACTTGTCTACTTCCAGCTCCAAATAGTTACATTACTGTTAGGGCCCCGAATCCAAGCTCAACAAGGTGAGACCGCTTCGCAACCCGAGCCAGTCGACCCCTCTGAAAAGCCCAGCCTAGCCAGGTGTTTTGATAAACACGGGTTTTATTGTGCCCAAAGAAGTCTTGGAAAAACAACTGCACCAAATTCAGGAAATGAGTACCAATTAATTTTTCTCCATTTGGCACGAATATCAGAGAGAAAATAGGAAAAAAATCACCATTTCATCACAAATGAAAATGTGGAGCTGGTAAAGAAGGTAGAACAATAAGTGAATTCTGAATATACAATATGAGATCAATAAAACCAAATTATATATGTTAACCACTTGAACAGTCGGGTTACGAGATCAATAGGCTACCATACCTCCGAGGCTGAGCTTTTCCGGTTATATCACACAGATACTTGTGTTTAGATAGCCTTTCATAACATTTATAGCAGAAACAAAGTTTAATTGTAGGCCCATTGGTATACAGTGAACCCTCGTTAATCCGAAATTCAAGGGAGCCAAAAAGTGATTTCGATTTATAAAAATTCGGATTAACCAAAAAACTCTTTTTCCACGAAAATCATCACACTTCCCGATTAGAATTGAAGCAATTTCGTATTGAGCGCGAGAGAAAGCTAGATGCCACATGTGTGAGGAACCGAATCACTGATCGTATGTATTCGGCTATCTTCGACAGCAAACAAACGTTAGATGGCCAGCTTCCATTGGCGCTCCGCAGTTCCGAGTGATTGAGTGTTCCGAGCCAAAGATTTTAGTATCTAACCCAACGAAGTTAGATACTAAGGTCTTTGGAGCGGCCCGAGCGCACTCAGAGTCAAATGACGTATTCAGTGGCAGCAAACAGCTGAGCTGGCTTCGGCCTATTGTTACGCGTCAATTGAAAAGGACGGAATTTAAGAAAATAATGATCAATTCCAGGAATCCACTCGATCTATTTCGGATTATCCAATCCGAAAACAGTGCTAAAGCAATTGAGGGGTCGAAATATTAGTTGGAATTACGGATTAGCTGGAATTCGGATTAACCATATTCATTACCATTGAAATGCCTATATCTTCAGCCGGGGACTGACTTCAAGTTCAAAATATGTCAAATTTCGGATTAACCGAGTTTGGATTAACGAGGGTTTAGTGTATTGTTATATTTGATATGCGAAACAAGAAATTTGCCAAAATCACTTCTATTTAGGGTTGAGGCTTGTCAATGATTTGACACACATAGCCTAGAGCGATGTTTTGGAGTAGCAGCTGAGTGTATTTAACATTTTCCAATACATAAGCATATTCAATTGGCAAAAAGAAAAAATAACATTCATTTCTCAATCTATCTCCCAGATGTAAGTACAAGTGTGTCAATATGACGTCATTTTGTTGAGATATAAAATGAACAGTATTGGGTAAGTTCCTCAAAAAAAGGAACCAGTTAAAGTTCCAGTTACTCAGCCAAAAAAGGAACTAGTTTAAGTTATAGTTCCTCCAAAAAAGAAGGAACTGAAAAGTTCTCAAAAAATTAAGTTCCTTCGAAGTTCCTTTGAAAGTTACCGAAGCAAATTTTTTCGTAAGATTCACGAGTATTTTCATTGGCGTTGGAAATAATATGGATATTCTTGTTCTCTCATCAATAAAGTGATAACGCTAGTGATTTTCATATAAATATTCGTCAGTTTACTATAAATAATTCATAATTGTGAATATAGTAGACCTACCGATTTTCTTCTCGCCATACCACTAGGCCAGAAAATACCTACTAGGTGAGTGAATATATTCATGTCAATTTTCGAGAATTAGAAATGTAATATAACAAAATATATTATCATACTTCGATTGATTGTGCTACAAAATCATGTAGGTTCCATTTTGGAATGATTTTTTTTCAGGCTCAAAATTATATTTCACCGTTTCATCTATCTAAATCAATAGACCTATATAGTTGAAAAATCATATCATAAATTATAAATTGAAAATTATATATTATGAATTATATAAATTATAAATTATATTATATTTTATTAAATTATTAAATACCAGTTAGATGTGGGTGGATAAAACGACTACTGAGTGAAATTGAAAGAGTAAATAATGAATTAATAATTCATTAATTTGCTTACTTCAATATGCTTTCGTTAGTTCAACAACGTCGACATCGATGCACCCATCAGTTTCCCCGGCACGCACAATAGACATTTCGCCATAAAATTGCTACCATAATATTTTTTTTCTCCAAGAAAAAAAAAGTTTCTGAAGTGTTGCCAAGGTAAAAGATTACTACTCGTATCCGCCATGATGAGACAATACTTCGATAGTAAAATGAACCGGCACTGGCCAATATGACACGCAGTTACACGCTGATCACCGAGGACTGACGCTGTTAGACAATGACCTCCTCTCGAGATCAAACACTGAAGTGAAATAACTATTTTGTGTTTACACAACTCTCCCATGTGCGTTTTGAAAATTATTTGGATCTTATTGGCTATTGATGATGTCACCGGGTAGAGAGGGAGATTTTCTCGGAATGTCTTCATTCGCAGAAGAAGCAGCTGCATGTTAATGAAGGATGACGGTTTGATTGACCGTTTTCTCTAACCACTCACAATTACGCTAGGGTCGTTCGAGCCATCAACTCCGTGATTTGAGAACGGGTGATAACATCGATATGACGGATAGATCGTTGGATGAGATAAGTGCACAACTAATGAATAGGGAAATACGTCAAAGATGGGGAATTATGCAAACTCGGAATAATGAGTGGTCACTGGTCAGACGATGGGCGGAAGTGATTAGGAAGTTGGTTCTTTAAAAAATAATAAATATGAGACAAACATTCTACCTGCTATCATACGAAAATTAGACGATTTTCTCTTTTTTGTTATATGCGTAGGCCTACACAGTTCGTTCAAAATGAACTTTGAAAGTAACGGTAACGTGAATTTCGTTCCTCGTTACCACTGAAAAGGAACTGCGTTACGTTAAAGTTCCTGCTTTATAAATGGAACGTATTCCCCATTGAAGTTCCCGAAAAAGGAATGCGTTCCTTTCGTTAAGTTCCTACCCAACACTGAAAATGAAACGTATTGGAAAGTGTGAGGATGCGTATATGCGCCAGCAGCCAGTTGAGCAAGATCGCGGTGGACGCGTATATGCCCCTACGGCTGTCAAGTGGTTAAATACAAGGTCAGTATAGTTGAATAGATTTACTGGATTGAGGCTTTTTTTATAAAATGGATAGAATCTACTGACTCAATCAACACTGCACATACCTAAAATCCAGTCCAAGCCAGTACTTCTGTATTCAACAACGAAGTATTTGATCGGACAACCGCCGTCTGGCCAAACGGACGGCGTCAACACTGCTGATGTCGTGTTGACAAATACCAGTCGGCCTAGCGGGGGTAACACAGGCTTACCACCTTTTGTTGTTGCTGTTTCCAGCTTGCTCAAACTGCTGCTACCAATCTTGTTCAAGGCTATAACAAAGATGAGGTAATTTATATTTTCACCAAGACTAATGCAGCTCTCTTCAACAATAACAGTCACCATTGCTACAATACTAGGAATGCAACAGACATTGCCCAAGAGTTCTGCTGCTTGAAGCTAACCTCAAACGGCGTCTTGCAGTCATGCAGACGATTATACAATCACCTACCAGTTGCAATAAAATCACTAGAGTTGACTCAATTCAAGATAGCATTCAAGCATCACCTAATGAAGGAATGCCATTATGATATTGATGAATACTTGAACTCTTAACTTGAATTGAACATGAAATATTCAATCTTTGGTTTTATAATTTTGGTATCTTGACCTGATTTATACAATTTATTTGTGTCCTATGAAAATCGTGAACCAACAATAAACAATAAAAATCAATGTAATAATTTTTGAGTCCTTTATCTACCTAAGACAGCTCTGGAAAAGAACACAAATATTTCCAAAGACTGGTCTCAATATCAATCTATTCTACATTTTAATTCAAATACAATGACAATAACCCTAAAATTATGTGATTTAATAATAATCCAGGTCGAGAAAGTACATGGTTAAAACATCTCACCTAGTATATAGGGTGTATAGGCTTATATGAATATATAAGAGTTCAGGTGAACAATTTGGAATATGGAATGAAATCTGAACAACAATAAATACGATGTCGATGGGTAGAGACATGTAAATATAGCTTCTATTTTTACTTCTCGTAGCTTTTAGAATTTGAAAAGTAGCACTTTGGTGCATCTATTATTTTGAAACATTGTGTTTTGTCGCGCAACAACGTTCAGTAGCATAACAACAGTACAGAACCGGTAAAACCACTAGATAACGCACAATAGGCATACAAGAGAAGCACTCCAATTGATATTTAAAAAAAAAAATAGTCCACAAGCAAGTCAAACCTACGCCTCGTCTGCCACCTGTATCTGCAACTGCACTTTCTTTCCGAATTCCCCAACTAACTTCACTCATTTACACCTCAATTGAAATTTTTTGGGGAAAATAGCATCTATAATGCTTCTATTCCAAATATAGCGTCTATATCGCCAGTACATTGAAACGTAGTGGATTCAGACGTTTGTAGCGCTTCAAAGCCTTTTCAAAAACATGATAGAACAACACCAAACATAGTGTAACATGAACAAATATCAGAAAAACATTTAAAAAGGCACTTTATATTTCATCGCTTTTATAGCAATTGCTATTTTTACATGTCTCTATCGATGGGACACAAAAACATTCAAATAATATTGTGATTTTTGCATCAAACAAAGCTACCTGCGAGTCTAAATTGATACGAAGTTCCACACTGCAAGTTATCTAGTAAATAGGTTGTTGCCCTCCTATCAACGTTCACGTCTTGCCACTCCGTTGAGCCTGATTCCGTGCGATAAGCAAGAGCGAAACCTCGTACGATGGCACCACCATTGTCGCCCTGCTTCCATTGAAGTTGTACTGAATTATGGGTGGCTGCTGTCGCTAGAAGCAGCGGTGCGATTGGTGGCACTAGAACAACAGAACAAATCATTTAGGGCCTCATATCACAGATAATTGAAGATCCTTTCTTTATCTGTGCTTATATTAGAAGTAGGCAGCGAGATGCGTATCGGAAATTGTTTTGTGAAAAAACTTACTACGTAAATCTACGTACGAAAATCTTCCTAGTAGTATTGTTTGGTTTCGTGATTGATATGATTCATATTTGCTCAACGACCCCACCACCAGCTAGAGTATTTGGTCATATGCTAGAACCGAATATACAAAAAAGCTATTGTAAGGGTTGTGCCTGACTGCTCCAATTTTTTATCAATAATGTTGTAATTTGAAAAAAAAGTTAATGTAAAATTTTTCAAATTAATTAAGTGTTTGAATGAGTAAGGTCTTTATTGCCATCAGAATTCACATGGTACATTGCATCAATCGAATTTGCATATCATTAGCAATCGTCAAAGCGCATAAAAATATACAAAAAAAATTCACTTATAAAATAGTCAACAGTATTATAGCGTAATACGTAGTTAATACGTATAATCATTTAAATACAATAAGAAGCTCTAAAACACATTACGTAGAATTTTATTCTGGAGATTCATCGATAGAGTAGAAACTGCAGTTTATTACTAGAAACTCTTTCAAGGCTAGCTTAAATTTCATTCCGGTCAGATTTTTGATATGTGCAGGCATTGATTTTGTAAGGTTACAATTTCAATGGCTACAGGTAACTTGTTATATAATTTACATACCGCATATATGGGTCCTTCATCAAAAATATGCAGATCATGCCTAATTCATTTGATAATTGCGCTTATTTCTTGTGTTGTGATTATGTACATTCTCGTGCAATAATACATTAATGTTTTCATTCCGTACAAATAGAATAACGTTGTAAATATATAAACAAGGAAGTGTCAATATTTCGAGTTTTTTAAAGACTGGTGCACAATGAGCATCAGCCCTGTCTCTTTCAGTTGGTCTTTTTGGTTGTCAATTGGTCGTTTATGTAATTTCTTCAGGGTAATGGAGGGAGAGAGGGGATGGGGGAGCTGCATAAGTTGATTGAAAGGAATGAGTCAGAGTATGGAGGTAGGCGGGGTCATGATTGAGCGGTAGTCATAAAGGGGGCTAGATTAGATGTCAGTAAATTCTCTTTCTTGAATAGGACAGGTAGAGACTGGAATGGGCTTAGTAGAAGTGTTTTTGAAGGGGATGAAATTAGGTTACAGCTATTCTATCAGAGGGTTAGGGAGGTGGTGGGATAGGGGTAGTTAGGGAACTTACCACCGTGCATTTATGTGCAATTGCAAGAGTATAAATAATGATAATAATAATAATTCTGCAATTTAAATAGACAACTTGCACAAATTGATTGTCCCCAGAAGATTATACCATATTGCAGGTGATTAATTATATGTGAGGGAACGTCCATAAATTACGTCACAGCTTAGGGGGGGAGGGGGGTTGTCAAGATTTTGACAAGGTGTTACGAGGGAGGGGGGGGGGAGGCAACTGTGTGACGTACCATTTTTGTGTTCTACGTATTTGGTGCCATTCTTATAGATTCTTATATTTATACCCACAGTAGAAACAGCAAATCGATGCATATCAAATAATTACCGGTATTCAGTTGGTACTCAAAAAGCAAACAAAGAAATGAATATTTTGATTTCATTACTTTATTGTACCTTAGCCGCATGTTAATTTCAATTTTTGTTAGAGGGGGGGTATGAGAATTTGTGACGTATTTAGAGGGGGGAGGGTAATAGGTTTTGTGACCAACTGTGGCATGGGAGGGAGGGGGGGTTCAAAGTGGCCTAAAAAAGTGTGACATAATTCATGGACATCCTCTGAGTAGTATACACATATTACTCTCGAGGTATTACATATTTGGACAAGCCTCCTGACTATGTAACAATCAGGCCACCTTATTTGCCACTTTTTCGATGTGACTGCCCTAATTTAACATAGTTGAACCCAAAAAATGTATTTCACTATTTTCTTTCATATTGTTGTTTAAAATTAATATAATCAGGCTCCTTGGGGGTATTTTTTGCCCAGTGTCGAACTGGATAAACGTAGTTTTTTCAACATGGATACACAGGTTATTGATTGCATACCATACTTCTATTCATTTTTGGTACTCTGATACAATATTCCTGTCCTTATTTTGTACAAGCTGATAGGTGACATCTGCATACATCGCAAGTGTCCCGATAATTACCTTCTCTGGCAAGTCATTTGTGTACAGAAGATATAGAAGCAGGCCCAACACTGATCCTTGCGGAACACACGTTAACATAACAATTTTTCCGAACTTATGATAATGCCCATTTTTATCCTCAACACAGACCTGTTGTTGCCTGTTATATAAGTATGAGGCAATCCACTCGTTGGCAATCCCAGAAATACCTATTGCTACAAGTTTTTCGAATAATCGAACATGACTTTTAAACAATCAACACTTTTGAGAAGCCGTACAACATTCCCGTTACATGTTCTCTATTATCAATGGCATTAAGTATTTCATTTATGAAGGCGAATATCACTGTTGTGGTCGACTTTCCTCTTATAAAACCATTCTGACATTTTTTTTTAAATATTGACATTGGAGACAAAACTAACTATTCTTGCCACCATCACATTTTCAAGTATTTTTGAGAAGACAGACAAAATTATACAAGCCTATAGTTTTCAATATTAGTGTGATCCCCATCTTTGTGTACTGGGATAACCTTGGCTAATTGTAATGTCGTCGGGAAACATCCAGAGCCGAGAGACTAGTTGATAATTGATGTTGAAGGTGCGCAAATAATATGAGCAACTTCTTTTAGCACGCCTCATGGGATTTCGTCTATTCCTGCTGAGTGATTGATGCTAACTTTTTTCATAATGTTATATATTTTGGTTTCAGTTGTTGGACACAATAATATTATAATGTTTGTTTTCTTGACTAGATTTTTTGAGCCCAATTTTTGGTTGGATCTTGCCGCTCGATGCGGCCTAGGTCCATTTTGTCTCAACTTGTCAACCATGTCTCCAAAGTAACTGTTTATTTCTATTACCACTTGTTGGGGCTCCCTCACATAGGCCTAATTGTCACCAACTCGTATTTTTTCGATGTGTTGTTTATTTTTTCATTGTAGTCCTTGATTTCCTTTCATGATACTCCAGATTGTCTTTGATCTGATTTTGAAACGCTCTATGAAAGTGTCATGAAAGCTTTGCTTGGAGGGCCTTATTGCCGCATGATATCGCTTTTTGTATATGCGTTGTAAATATTCTCTGCCTCTATTGTATCCGTGGTCTTATATTTGTTATACAATTTTTTTATCTAAAAAAAAGCTTCAAAAAGAAACAATATAGAAGAAGAAAGAAATGACGCCCCATTTATTTCGGTGTGTGAATTGGAAGACTTTTGCTACACTCATCTGAATATATGACACAATCGATTTCCTTCCATCACTAGCCTTCCCATTAATTACCGAGAAAAACTTTCATCTCATTAACCCTTCATTTTATAATCATTCATCCAACTCAAATAGATCTTAGTTATCATAACACTGGATATTTAATTTAAACCCAATAATCGCAAATAATAAATAGGTTCAATAGTCAATACTGTAATACTTCATCAATGTGACATTATTGATTCTACACATACTAGTAATCAACTTGGGAATCAAAATTGATAGCAGATTTCAATTTCATTTATTCAGTTCTTATAAAACAGTGCAACAAGCATCATTTTAAGATGAGATTTTTATAGTGGAATTATCTCAAGCTTAATGCCGTTTGTCCCATGGTGAAATATGCTAGTTCAGTTTGGGATCCTTATAGATTAGGTGAGATAAGGGATGTGGAAAGGGTGCAAAGGATTGCAGTTAGAAGGGTTACAGGTAGGGTTAGGAGGTGGAAATGGGGGGAGAATGAAAGGGGGGAGAGGGTGAGAATATTGGAGTCCATCTGAGATGATCCGAGACTTGGGATGGCGGGAATTGGAAATACGGAGAAAGGAGGATCGGATCTGTAATTTCTTCAGGGTAATGGAAGGAGAAGGGGGCTGGGGAGAGTTGAATAGGTTGATTGAAAGGAATGAGTCAGGGTATGGGGGTAAGCAAAGTCATGATAGAGCAGTACTTATAAAGGGGGCTAGATTAGATGTCGGTAAGTTCTCTTTCTTGAATAGGACAGGTAGGGATTGGAATGGGCTTAGTAGAAGTTTACTTGAGGATGAAATAGGGTTGAAGCTATTCCATCAGAAGGTTAGGGAGGCGATAGGATAGGATTGATAGGGAACTTGCCACCGCGCATTTATGTGCAACTGCAAGAGTTAATAATAATAATAATAATAATAATCTATAGTACCAAATACTGATGATGAATATTTCAAATTTACACACAAAATTAAAATTAGTTCATTGTCTGACTATTTAGGATGTAAAATCATCTACAATGAAAACATACACAGATGTAACACCAAAAATAGAGAAAATATGTATTTAAATTTCAGCAGTTCTCTGTCATAGCCACATATTTCATATAGATAACAGATAATATAATAGTTGAGTGAAGATATTGAAGAATGCAAACATATTGGTGAATTCAAGAAGAGGTATGTTAAAAATGTCAAGGAAAATTAATGATGAAAGAGATCTCGTTATTATTAGTGTATTGTTTAATTTCTGTATTATCTGTCAAGTACTGTATAGCAATTGTTTAAGACGATTTTTATAATACACAATTCTAGATGTACTGTACCTTGAACTTGTAGGGTGTAAATAATCATATCGGAACCAAGGCTATTTCTTGCGTGGCAAGAGTAATTTCCCTCATTACTCCTCTGAACACCTTGTATAATGAGAGTATTATCTGCAGTTTGTGTCATTCTGGAACAAAATAATGTTGATTATTTCAGTTGATAGTTTTAAATTAGTTTCAACACTCAGTAGCATCTGGGCATTAGAAAAAGGAATAGATGATTATAGAGAGAGGAATAGACTATGATAATGCTTTGCTTAAAGCAACCAGTCGAAGAAAACGAGACAATCTGAGGACCAAAAATTGATGAACTACAATGCCAAAATTGTATTAAAAAAAAATCATCCTGTTCTATAACCCTTGGCCAAAGGTATTTATCAAATTTTAAAGGAAGTAGCGTGGAATATACTTGAACCCTAGCACACTCACACCAAAGACACAACAGTCTGTAGCGGTGCGCTGCGTGTTGGTTGGAAAAAGACAATGGTTGTTAGCAGGCGCGGCTGATGCTAACGTGCTGCCGAAATGCAGCACCACCACTAAATTGATAGTTCATTCTCAATATTTTCCAATTAATAGATATTGAATATTATTTGATTAAATCAGCTCGACTTAATCCAGAAATCTGTGGATATTTCGTCAACCAATGCATTTGTTTTCAAATAATTACCGCGCACCAGCTAGCGCAATGCCACTGAGAGTGTCACGCTAGCGCTTATTTCACGATGGTGCTGTATGAAAAATAACGCCGATTCCGAGTGTTTCCCCTCACGTCTTGTCCCCCACAAGCCCCAAGCTACGAGACAAAATGGCTTCCAGTATGTGCTGCAGCTCCACTTAGCATTTCTCTCTTGCAAGTACCCTACCATATATCGTGGTCTTTCTCTCACACATACACATATATTTCACTCTAATACAATGGAGTTGCGCGGTGGTCAGATTTTCCTTAAAAATGTGTAATCGTTGACTAGCTACCTGGTATGTGAGAGCCGAGTACTCGCTACCAATAGCTTTGATGCGAGTTTCTTCCTTCGCGCAGCCGCAGTTCATTGAAAACAATAAATTGAATTGTCACATGTCAACCACGTTTTCGCTCGAAAGCCTAATGTTGTGCTAATGAAAGTTTTTACATTTTAATTGCATGTGCAGATAAATAATATGAGGATAAGTGATAACTGATGATTTAAAGGTGATGAGTAGATTTCTTCCACGTTTGGGTCTGTTCGTCTGTGTTTCAGTGATACAACATATTTATAGTAAGTTACCGGAAGTTAAATATATTTTAGAGACGATCGATGCTCTACACTACAGGCCTACATCAAGATGCATTGAGGGTTGCGTTGATTTGCCGGTTTAGCGGCAAACCAACGCAACCCTCAATGCATCTTGGCCTGTAGACCTCCCACTTTCTGCAACAATCTACGTCAAAAGTGTGGGTGAGTGTTTTTCTACCTTACATTTCTACACTGTGTCAATCTATAGAGTAGAAATGAATTCCGTTGCCTCTATTCATTTGCATCTTTTTTCCACACTATCATTAGAAGAAAAGCTTGCTGTGAAGAATCTCGGAAGACCGACGCCAACATTACACATCACAATTCACAAAGTTAGCAAAGAGCAACAACAAAAAGTCTTAATACTTGACCCCCCCTGCCCTGAAACATGGGGTGAATTGCAGGGTTTGGAAAAAATGTCCAGAGTCTTGAAGTTTTTTACTTTTTTCTTACTGTTCCAGTTTTAATTCACATAACATTGAACAAAAATATTCCCACCAAATATATTTCTTTCATTGTTGAATTTTTAATTGAGTTTCAATTTTTATAACGATGGGATGTTTTCAACAGAGATTTCTTCGGCTCTGTTTGTTGTAGATAGTTTTCACATGATTCATTTTGATTAGTAGGGTCAAACCTGTGTTCTGACGTTCAGTTTTTATTTCAATGTTTTTATTTTGATGTACTTAATTTGAAGTTTTGATTAATGGGCTTCAATTTTGTAATTTTTTTCTTGGCTCCTGAGTAAATTGAAAAAAAGATCACATTTAAGCACGGAGGAATCGAAATTGTGGCCCTAACAGAACATGCTTCATTTAATAAGTTTTAGAATAGGAAAAATATATCTTTCTACCTATAAATCCAATTGGATGAGCTATAGCGAAGACTCCATCCCACTCTTATAGGGCTTTGTCTGTGTTTTTTCTTTTTTTTTTTTTGTGGGCACTCCACAGGTTGCAGGGTTTGACTGATCGAGATGAAACTTTTTTTTGTACACGCAAACTCATCCAACTTGAGTTTTTGGATTGAATCGATTGAACCCATTTTGAGAAATATCATCTCAAAATTTCTAAAAAAAACCTATAAGATTAGACTGGGCAAGAAAATCTGAAAAATAAAATCTTTCCAAATGAGATGAAACTTTCTGCGAATGTGTATACGTGAATGATACACATCATCACCATTTTGTAAGCAAATTGTACCAATTGTTCTGAAGCAAAAAATTAAATCAACTGTTTTTATCCACCAAATAAATATATTATAGGATAGATATAAAAGCAGATCCAGGTTGCCGATATTCACTGCTTTCTAGATTCGATATTTGCCCAACAATGAAGTTTTTTGTACATACGTCAAGGTGTGTGAAATATCAGAGTCGATGAAGCAGCAAGGGTAGAACTACTTTAACGACTTTTATTATACCTTATTTGGATATCTCGCTCATCTTACAATGCATATGCTGCGTAATGCGTATGCCTAGTATATTTTCCATTGTTGTAAATTACGGTTGTGTGTATAAATCTTAGTTCTGAGTGAATTGCAGGTAAAATTCAACTTGTATTAGAACTGTATTCACAAATCAGTTGGTTGGCTGGATTTCAGAACATTTTTTCAAATCATACATGTGGGAGGGTTACAAAATGTTCATTTGTGAGATAACCAACCATCCCACAATGATGCGGTTTGTTTTTTATGGAATGAATCAGTTGATAAAGTGTCATCAATATCGGAAAACTTGAAAAAATCTCTTTTTTCAAGCCCATACCAGGGCCCTACCGCGACTGCCACTTGAGCCCCCGCCTAAGAAGACCGCCGATCATAATAGCATTGCCGGGCCTATAGGCTCGCTTAAGTGGCAGTCGCGGTGAGCGCCCAGTATCTTAAAACAATAAATTGAAAATAACCAACACAGCACCACCTGTCCAAGTGTTCACGAGCCGCCACTGGTTATAAGAATATTCAACACATTCCAAACATGGCATCGAGCGTATTCTTCCTGTTTCCACTGTGATGTTATGTTCTATTGAGGTGTTAGCGTAAGTATTATCTGCCCCATAAAGGTGAAGAAAGCTCATTTGTTTGCTACACCTGTGAAGTCTCAATTCATATTAGACCCTAAGTGATGTTTATCTATGTATTCATTTATTCTATTTTCAACCAGCAATGTTATATTTCAATTTGTCTCTGAGATGAAATTATCTATAATCCATAATAATTTGATATAAGAGGATACTCAAACTGTATATTTTTCACTTAGTCATTGAACATCTACACACATTCAAGAATACTTTGAAATATATCAAATAAAACACATTGATACCAGTATAAGTATAACACATTCAAAAACATCTGCAAATACATATTAAGTATAAAACACATTGGAATATATTGAATAAAACAGAGTGAGTCATTTGGAAATATAAATTATAAACATCATACAGGTACAAATCAATTTCTAGAATTTATTGGAAATGGATTCAATCTGTTCAATCCTCCAAATTCGTTGAAAGATATATCTCGAGTTAATCCAAGTGGTCTCCCGGTTTAATGAAGTGTGAACACCCATAATGCTTTCAAGTTTCAAGTCTTGCCGGCACGAACGATTTGTGGAAAGAGTATATGTTTGTCTTATCTGCTTGAATGGTTTGAGGAAATAGTATGTGTTAGTCTTGTCGGCATGAGCGGTTTGTGGGAATAGAGCGGCCTACTATGTTCCTGCCTAGTGTTTTGAATTTTGATTGGTTGGTTTTTGCAGGTTCAAGTGGTGTCAACCTGAGTACTTGTATCTGAGGATGCATGTGGTTTGATAAGTTACTGTCAGATATATATTGTCAGTTTGTCAATTTGTCAATTAAATAAATTATCAAAATAACTTTTCGTTTACAAGGAAAATGTGAAACTTCAAAAGTCAAGACTACTCACCCTTTTCCCACACCGTGGTCACGAAATGTCACACATTGAACCGCCACCCCCTTCTCCTCAAAACAGATATTTACCTGAACTACACCGTAATTCCATGCTTAAACTGGATACGATCATTTTTTCTGTTCTATTCGTAACCAATTATGACTACAGTATAGTCTGACGTCTCACCTCAAGTTCCTGATCTTGGAATCACCAACTCTCCACTCTGCAGTTGGTCGGGGCACTCCAATACAAAGGCATGCTAGTTTTACCTCCACTTTCCATGGAACCACCACTAGTCGGCCAAATGTGACAATAGCAGCAGGAACTGTTAATATAAAGTGATACAAACAAATTAATGTGATTTAACCTTGGCATCTTTATTTGAATCGTCTAAAAGATCAGCAAAAGAACAAAGTAAAAGACATGATAGCCGACAAGACATAATGGCAATAATTTAAAATGGAATGAATTCTTATCCCTACTATAACTATATTGTAGTAAGTAATCAAATTCTCAATTCCTTTGTCTTACTGGTTTGCTTCAAACTGAGATCCATCAATTTCAGATAACTGATGTGACTTTCAATTATTACCATGATGAATGTATGATATTGAAATGCTTTGTACCAGTGAAGGCATATTGATCAAATATAGGTCAAAACCTAGCCCTATACAACAACTATTACTGTAGGTCATAAAGGCCTTTTGCACAATATGTCTAAATTCAACAAAGTAGAAAATGTACATATCTGTTTTTCTTGTAATTCAGCTCTTGGGCTTATGCACGTTGTAATTAAGAATGTACAACCAGAATGTACAAAGTGTACAACCATGTAAAACCATTGATTATTGTGGACGGAGTTTTACATTTTCATTATGTTTTGCTTTGATCATAGTCAGTGTATATTTCATTGGATGAGCGACGCGAATTTACCATACCCAATTTCACTCAATTTCACCATACTCGAAAAAAAAGTACATGTTTTTCTTTTGTTAGCACTCCACAGGCCGAACGGAATTAAAAATTTAGTTGAAACTTGGCATACACAAGTCTCCTCATCTAATTTGATACTGTTTATTTTTGAGGCGCGATCAGTAAAACAACTTCTGAGAAAACTCATTTAAAAGTTTTCAAAAATCCCAGAAGAATAACCCAGAGGGAAAATTCGTAAATAATATTTCCTTCGAGAGAATTCAAATTCTCAGGGAATTTCAATATAATAATGATAGGCCTACACATTATTCTGAACTTTCACTCAAATCGGTTCTGCCGTTTTGATGGAGAAAAATATACAATGCGAGGTTTTATATCACTCAAAGCTATTAGGATACCAATTAAATCCAAGCAATAAGACAGTGTCACCAATTAATTGGAAATGATTAAGACAAGACCTTCTTCATCATTATAGAAATAATTAGGAAATAGGAGGGCAGTGACATAATTATTTGGATCTTAAGTTGGTTATTGGATGAGCGAAGCGAAGACTCAATTTCGCCATACCCGGAAAAAAGTGCCTGTTTTTTTTTTTTTTTTTTTTCTTTTGTTTTTTTGTTTGCGCTCCACAGGTCAGACCAAAATTCAAAATCAGTTGAGACTTGGCACACACAAGTATCCTTATCCAATTTGATACTGTATAGTTTTGAGGCGCGATTGGTTGAACCATTTCTGAGAAAACTCATTCCAAAGTTTTCAAAAATCCCATTAGAATAACCCAGAGGAAAAAATTTGTGAAAAATATTTCATCTGAGAGGATTCAAATTCTCGGAGAATCTCAATCTGATAATGATACACATTATTTCGAACTTTCACTAAAATCGGATCAGTCGTTTCGATGTAAAAAAATATATAATGCAACTTTTGTTAATTATTCAAAACTATGAAGATACCTATTAAATCAAAGCAACAAGTGTCACCACTTGATTTTAAACGATTACAACAAAGCCTTCTTTATTATCATATGAACTAATAATGGAAAATAAGATGGCAGTGATGTAATGGTTTGGATCTCAAGGTGTATATATATATAATAACCAATCCAAAGATAAGTTGATATGTTCCAGCTCATCCATCAACGCGGCAACACATAACGCGTTTGCCTAGTATAATATATATAACCAATCCAAAGATATGTTGATATGTTCTAGCTCATCCATCAACGCGGAAACACATAACACGTTTTCCCAGTTAAAAATAATATTACAGCAAGCCTGTATAGATAGCTGCAATGGATGTGAGTCGGAAAAAGTTCAGTAGACAGTTACCGGTATAATGATTCATTTTTCTGGAAAATTTTTCCATTATAAAATTTTGTACATTTATACCTGTACTCAACGAGGCTCCAAATCTATTTGCGATTTGTTAACATGTATTGCTTCAAATACAATAAAAACCAAATACAAGTCCTGATATCTACAACCTAAAATCTAAAAGTTGTACATAAAGAAATTATATTTTTTCCATGAACAACGTAATTACTTCAAAGTGAGCATTACGACTCATAATTTAATGAAAATACCCCCCCCCCCAAAAAAAAGAAATACGAACATTCCATTAATTGGACAAACAAAGCAAAATGTATGTAATTTTATTTGGACAGTTTTTTCAGAAATTATTCCCGCAAAATAAACATCTCTATCTATAGACATAGATAGATAGATAGATAGATGGATAGATAGATAGACAGATGGATAGATATGTCTTTATTTGTCAATTATCATTGTATGGTTTACAATCAAAGGGTCGAGGTTTGATCTTCTGACTGCTCTTCCACCTAACCTTATCCTCAAGGGAGTGCATGCACAGTGCTTATACAAATAGAGACATTTTTTTCACTATTTTTTCCATGTTCACAAACCAGTGTCATTGAATAAAAAAGTACATCTTCTCCAATCTCTACTCTACTACTCTACTACTACTCTATACTCTACTGTGACCAAGGCAATGGCCGAAACGTCAGAATCTCGTGTGTACATTTCACTTCATCTCTGTGTTGTATCTATGGGCTCACCACTATGAGTACTCATACTCATAAATCTAGGTAAGCTGCTGTTGTTTCTTTCCCTTTCACCTAATTCATATACAAACTCCAAGGTAATTTTAGGCTCTTCAATTATCATAAGATTCTATTCTTGTGAATTCAATCAGTTTTAAGATAATTCGTCAATTAATACCAAGAATGTGATGGAATTCATCGACATATTTTGAAACTGATTGAATTCACAAAAATAGAATGTCATATCAATTAGAGAGCATAAAATTATCCAAGTGTTTGAATAATTTATTGATTTTTCATTCAATAGACCTTTTTCGAAAAGAATGATAGCGGCGACGTTTGAATTAAAACAGGATGTTATCACCTGCGGTCGAAAGTTCAATGCTGCCAATGCTAGTTAGCACGAATGATTTTTATTATTGTGCGTTACAGTGAAAGTATTTACTTATAATATATATATATATATATATTTTTTTTAATAACATCGAAACTTGATACAAAATTATTGTTCCCCAATTAAGGCTATGAATGAAAGATAGGATCGTTTGGACGGGGCACCACAAGGGCGATCTTACCACCCCATTTTGATTATTTAAAACTTAAATATGATAGAAGTTTCAACATTACATTTTTACTATAAAGTGAGAGATTTACACACTGTCAGAGAAAGTAAAATTAGAGATAATGCAAGTTATATATCTCGGTGTTTTGCCTTTAACCCTGTGGATAAGCGGGCCAACTTTTTGAATAGTACTAAAACTCCCAGAATGCAATATCAGCGATCTCGGCTGCTAGGAGGCGGGACGCGCCTGCGTATTTTATTCTGAAAAAGGTCTATTACACTGTTTTGTGAACACAGAAAAAAGAATAAAGATGAATTTCTCTAGTTGTATTAGCATGGTGCATGCAGCTAATCATGAGATAAAATAAATTTGGAGATAAATTGTAATGGTTATATAACTTGAAGATAGTATAAAATATTATTAATACAGTAAATCTTAAACATATTTGAAAGAAGACAATCAATACTATTTCTGCTCAACTCAACATACATAGTACAGTAGAAGTATAAGACATATAAGTAACCCTTGAGTAACTTGGAACATTAATAATACAATTACATATAATATCACGTCTCAGTGTTGTAAAGAAGATGATGATTATTGTTTGCTCAACGACCCCACCAACAGCTAGGTTCATAAGGGTACGAATGAGCAGGTGATAATGGAACTATAAAATGATGATCAGTGATGATGAGAGAAAGGACGTTCCAAAAACCCGTGCCTTTTGTGGGACTTGAACCCATGCCCAACGGTGACTTCAGTTTCTAAAGCAGTGTCTGAGCTGACTAAGCAACGGAGGAAGACATGCTGTAATAATCTTTACTATAAAATTTCTAGATTAAATCATACAAGACAGTGAAACATCAATAACCAGAGAGTTAAATTATTGAGTTTGTGACAGTGGAACCTCTTTCATACGTTTTTCAGGGGACCAGACTAAAAAAATGTATTGACGTGGAAAACTTATTAATGAAACTAATCAACATGTGGAGCATATGGGTTGGATCAAAGAATAGAACTTATAAATGCAAGTGTATAAACGAGAAACTTATAACAGAGGTTCTACTGTAATTAAAATATTCTAGATTATAATTTTTCTGAATAGTTATCCAAAACTTTCATCTCACATAAAATGGGTGATTCTACATACCAACAGACCCCACGTTCAATCGCACTGGAGGTGTAACACTGCCCAGACCAGCTTTACTCGAGCCTGCGACCCACGCTTCGTACTCGTATGATGGCTCCAACCGGTTGGCTTCGTAGTGCAACTGTTGAGACGGTAGCGTAGTCTTCTCAATTTTGATCTCACGACCAAGCTCTAATTTGCGAACGTAGACCGTGTATTTGGTGATGAGGCCGTGGGGATGTCTTGGTGGTAGCCAACTCAGAATGGCCGAATCGCTGCCACTTACAACGGCTTTAATACTTTCCGGAGCGTCAGGCACTAGACAAAGAAATACACTCGGTGGGTTATCGTATCAGTTATCGCTTATCAAATATTGATATTCTTCTGCAAAAATGTGAAAATCTAAATTCTCACAGCATATCTAGGGTGCTACATATCTAGGCCACAATTATACAATGAAAATGAACCTCAACTACTTTTAGTAGATTTAGCACCTCTGTACATGTTTACTAAAATGAAGTTTAATTAGGGACTAAAACCAAGATTGAAATTGAAAAATCAATACTTGAACAGACTAAAAAACCCCAACTTGAACAGAATAAATCAACTAGGAATGGTACCATACGAACGTGTTGAATCATTATTTTGTAAATGTATACTTTGTAAGTAGTATCATAGAATAAAGTTCTTTATTCTATGATAGTATATTCTTACAGTAGGTGAGGAATTATGGAGCAAACACAGGAAAAATACTGTGATTTGTATGAATGACTCTTTGAGACATATGTCTGTCATATCATTAATATTAATACATACTACAGTCTGGGGTGCAAGGTTTCGTAACTGAGATAGACAGTAGATACAGTGAAACCTCTATCCATCGTTTTTCAAGGGACCAAGAAAATGAAACCATTCATCCAGAACAATTTAACATTGATTATATGGGAGTGGGGCAAGAAAAAATGAATGATACAAGCAGGAAAAGGATACCCGGGAACGATGGATAGAGGTTTCACTGTATTTGTAAAGGTTTAAAATTATCTAATCATCATGTTCCTTGAATCCCAGCAAACAAATTGTTACGGGCGAGTGTGGGCGAGTTAAGGGGCCATTAGTAAATTTAGTGGCGTTCTGTGGGTTGTGGGTAGTTTGAAATATGCCCATCCAATGCCCATATGGGCGACTTGCTGGCAAGATAGTTGTGGGCGGAATGGTTATTGCCCTAACGGCACTTTAAGGGCTCGAACAGGGCATATACATCGCTGGCAACATGAAAACTCTGCCCTTTGGGCACCCGGCGGGCAGGATGGTTCCGACGTGACGGGTAGTACCCTAAGGGTGCCCTAAGGGAGCCCAAGTGGCTAGATTCTACAATCCTTATGAGTGTCTACATGTGTTGGGGCGTGATGGGTAGTGCCCTTAGGGTGCCCTTATCGCTAGATGTGGGCATCTCAGAGGGTTTGGGCAAGATTCATAGTGCCATGAGGGTGCCCCAAAGGCCAGATGTGGGAACATTGCTATGTGGACTGAAATGGTTGAATAATTAAAATATATTATGTTTCATGTTCTAATTCATGGAAATATTTATCTCATACTGATTTTTCACTCGGTTCTCAACATATTAACGGATTAAAGTCCGACTATTGTCGATTAGGTGAATTCACTTGTTTATACGAACAACACCGAGCGATTTTCATAACTTGCCCAGTAGGCCTAGATCATCAGTTTTAAAAAGAAATCAGGCATATTACTCTTTTTAGGAATTGAAATATCGTCTAACACGTTCCACGTATTGCATCTTCATTAACTTAGATTATCATTCCTATAATCACACCCACTGTTATAACATTAGATCCTCACTTTTTAATTCCATCAATAATTATTTGAACGTTCTGTTTTGAAAATAACGCGCAATGTGCTTGACTGAAGAGAGACAGAGAAATACAAGAAGGGCGCGCAAAAGTGAGTGAGGAGTTGATTCTGACGACTAGATCGAGAGCCTTTTGCCTTTATGCATTGGCGTGTTGATTTTTCGTGTTGCTCCGTGGGCTCCGTTAAAGAATTGAGTGTACGCATACGTTATATGTTCAACAAGGTCATTTGGATACATTTTTTGCCTCATTGTGATGAAAAAATCTGATTTATGCCATTCTTTTTCTATTGCATATGCTGAATTAGGTAAGGCAAACGGCCACCGACCATTACATTTGATCGACAATTCAGTGATCATACCAACTGTGAAAAATTAGCTGTGTATTGTGTACTTTAATCTCAATTCTCAGTCAATTATGTTACTCTTTCTATTATGTATCGGTGTTCTAATTCTAGTTTTCGAGGAATATTGTTATTCACTTCAATATTTCTGGCTGAAACACGTCCATTTCAATCATGAATGATTTCTGTTCTCCTCAGCTGCCTAATATTTAATTTTTGTTGTTGGCCCGCTTGGGTGTAAACAATGTCTCCAGAAAAGACAGCCGTAACGTGCATTAAATTATTTGAAGCGACAAGCTGCGACAAGCGAAGTGTAATTTGCGTGTGTGGATTAATGAACGTGTGATGATAATATAATAACTCAAAGGTAAGTGATGGATGATTAAGTAACTGTGATAATAGTGTTATACGTGTTAAAACCACACCCCAAGTTGGGCCTATCAATATTGGGCTTAGGCTAGGCCTACTAGAAAAAACAAAGCAACATAATTCGACCTATAAATCAGTCCAAGCTTCTATTTAGGCCTAGGCCTAAGGCTTATTCTAGTTTTTAGGTTTTCAGATTAGTAGGTCTACGTCTATGCAACATTCACGAATCACGAAACATGTCATTAAGCGTAGGCCTACTGACAGCTTATATGCCTATTTTAGACTCACGCAATAGGCATTCGGATTACTGAATATTATATTTAGGCCTAGGCCTAATCATGAATATCATCATACTCTTAGGTCTAGGGCCTGGTTCTTGTTCAAAACTTATATTGAGAGAAATCAGAAACTCTATGCCACCAGAGGTGGGCCCGCCCCTTTCAGATCTTGGATGAATCATTTTTTGCTTTTATAACCTTGTAATGTGTATATTTCCCAGGTTATACACTTGGCTGGACAACGCAGTAAGAATGTGGGGGACATCATGAACAATGTACTAAATCTTACTTCATCAAGGCAGTGCCACAGTTGCTTCGTTAAACGGCCGGGAATACTAGAATTAGTATTCAAACGTTTCCTCGGGTGCTGGACGGACATGATCTGACGTAAGTTGAACATTCTGGTCTTGCCAAGGACTTACAAAATCCTAGACAAAACAAGTAGGCAGGCCTATGAATTGAAAGAAACGCTGGGTGGATTGCAGAGACGGAGTTTGAACCCCGGCCTACCTTAGACGCCGTCTAAGTAATGAATTGCATTGCAGCCACAATGCAATTTCTTACTTGGACGGCGTCTAAGGTAGGCCGGGATTTGAACTCCGTTTCTGCAATCCACCCACTGTGTCTAAACGACCGCCTGTTGTCACAAGGTTAATGGTAGGGCAGAGCCGAAGTGCAGTCGTATGGCTGTCCTGATGTTTTGTCGGGACTTATCAAATTCATAAAACATCCGAGAATGAAAAAAATCACCTGACACATGACCTATTGCTAAAAGCTTCTACAGAATATTTCAGAAACCCCCGAAAAGTTGAATTGTCAAAGAAACTTGATCCTAACTATCTTGGACTACCTTATCGACCTAAACACTGCTGGCTTATATTTAGTTGGGCCTATCGGTAATTTAGTTTTTTGCCAATGAAAAAAAATGGAACCAACCCATAATTGTGCACTCGAGACACTAGATTTATGAATTAAAAAAAGTTTCTCCCACGGAAATCGACCGTAAGTAGTTTCTCTGATACGGGAGTCAGCCATACTAACCACTGCACAGCGATGATTCGCGTCAATCTTATTGTTATTTGCTCTAATACAACATAGAAACGCGACGAACCTGTGGCGCGTCACATAAGATTGTATTATTTTACCGGATGGCCGGCCTGGTAGTCACTTCTTTGAAGGAATGATTTTTTACCTGGATCATTCACCTGTATATCATTGCATGCGTTTTTGCCTTTCAAAATATAGTTCAGAAGTTACGGCCACATTCAGCTTAGTTGCTAATGCGCTCGTTTCGTTCAATCCGGGAGGTGAGGGGGATATCAAGACTTCGTTTGATCCCTGCCACAAGGATCACAAATCTTTACAGGGATTTTTCATGGTTTCCAACTGTAGTTTAGGTCGATACAGGGATGGTTCCTACAATATATGCCACGACCGCTTCCTTCTTACTCTCCTCCCCATCACCTTTAGAAAGAAATATTATTTTCATTGATCGTTCATCCGACGTGAAAAGTTCTTAGTTATCGTTACAGTGCGTCGTGAAACCAAAACAGATGAATAATCTAATTCAAGAAGTTGTTTGGAATTGTTCGCGTAAAGACGTCAAGTGTTTTGTTCAATTGACATTCTTGGTGCCACCTACATGTGAGCAGAACCTTCCTAACTATACGGTGCGCTTTCATGTATCAAAGTTCCAGTCAACTTTCAGTGGTTATGAGAGTTACCGTGGGGGAAACTTAATGCTTGCTCTAGGGTTACCCTTGCCAGATTGGTCAATAATGAGAATCTAAACCGGGATCAGTTTGCTTCTTCACATATGTAACAACTCTAGCACAACATTTCTCTTGAACAATTCATTGACTATTTCTAAATATTCTCTCAGTCCTCCTCATATATATGCAGGACAGCAGGAGTATCAACGCTACTCTAATCTTGAACCAGCCTAATGCACGGTTCTAGGTAATATGATCGACTCAATAATGTCACTAACTGAAACATTGCGACAGTGTATTCACGACAATAATATAGGCCTACCTAAGTTATAAAATACATAATATCACTTATAGAATCCAATTCATCAATTCAATTCAATTCTGTGCAAAATAACCCGGTCATTATGCCACAAAACCCCCATGAAACAAAGTTATTGATAGCTAATGTTATAATGTGCTATTTTTGTTTTCATTTCCAGTTGCGGTACCGTACGACGATCGTTTCCGGACGCAGAACCTGGAGGAATTGATTTCAAAATTGAGCTGTGGTTTTGAGACAGCCGGAATAGAAAGAGCGGGCGGCTAGAGCTTTCAGGAAAGGTAACAGCCCTAACATTGCACCGGCCACCAATCTCAATGCCCCCCCCCCCCCTTCAGTGCTTGACATCACGGTCAACAACGACCATGCACTGACGCCCCCCCCCCCTCCCTTCAAACGCACGACGAACCGACTACCACCCTGTCCTTGGAAGACGCACAGAACATCATTGTGGAAGAGAACAAGGCAGAATGTCTTCAAAGAGGTTCAGCTTACACCTCACATCAGCGGCAATGCTACAGGCAAATTTTGTAAAATATTGAAAATCTCAATTTCAATTCATGCTTTGTGACAGGAATATCTCCATTAAGGTTGTTCATTAAATTGTACTGACATATCCCAATTGATGTAGGCCTACATACTTGCTAAGGTACGTTTACTCTCGAGCTTTGTGCCACGTGCAATATGCTACCATAATAAGTGACCGCCAACACTCACTCAGCGCACGAATACGTTTACTGTTGAGCGCAATGACGACGTCATAGTTAGACTTCAAATTGTGGTTACGCTTCCACAAGAAATTCTGTAAGCTTCCGCCAAATGTATCCAATCAAACTATATGAGGTTATTAATACTGTTGGACCATAAACTGAAAACTGAAATAATATCTTGTGCAGACCGGTTCATGAATAGCAGTCAACACGTTGGTTCTGACAGTTTATACATGTAAACAAAACTTCTTTGCATTGTGGGTCTCAGCACATGTTTCCTCTGAAAGAGATGGACAAAGTCCATCTCTTGGCGCACATAGCAAGTGTTCATGCAGCTGGGAGAAATTCGCTCTCTGATTGGTCAACGCACGTTGCCGGCTGCTCAAAGCATGTTGCTCGTAGCACAAAGCACGAGAGTAAACGTACCTTTACGTCGCCGAGACTGTTGCTCATGTTACCAGGAGGCTATTATAATAATATTTATTGAAAGAGTTCAATTATCTGAATCTCATTCTGCTGCATATCTGTAGTTGAACTGTTTGTGGATCATATCACATTTCCAGAAGGTTATGAAATTTTCATCATTTTTATTGCAACAATTCAATTATCTGAATCTTAATGCACAGCTTATCTATAATTTGAGACTATTTTTTTGGTACTGATTGTCCCTGAGAGCTCAAATTATCAAGAGGTATTTTCATTTTAAGTGCACAAATGTATATATTCACACTGAATTATTGGATAGGACAGTTCATAGGCGCTCACATCCTAGATTGTGTTTTCCATTTTATTTCAATTGCAGCGGTTTGAGTCTGTGACTGATATGTCACTGTCATAATTATCTCCAATGACTAATGAGACTGTTCTAGGGTGCTCATATGACAGTACTAGAATATGTTTATCATTTTTATACACGTATTGTACCAGTCGATTTGAATAATTCTACCGTTATTGCTCAAACTGATATTCTCTGTGTGATTCTGAAAGAAAATCTGTGTTTTGTAATTATACTCCATGAGCAATTCCAAGTCAACTGTAGTCGAGGGTGTATTTCCAGTACCTAGCAATTTAAAATAAAATATCTTTCACCACATTTCTGTGTTACAGTAATTATTTGAATTCATTGGTTCAAATTATTTGAACTGATCAATTTGAAATCCTTGAAAAATTCCCGAGTGTCATGTTCTACCTCTATGATTCTCCAATGTACTCTTTTGTGACACTGACCATCATTTTTTTTGATTGAGCAATCGGATTGATGAGTACCATATATACCAGTATATATACCGGAAGGCCCATATATACAAACCTTTATTGTTCCTGACTCCAAAGTGTACAGGATAACAATCAATATAAAATACATGAGAAATGATGAAAAACGAAATTATGTGACTGAATAATATATATATATATATATATATATATATATATATATATATATATATATATATATATATATATATATATATATATATATATATATATATATATATTATCATGTGGGCCACAACTGGGCTTATTGTGGGTGGAATGAAAGTTTTTTTAAGGGTAATGTGTGGGTGGAATGAAAGTTTTTTTAGGGGTAGTGTGTGGGTAGAATTCTGGCACAATATGTCAATCATATGGGTAGAGTTCAGGCGTGTTGTGGGGCGATTTGTGGGGCAATTGGGGCGTGTTGTGAAGCAATGCGGGCGTGTTGCTAAGCACTGATGGCTGGTTGCGGGCAATGTTGGGCTAGCTGCAGGTAGATTGTGGGGAGGATCCGACCAAGCCCGTGTGGGGCCTTTACAAAATCGAGGGGACACATTTTTAAGGGTGCCCGCAAAGTCAGCCCACAAAAGGATGCTAGGGTACCCTCAGGGCGAGATGTGGGGTATAGTTGCGGGCGTCTTGTGGGCGAGCTAATTTTTGTTTGCTGGGATACTGTATTCCATGAACTACACAGGTACTGTATATCGGGCAAGGGGAGAGGAGTTACCAGGCAATAACTATACACATTGTTTTATAAATCCAGATGATCACAGGAGAATTCAAAGATTCACAGACTTTTTGAAAATTAAAGTATCATTTTTTATTTTTGATAACATTTCTAGATTTGCTCAACTGTTATATTATCTTGTTTTATTGTTATGCTATCATTCTTTGGAACATGTTATTATCATTAATTTTCATATTTTTGAATAATTGATGTTCATTCAGTGTAGGCCTACTCATTATATGATGATTGAGATCTAAAACACTATAAACTCAATGCTATTGGTGTCGAATGATTGATCAACAGATCTGATGGAATGATCAAATAAAGGTTTCTTAGGTACACTGGAACCTCTTCAGTACGCTTTTCAGGGTCCTGACAAAAAAAATAGTAATAAAGTGAAAAACCAACTAAAGAAACTATTCAACATGTGGAAGCATATAAGAATGGAATTGAAAAATAAAACTCATCAAGGTGATAAATGTACCAAAGAGAAACTTGCTAAAGAGGTTCTTTACTGTAATGGGAAGGACAGCGGGATGGAAGTGATTGCAGCCTATATTGTAGAAGCCATCCCAGCATAATTACCTAGGCTACCAAGGAAAATGACAAAAAAGCTTTGTAAAGATGATTGATGGCAGGGGTCAAAGTGGGGCCCGATCTACTCGCACTTTCTGCTTACATCGAGCAAGCACGTTACCAACTGAGCTACCTTTGTCGGTGATTTAACTCCATGTAGGCCCAAGTATATTCTGGTATTGTATGTAGTCTGCTGTTACAGTACATTATGAAGTTGTAATAAATGAATGAATAGAATGAATATAAATTCATGTATTCATTCTGTAATGTACTGCTAAGATTTCACCTACCTGCTTCTTCGGTTCTGCAATAAACCGCAGAGCTAACGACGCCATCACCAATTCTTGTGAATGCTAAGATTTGTAGAGTGTAGTTGGTGAATGGCATTAGCCCGTGGAGCACAGCATTTAGAGATGTTGTGATTTTGCTCTCTGATCCTGGTATATTATCTGGAACAAAAAATGAAATCTTGAGAATGATGAGATCAAGTATTTTTAAAAGTAATTCCTACTAATTACTGAAATGGGATATCACGATAGAACACCTACCGTATATTGATCCACTAAATAAACAAAACACACAAACAAAAAAAATGCAGTACCAGTACAAAATACCAAGTTTTTTTGGGACAGCTGTACCATTGAGTATATAGTGAACACTATAAACTCAATGGCTGTACCGAGATACAGTTTTTTTCTAGAGATAGTAAGTACCATGAAGTAGGTCAATATGTTCTGAGAGACAGCTGTCATTTGATAGGCAGTTTATGACTTGCCTTGGCAAAGCTGAGGTATTTGTAAAAAGATTTCACCAGGTAGTATGTGTCGGGCCTACTATAATATTTTCTTTCCTTTATAATATTGATAATTTTTGACTTGATAACTTTCAAATTTAAAATTATTTGGACCTTAACTTTAGAACATATTGTCATGTCCAAATGGATCACATTTTGAATTCTCTGTTTCTATAGATTATGAATATGATGTAAATTAAAACCACCTTGAACTAAAATGAAAATTAATATAAAAAAGCATGAACAGAAACTGACATCCACAGGCTGAACAGCAATCAACTTCTTCAATGTAGGTCTACATTAACTTAATTGATTGCATTCATATCCACTTTTGAATACAAAAGTGTGAATTATCAGAATACGTACTCAACATTGAGCTTCTGGGTAAAAACTCTGTTCGGACCAGAACTATTGTTTGAATTTCAGCCAAATTTGAATTATCCGAGTTTGAATCAACGAGGGTTTACTCTATAATGAGACAGAATAGCAAAGTATATCATATTAATGGTTTGATACATATTTTATAATTTATTATTACGTATCACTTTTGTACAACAAAATTTCTACTTTGATGGTACATGTAAGAAAACAAATTGATTTAAGGGGAGATGGAAAGGCCTATACCTGCAAAGTTAAATTTGCTTTTACTAACATTTGTTCCCTTTCCATAACATCTGTGAGACTTGAGATACTGATTTTTTGTGTACTTATTGTGGAAGTATTGATACACATTTTAAACCAAATTTGTTCCAATTGTTCGCACCATTTTGTATATATAAAATTTTGTTTTTACTTGTTTTTTTGTAGGCAAAAAACCTACACATTTGATGTTTCTAGAATTTTTATTTCTCTTATTTTCCATGTTATCAACCTAAAAATGGTTTTAACTCTGTAGATGTATTTGAAAAAAAATGCATACAAAACTTAGCATCTCAAGTACAATAATTTCTGAGAAAAAGGAACATTTGTGGGAAATTTTATAAAACTGAGTTAAATTGACTATTAGGCCCTATAACATGGCAGTAAAATCAAGTAGAGGTTGGAAGGGGGCATGGTCTAAGCCTAGGCCTTTCTTCCACCAATGACTGTTGGGAGTACATTCAAATTTTTATTTCTAGAAGGCAGTGGTGTGCAGATACCAACGTATTGAAAAAAAGCAAAAAAAAAAACTTGAGTCAGAAAATGGGTTTTGGGGTGTGAAAAATGCTTAAAATATTCTGCAGTGTTGTACTAAAATATATTTTAAATACATTTAGGAGACATAATCTCTAGATATAACTTCAAAAAGTGAAAGAGATATGTATAAAGTATCTAATTGATGTATTTAAAAAAAAAAAAATTCTGCTTTCCATCTCCCCTTAACATTAACTGACCCCAATTTACATTTTTCCAAACGAGCATTCCAATTGTTATTTTGGATACGATTCCACCAAAAGTGTATGTCTAGAGTTCCACTGAAAGATGAAATAAATCTTCCTTTCAAATACAATGCTTCATTTTAGTTTTTCGTTCCATACGTTTTCAGACGTGCTGGTACCATAGTTTTTAGTTTCATACAATGCAAAAGGAGACTAAGTGGTTAACTCAGTTAAACTCTAGACATGATACTTTGGTAGAACAGCCCTAGTAAAGTTCGGATAAAATAGGTCAACAAATTTACAAGAGATATACTACAAGACACCCATGCCATTGCCCATGTTTATAGCAAAACAAACTGAATCACAATATCTGAAATTAGTATATCTTTTGACAGTTAGAAAGCGCAAAAAGCAGGCTAGTCGATAGCTAATCACAATCCAGAATGGTTGTCGCACTTTTTAGTGGCCACAATATGTACTACAGGGCAAAGGGTTATAAGGAAATGGCAATAAAGTAAAGAATAATAAGTTTTATTTCAACGCTGTGTATTTTGTCACGGTGACTCATCGCCTATGAGTGTACTAGTACGGTATTATCCAATTTGGCAAACATGAATTGGTAATTTTAGTGCACTCACCACGCCACTCATCTGCCGGTTCATACAGCAACTTGTAGCCCTGCACGATGCCGTTAGTCAGCTGTGGGGCAGGAGGCTGCCAGTTGACCTGGAGACTCAGCGAGGTCAAGGTTGCACAAGCCAAGCCACGAGGTGCTCCACTGGGAACTAAAGCAATTACATGATCAAGCCAATGTACAGCAATTCTCAGGGGCAGACTGGCCCGAGTGAGAGAGCGGTGATCGCCGCCTGGCTTCATCATATTTAGCTTGTTCTGGAGCCCCCAAACTGTAGCTATTGGAAGATAAGATTAGGTACTAAATTATAATTTTATATCATTCAGAAAATATAATACAACATATTTAGGTCCAGTATTACTCATTAGTGATCCACAATATTACGTAGACCTACATTTACTGATACCAACCGTACTATACTACTTCACAGATCATGTCTAAAAAATTTAATTTCAAAATTGTATTCTATGCCGGTATTTCTATTGTTCAGTCTTCAATTTTACGAAGGTATAGCGTTATTTTAATTTCTTTCTCTTTCCCCTATATCAATATAATCACCGTCCGGACCCTCTCTAAACCCAGTCCGCCCCTGCAGCAATCACATCTATTTATACCGGGTTCAAAAACCAACTGTAGTGATTACTAGGATCAAGAGGGAACACATCACACACGCAGGAACAGGGAACACAGGTCACATTTTCAGTGTCGATGTAAAATATGAAAGATCACAGCTTGACTTTCCATTTGATCAAATTGTAGTAAAACTGCTTCACACAATACAGAAAATTATCTTCTAAAATACTGTTGGTTCATGATGAACATTCATCTGGGGTTACATGTTCTTTGTATCTAACGGTACGCTATGACTGGTCAAAATCGATGGGAAAAATATTGAGTATTACTGTTACATACAGCTGATCTTTCCACTTTTTGTTATTACAAAATTCAAGTTATTAGCATTTTCAACAAATATTGTGTACGTCTTGTGATGTTTTATTAATATTGTATCTTGCACTGTTAAAGTTTCATGACCATTTATATCTCAGACATCCACCTGGCAGGAACTTTTTTCCCCTTTTGAGACCTTGGGATGCCTTAATGCATTATTAACATTATTGCAACATTAAATACTGAATACAATATAATACAATACAATACGATACGATAGAGGAAAACCACGAAATACCTCTGAATGATATGATAGGAAGATGAGATGAATGGTTATTTTGAATCACTTAACTATGAATAGGCCTGTAATATGTGTTTGTGATGGTAGGAAGAAAGGGGTCGTGACATGTTGTTTAGGAATCATCCCATTCACCTTATATTCATTATATATATTTATTCATTATATTTATTACATATAAAATATATTTCATATTTTATATTAGGCCTATATATATTTCAATATATATTACTATATTATACATTATTGCAACATTAAAGACTAAATACAATACAATACAATACGATAGAGGAAAACCACGAAATACCTCTGTTAGGATAGTCGACGATGGCGGGAATCAAATCTGGGTCTCCTGGGCGTTTAATTACCGCGACTGCCACTCAAGCCCCCGCCTAAGAAGCTCGCCGAGCATTTTAGTGGCGGTCGCGGTAAGCACCCTGAATGACGCTTCAGCGTGATAGTCACTGCAGTTGACCCGATTCAGTTATCAATTACTTTATTCCACTAACTATATCAGGGATCATCTATTCATTTAATTTAATTCATTTCTCATTTTTGTTCACAGGACTGTACAATGAAATATGCAAATATTGATCATTCCAAATTTAAGGATACGAACATGTAAT
Source organism: Brachyptera risi (assembly GCA_964007535.1). Lineage (NCBI taxonomy): Eukaryota > Metazoa > Arthropoda > Insecta > Plecoptera > Taeniopterygidae > Brachyptera > Brachyptera risi. Next base: position 28,605,851 of record OZ023327.1, read on the forward strand.
TCCTAGCTACACGTTCAAACTATTCCATTTCAAGTTCTATTTAAAAAAAGCATCGAAGTAAATCAATTTGCAGGTTCTCGAGTTATCAGTAGGCCTACTAAAGTTGCAACAACAGCTACCAAAATTGAAGAAAACTGTCACTCTTAGGTACAAAAAGTGAAAATAAAAATCATGCCACACAATACCTAACGGATCATTTTTGTATATTGCTATTGAATGTAGGCTATTTAATAGGTCTGAGTCACATGTAGACCTATATATATTTTTATTCATGAAAGTACAAAGAAGAATAGTAAAAATCATCTGAAAAATCAGAATATTGATCTCATTGCGTATGGTAAATAGGAAGAAAAGAAGTGATGATTTCACTCACCATCTTCCAGTGTTGTGGTGACGATTGGATCAGTAGTCGGACCTTCGCCTTTAGCATTGAACGCTTGCACAACGACCGCATAGCGTGAGAATTTTTCCAGTCCAATTAATCGAAAATCACCTGGTGAATCACTTCCCACGGCATTCACCAATGTCCAGTTGTAGGATTCGTGTTCTTCACTACCGGTAACAATATCACAGTTACATGTTAATATCTTCAGACTAGTACAGAGATGAGACGAATTATTACATGAATATTGTAGGTTGAAATGTATGGAAATTCCATGTAGACATTATTGGACTGTTATTACCATTTATTTATTATCAACGACTCTATAAAGGGAAATTTGCCCCCTCCTCCACAAAAATATGTTCATTTGGCTTACAATTGATAATTAAGATACACTTGCAACCACATTAAGTGGTGATGAGGTACATCAAAATGCACCCCGGATTAATTTTTTTGAGATGATCATGATATGCACTGAAACTAGAAACGCATGTGACTTGAAGTGTGTGGAAAAAATTAGTGGTAAATTAGGCGTAGATTTATTTAAATTCAAATTTCGGTAAATTCGTTGATGTGACAGCGAGTGTACAAAACCACAATTGAAAATCAAGGGTACAACTAATAACAAGTTGACCAGCTAATTATCGCTCAATCAACACATTCATTATTTGTGAAACCGGACTTGACCATGATATAATAATAAAATAATTGATTCAAATGTTATGGTTATTGATTACATAGCACGTGCCCCATACAACAACATTTATTTCACAGCATGACTGATAGGCCTACTATAGATCTGATCATATACAGTAGCAAATACAATTGACTTGAATATATATTATAAAAGATATTCTTATATTGATAATTATAGATACATATAAAAATAGCAATGGCTATAAATGTGATGGAATCTAAAAGTGCTTTAATACACATTTGTAAATACTTTTTATGTTTCAATACATATGTGATCTGATGTCGTTTGATGACGTTTTTGAAGAGGCGACAAAGCTTTACAAACTTCTGATTCTACTATGTTCCAACGTATTGGCGATATAGACGCTGTATTTGGAAATCAGAATAAAATCATTAGTCCCATGGATGCTCTTTTTCCTAAAATTATTTCAATTGAGGTGTCTGGTTGAAGTTAGTTGGGGAATTTTTGAATTTCAAGTGCAGCTACAAATGCAGGTGGCAGATGAGGCGTATGTGTGTTCAACTTGCTTTTGGACACTATTTTCATAAAAATATCAATTGGGGAGTTTCTCTTGTATTGCTATTGTATATCACATAATGGTTTTACGGGAGCCGTACAGCGTATTACTTCGCAGAACATTGTTTCGCTACGAAACACCATGTTTTAAAATAACAGATTCACCAAAGTGATACTTTTCAAATTCTATATGCAATGACAGAAAAAAATACAAGCTATGTTCACATGTTTCCATTATTAATACATACACATGAAAATATCTTACCTCAGCTTTCTGTATCCGACATTATAACCTAACAGCTCGCCATGCCGCAAGTCAGTTTCTGGGGCTTGCCACGTTAGTCTCAGCTGCTGAGATGTTATGGCTTCGACTGACAGGTGTAACGGGGGGCCCCCAGGAGGCTCCAGATCAGTTGTGCCTTGTGACAAAACTCATCATTATTGCAACATAGGCTATTTTAAAACGCTTTTCTACGACATTCTTCCAAAATTATCAATGAAGGGCCGGCCTACAAGTAGGTTTTTCTGTCACGGGTTATTTGAATGGTGCGTAACGACCCCACAAACTGCACGATTATTTAAGGGTACAAATGAGCGGATACTAGATAATGATTTGTATTTGTATTTGTTATTTTGCCGTTTCTTATAATGCACAATTCGAGAGTTGTATATACATTGTTAGGGAGGGCCTATAATTAAATGTAGATTGAAATCACAACTGAGTGAGATCAAGAGTCAGAAAAGTAGGCCTACACCTAGATAAAGAAAAACCAGTAAATTGAATGATGTTGTCAATTATCAAGATAATCCTCCATTCAGTCGTACAACTGATTTGTCCTGAGAAATTTGATTATTTTTGTTTTGAACTCGAGCCTCTGTTTGCATCTTTGATCAGAAGAGGGTAGTTTATTAAAAAGTTGTCTTCCTGATTGTACAGCCCCTTTGACCCTCGATTCACGTCTGCAGTAGCTGTGAGCAAGACAATTTGATCATCTTGTGTTGTGGCAATGATCGAATTTTCCAAATAGATGAGAAAAAACATTCAACTTTATGTTTTATATTTTTCCTGTGGGTAATATTACCCACAAGAAAAATATGTGAGACCATAATGAAAAAATGTACTCAATTGGGTGTGAAATGTAGAACTTGGGAATTTTGTCAGTCGGCTCGAAACACCCAGTCGTTAGTAGGCCTAGTGCCAGAGCAAGGAGTGCATGGTGTGCTGTACCTCGTACAGTACATGGGGCCGGTTTAATATCATGCCCTTACCCCTCACCGCGTACCGTCTGTACCAATATCCTACGGCCAGCTATAAGCAACTCTGCACTGTAACTGACACAGCACATGGAACATGTATCGAAGGTTGCATTCGGCTTGCTTGCAGGCACTCAGCGGCGTGTAGATTTCATGATGCACTTGAAGCCGTGGGCTCTCAAAAATGAATGGTAAATTTGTGTTACTCGGTACCATTGAGTTTGTAGTTATAAGAGAGTACCTCCAATGTTAAAGTTTTATAAGAGCAACCGTGATCGGCCGGCTTGAGCTTCACCCCAAAAGCATGGTGTTTTGTCCAGGTGGTGCTAGTGTCGGCGTTACTAGTCAACCGGCGACACTAGCACCACCTGAACAAAACACCTTGTTTTTTGGGTGAAGCTCGAACTGTCAGAATTATAGAGCCTCCCATGAGAATGTCCAGTCTTTCCAACGTAGTTATTATAAAGTCAATGTCGGTACCATCCCTAATTTTGTAAAAATTTTCCTGAAGATTGTGTTTTTGAATAAATTAACACCAAACTTTGTCAAAAACCACACCTGGCAACACAAATTACCACCAAAACATTAAAAACCGAGTATATGAGCTCTGTTCTGCCTGCCGGCGGCATACGCAGGGTGAGTACACCAACCTGACCTAAACCACTTGATACGTCATCCCAGCTGTGACAGCATAGCAAAAAACATGGCGGAGTATACGTGATATCAGAAAATCGCCACATTAAACCAAGTCACAAACACACAAAACATAATAATTATAAACTTAAGGTTGTACTCCAAAACACACTTCAAACCTCAAACTACAAGAAAACACCAACATTACCCACAAATCATAGAATCTGAATTTGGTACCGAGTAACACAAAATTACCAAAACATTATAGGCCTATGACATGAAAGACATGATTTATTCAGAATAAATTTATAAATAAATAGCTTAGCATGAATTGGAAAAAGAGTGCTGCCATTCTGCAGTACTTACACACGAGTCGCCACTGCACTGATCAGTGTTCACAATTAAGGCATGCTTAGAATGCTTACACTGCAAGAATGTTGTGTGAATGACAATGACCATTGTGGTAATGACAAATTGTTGGTTATGTTGACTTTGCTAGAGATGAAAATTAAGGTAAAAAGTGGATTCTAGTACTTAAAGTACTAATTTCATACTAAAAAAGAGCACAATTGATGAAATGAAAATGTTGAAATGATTCATTATAGTGATTAAAAATTAGCTAAGCCATGTCATTGACTTTATAATAACTGTGTTGGCCATGCTAATGATATCATTGAATTTGTAATGATGATATGTAGAAGACATAAAAGTATAAAATACTGTACCGGCAGTCCAGCATCTTTATTTCACAGAGTAGGCCCAATGCTCTAAAGCCCAAGATGCATTGAGGGTTGCGTTGGTTTGCCGCCGAACCGGGGCAAACCAACGAATAATATAATATCCTATAATATCCAACAAAGTCACATCATGGGGTCGAATCATCCATGAGTGAAATATTGCGCCAAAATGAAAATGAAAATGTATGTGATCCCCACAGCCTTCCAGATGGTGATATTATCATAGATGATGATTATTTTGATGCCATAAGACCCCGTTTACATTACTACTCAACTACTCTAGTAACCCCACCTACGATCGTAACTTACCGTGTGTGAACGTAAATCAGTTGCTACGCTAGTAACAAAAGCTACTAGAGTTAACTTACTACCGTTAGTAGGTTTACTCTAGTAGATGTACCCGTATGAACGCTCATAGGTTGGTACGATCGTAGCCTGGTAGTATAATTTCAAGATGGCGTCGGCGAAAGTTGTAAATATTGCCTAATCAGCTGTGCAAACAGCCTTCAAAAATTATTTTAGTGTCGTTGGCTAGAAGGCTGTAAAGCTCAAAACACACTCACGCGGTAAATTATGTAACTAAAACGTCTAGTAACCAAGAACTTATTTTTTTTCCGTGTGAACGCAATATTAGTTACTACTCAACTACTCTAGTAACTCTACTATAGTAGGATGGTAGTAATGTAAACGGGGTCTAAGGAATAGCCAACCATTAGACAAAAAAAATGGCCCACCTTGGATGCCTTTGTAAATAACTTGATTGTGAGTCACATATATTAACACAGATAATTATATCTACTTCAAAGTTTACTAAAAAAAAAAAGAATGAGAATGCAACCTAAAATATACTTTTGAGGTTTCATTCACTAATTTGAATAAAATATTATTTTATTTTACCACCTTCCAAAAGATATTTATATTTTGTGAACTGGAAGGGAATGGTGACAGCCATGGTAATGACAATATAGTCTCATAAATACGCTGTAAAAATAGAAAAATAGTATATTCAGCCTAACTTGATCGAAAGTTGAATTTATCATAGAATTTATATCCCACCCCAAAGAAGAAAATGAATATAAATATGGCTACCGTTATTCGCGCGCGGCGCGCGCCCCCAAGGAGACAGGAGTTATTCGTGCGCTACTGGCGCGCCCCCAGTGGGTTGATTCTTAATCGCGCGCCAACAGAGCGCGTCCCCAGTGACTTGAATGTTATTCGCGAACTGACCCTGCGCGCCCCCAAGGAGACAGGAGTTATTCGTGCGCTACTGGCGCGCCCCCAGTGGGTTGATTCTTAATCGCGCGCCAACAGAGCGCGTCCCCAGTGACTTGAATGTTATTCGCGAACTGACCCTGCGCGCCCCCAAGGAGACAGAAGTTATTCGTGCGCTACTGGCGCGTCCCCAGTGGCCTAGTGCTTAATCGCGCGCCACCAGTAGCGTGAATGTTATTCGCGCGCTAATGACATAACCTCATTTTCCTATACACGATTTAGCTGATTAAGTAGTAGTAGTAGTAGTATTTATCTTTATTTAGCATTAGCTATAATTCATACATTACATCAGTCATTACAGTCATAACAAAATTATACCTAATTATCTACAGTCTATATTAATTAATATTCATAATTTTTATTTTAATACACCTCTTAGTAGGGGAGCAAGCTGCCTGTTTCTATCTCCCATAGGATTTTCGTGAAAGAGTATAGCAGTAAACGGGATTCTATTAGGATATACCATACGAGTATTTACCCTCTTCCTGGCATTTTGCCAGGTGGCGTCGGTGGCGTCGCGACGCTTTCATGCACTTTGAACTCTAACCCCCCCTTTAACTTTCGAACGGCCAACTCCACAGAAACGTTTTGTCGATAATAATTGTAGATAATGAATGGGCGAACAATTTGGTCATCTTGCATCACTCTTTATCACAATTTCATCAGTGTCGAGAGCGTCGCGACGGCTTTCTAACGTTTATTTGATGATATCTTCTGAACGCTCTGTATCCGCCGCGCGAATAAGGAATAAACGCTTGGGCGCACGCTCCAATGCCGCGCGAATAAGAAACAGCCACTTGGGCACGCGCTCCAATGCCGCGCGAATAAGAAACAGCCACTTGCGGGCGCGCTCTGTCTCCGCCGCGCGAATAAGGAATAGACGCTTGAGCGCGCGCTCTGTTGCCGCGCGAATAAGAAACGGCCACTTGCGGGCGCGCTCTGTCTCCGCCGCGCGGATAAGGAATAGACGCTTGGGTGAGCGCTCTGTTGCCGCGCGAATAAGGAATATACCCTTGGGCGCGCACTCTGTTGCCGCGCGAATAAGGAATATACGCTTGGGAGCGCGCTCTGTAGCCGCGCGAATAAGGAATAGACGTTTGGGGGCGCGCTGAGCGCGCGAATAACGACTTCGTATAAATATATATACATATATATATATATATATATATATATATATATATATATATATATATATATATATATATATATATATATATATATATATATATATATATATATATATATATATATATATATATATATATATATATATATATATATATATATAATGTTTATCCACTGCAAGAAATAAATGAGTTACTCAATAGTATTGGTCTACCATTTAGGTGATATGAATATATATATATATATATATATATATATATATAATATATATATATATATATATATATATATATATATATATATATATATATATATATATATATATATATATATATATATATATATATATATATATATATGAATATATTTATATATATATATATATATATATATATATATATATATATATATATATATATATATATATATATATATATATATATATATATATATATATATATATATTATGTATATATATATATATATATATATATATATATATATATATATATATATATATATATATATATATATATATATATATATATATATATGTATATATATATATATATATATATTATGGATATATATATATATATATATATATATATATATATATATATATATATATATATATATATATATATATATATATATATTTATATATATATATATATATATATATATATATATATATATATATATATATATATATATATATATATATATATATATATATATATATATATATATATATATATATATATATATATATATATATATATATATGTATATATATGAATATATATATGAATATATATATATATATATATATATATATATATATATATATATATATATATATATATATATATATATATATATATATATATATATATATATATATATATATATATATATATATATATATATATATATATATATATATACCCAGCAAACACAGACTGGATGGCCGGGTACTGGGCCGGTGACGACCGTAACGGCATGGCGCTGTGCAATGGCATCGTACTGCAGAGTACACACTGGGCCGGTAGCGTGTGGACCATGGCCAGCATGATGCCGGCCAGCCGCCACCGTGCCTATTCAGTACCAGTAACTCACTGCCAACACATTATAACGCCAATAGCGCACGTGGCGGCAATGCACTGGGACGGTGCCCTGTCGGATAGATTAGCCTGTCTCGGGCCGGCATCAAGCCTTGACCTGAATGATGCCGGCCAGCCGCCACCGTGCCTATACAGGCCCAGTATCTCACTGCCTTCACATTATAACGCCAATAGCGCACGTGACGGCAATGCACTGGGACGGTGCCCTGTCGGAAAGATTAGTCTCTCTCGGGCCGGCATCATGCCTTCACCTGAATGATGCCGGCCAGCCGCCACCGTGCCTATACAGGCCCAGTATCGTATTGCTCCAACCTAAAACACCACAAGCGCTCATGGCGGCAGCACACTGGCGCGGTACTTTGTCAGCCCAGGCTGGCCTGACTCGGGCCGACATCATGCCTTGACCTGAATGATGCCGGCCAGCCCTCACCTTGCCTATTCAGTGCCAGTATCGTATTGCTTCAACCTAAAACACCACAAGCGCTCATGGCGGCAGCACATTGGCGCGGTACTTTGTCAGCCCAGGCTGGCCTGTCTCGGGCCGACATCATGCCTTGACCTGAATGATGCCGGCCAGCCCTCACCTTGCCTATTCAGTGCCAGTATTGTATTGCTTCACCCTAAAACACCACTAGCGCACGTGGCGGCAACGCACTGGCACCGTTCCTTGCCGGCCTACACTAGCCTGTCTTGGGCCGACATCAAGCCTTGACCTGAATGATGCCGGCCAGCCCTCACCTTGCCTATTCAGTGCCAGTATCGTATTGCTTCACCCTAAAACACCACTAGCGCACGTGGCGGCAATGCACTGGCAGCGTTCCTTGCCGGCCTTCACTAGCCTGTCTCGGGCCGACATCATGCCTTGACCTGAATGATGCCGGCCAGCTCTCACCTTGCCTATTCAGTGCCAGTATCGTATTGCTTCACCCTAAAACACCACTAGCGCACGTGGCGGCAATGCACTGGCAGCGTTCCTTGCCGGCCTTCACTAGCCTGTCTTGGGCCGACATCAAGCCTTGACCTGAATGATGCCGGCCAGCCGCCACCGTGCCTATACAGGCCCAGTATTTGCTGCCCCGTATTGCTCCAACCTAAAACACCACAAGCGCTCATGGCGGCAGCACACTGGCGCGGTACTTTGTCAGCCCAGGCTGGCCTGTCTCGGGCCGACATCATGCCTTGACCTGAATGACGCCGGCCAGCCCTCACCTTGCCTATTCAGTGTCAGTATCGTATTGCTTCACCCTAAAACACCACTAGCGCACGTGGCGGCAATGCACTGGCAGCGTTCCTTGCCGGCCTACACTAGCCTGTCTCGGGCCGGCATCATGCCTTGACCTGAATGATGCCGGCCAGCCGCCACCGTGCCTATACAGGCCCAGTATCGTACTGCTCCAACCTAAAACACCACAAGCGCCCATGACGGCAGCACACTGGCGCGGTACTATGTCAGCCCAAGCTGGCCTGTCTCGGGCCGACATCATGCCTTGACCTGAATGATGCCGGCCAGCCGCCATCGTGCCTATACAGGCCCAGTATCGTATTGCATCACCTGAAACACCACTAGCGCACTTGGCGGCAATGCACCGGCACCGTTCCTTGCCGGCCTACACTAGACTGTCTCGGGCCGACATCATGCCTTGACCTGAATGATGCCGGCCAGCCGCCACCTTGCCTATACAGTCCCAGTATCGTATTGCTTCACCCTAAAAGACCACCAGCGCACGTGGCGGCAACGCACTGGCACCGTTCCTTGCCGGCCTACACTAGCCTGTCTCGGGCCGGCATCAAGCCTTGACCTGAATGATGCCGGCCAGCCGCCACCTTGCCCATCCAGTGCCAGTATCGTATTGCTTCACCCTAAAACACCACTAGCGCACGTGGCGGCAACGCACTGGCACCGTTCCTTGCCGGCCTACACTAGCCTGTCTCGGGCCGGCATCATGCCTTGACCTGAATGATGCCGGCCAGCCGCCACCTTGCCCATCCAGTGCCAGTATCGTATTGCTTCACCCTAAAACACCACTAGCGCACGTGGCGGCAACGCACTGGCACCGTTCCTTGCCGGCCTACACTAGCCTGTCTCGGGCCGACATCATGCCTTGACCTGAATGATGCCGGCCAGCCGCCACCTTGCCCATCCAGTGCCAGTATCGTATTGCTTCACCCTAAAACACCACTAGCGCACGTGGCGGCAATGCACCGGCACCGTTCCTTGCCGGCCTACACTAGCCTGTCTCGGGCCGACATCATGCCTTGACCTGAATGATGCCGGCCAGCCCTCACCTTGCCTATTCAGTGCCAGTATCGTATTGCTTCACCCTAAAACACCACTAGCGCACGTGGCGGCAATGCACCGGCACCGTTCCTTGCCGGCCTACACTAGCCTGTCTCGAGCCGACATCATGCCTTGACCTGAATGATGCCGGCCAGCCGCCACCTTGCCTATTCAGTGCCAGTATCGTATTGCTTCACCCTAAAACACCACTAGCGCACGTCGCGGCAATGCACTGGCGCGGTACTTTGTCAGCCCAGGTTGGCCTGTCTCGGGCCGACACCAAGCCCTTACTCTGAATTAAAATGAGTTTCATCAATATATAGTGATCCTGTATTGCATTATTCAATTGTTGTACTATATTTATAATTTTCCATGAGTTTTCCTCACAATTTTATGTCATTTAGCATGATTCTTCGCAACTATTCCTATCTTAATTTCCAATTTCATTCGACTTGCGTTCTGATTTTTTTCCATAGTGAAGTATTCTCACAGTTTACGGCATTTCAAATTCCGTGCGAAATTGCGAATAAGTGATACCAACATCCGTAATAATATACTGGAATCGAAGTCATAAACTAGAATCATCATGATCCTTACATTGCTCAGGAGAGTGATTGTCATTATTATTGATGTTTAATTCACAGATTGTGACATCATCATGCAAATATACTATTTTAGCTGCGTATCGTTATATCTTTACTACTGCTCTCTAGTGAAAAATATTTCTTGCGATTGGTATATGCGCAGAAACAGTTGCTCCAAGCATCATTCAATCCACGTGTCCCTTTTACCGTCTACGAATTTATAGGAAGTAACGCAACGAACGCTCGCACGGACGCCATTTTTCGTGGAAACAGTGTTTTGTGATTTTTGACCAATTGATGGTCTTTGTTCGTCCAGAATAAACAATTGAACTCATCTCGCAAGGTAAGTACAAGTGCATTCGGCATTAACCTTTCTTTGGCTTGATATAAGGATCGGTTGTATCACCTAATAATCAAATAAATGAGTGGTAGGCCTATAGGCCTATTTAGCGAAGTATCATGCCGGGCCTATCACTCTTGTTGGACCCTTACCGCAACTGCCACTTAAGATAACGTCCTAGGCCTGGCTATCTTCAAGAGACTAGGTCTTTGATTCGATAATGTTCTCTAGGAAAGCTAAATACCATGACAATACGAGATAATAACAGATTCACGGTCTTCTAGAACACAAAAATGTGGCACATTTTTAGCCCACCTCAAAAGCAGGGCTAAGATTTTGTGCTAACAACAATGGAAATAAACAAGGACTGGACATGTTGCCATGGTACTTGGCTCTACTAGTGAATAGAAACCAATCCAAGTCCTAAGCTCCTGGAGCTCGCAAGACCTAGGAAGTTATTTTAAGATGCCAGTCGCGGTAAGGGTCTTGTTGACTACTCGTGTTATTCCTGTACCTGGTCTAACAATTTACTAATCAATACTTGATTACGACTAAATAAATGGTATAACCGGCTCTTACAAAATCATTATATGCCCTACCTAGGTGTAGGCCCTTCAAGTTGTATATGATTCTAGTCTGAGCTTCCGCAGGTCTATAAATCTGCTTGCATCCACGAAATGATAACCAACTGAATAATAGTAAATACAAATACTAACGTAAATTCTCTATACAATTATAAGGATATGGCACTTTGAAAGACGCAGTTGCATTTCTAGAAGTAGATCTCAACCTGAAAAATCCCAATTTCATTAATATAGGCTTAGCACTGCTAACTGCTATAGGCAGGCCTATACAAAATACTTGCTCGTGCTGCGTAGTGTACATAACTTGCTCGCTTTACGTGATCCGGGAGGCGAGGGACCCGGTTCGATCCCCGCCACCTCACCTTCCATCTTTACAAGGGTTTTTCGTGCTTTCCCTCTGTAGTATCCATCCGACACCAATTGGTTATCATTACCGGTACAGTGCGTCGTTAAACCCAATATGAAAAAGGTATACACATATAACGATGTGTTTGTTATGCTGGTGAAACCATAGGCGTGCGCACGGGGGCGTCCGAGTAGGCCCAGACTTTTTATATAACTCAAAAACTGAATGAAAACTGCCGATCTTTGTTTTGTACCGACTTTTCCCTATACTTTACCACGGTGTATCATATGGGCTCTGACACTTTCGTCACGCATCCGTTTCGTTTACAGTTGTAGAATATGGGCCCAGGCCGCACCTAATGCGTGCGGCACTAACTAATTACCGGTAGGCCTATATAAAGATATACCAAAAATTAAAACTATTCAAGTCCTAGTTGTCCACTAAATCTTGGAGGAAAGTTCAATTAGCTCATCTTAATTGTTACTAAAAATTTTGATGTTCTATGGAATCTTGGAGTATAGCCTAACACTGTTTCTTTCTGCTAGTCAAATAAAGTTCATTTGTATTTTGTATTCATCATTCTAATTATTCAAGCATATTATGATAATTGAATGTTTAGATAGAATAAAAACCGATCAAATGGGATAAGAAGATCAAACGGAATGAAAAAATGTTAATTATTTGTAGAAATGTATCTTTTTTTTGTTGTTGAAGCTCACATAACGACAGCAAAAGTTTATTGATTGTCGACGGGAAATGGGTCACTCCACATTAAATCAATTCAGCCGAGGGGCAAAAAACACCTCATAGCTTCCGATTTTGATGAAATTTTCTGCGAACTTTGAATGTGGTCAGTATACCACATACCAAATTAGAGCGCTGTAGTCCGAAAATTGACCGAGTTATCGCGGGTCAAAAACGGTCCGTAAACCCAAATTTGACTACGGGCGCATCTGCGGTATGTGCCGTATCTACTGAACCATTGGTACATAGACTGTACATTGGTACTGTACATGGACCCATTTTGAAGCTCTCAAAAATATTCATCTAAATATGTTGATTTATAGGCCTACATAGTTTTTTCAAATCTGTAATTATCTATTGTCACAAAGGGTAGGATTTACCCCCAGATATTTCCAAAAAGGACCTCTAAAAAAAAAAAAAAACAATGGCAACTCAGACAGTATGTTTTCTATGTTGTGTCCAACTTTCAAGGTGAACTAACATTTGCTTCAAAAGTTGCAACTGATTTAGTGTTACAATGGGTAACGAATTTAGCTTACAAGGCTCTTATAAATGTTTAATTCATAAAGTTTAATTATAATGTAGACCTATTGCTCACACAAGTTTGCATACTTTGATTGTTGTGATGTCTTATCCATGATTATAATTAATAATATGAATGTGATATATTGGGTATATTGTTGAAACTTTCTATAATAATTTCTTTATTCAGTGGCACCTTTATTATTATGTCATCTTGTCACATTGTCAAGTTTCATTACTGAGCAGAGTATTTGAATGTATTATTGTAGGCCTACATAGTTTTGCTTACTGTTACAACATGCAACAATACAATTTGAAGTATTTGGGGTCTTCAATAAAAAATATCAAGCTTATGTGACTCCTAAATTAGGCTAAATAAATCACCTCCCAGTCCCACCCTAGTTTTCTCCTACAATAATGAGAGGAATTAATTATTGACACAGGATTCACTGAATGCCTAGGGTAATCAGTATGCTCAGGGCCCTTATTCTATACCAATAAACGAAATGGAGGCGTGACGAAAATGTCAGACCCCATATGATACACCACGTTAAAGTATAGGGAAAAGTAGGAACAAAATTAAGTTCAGCTGGTATTCATTTCGTTTTAGAGTTACAGAATAAGGCTACAGAGGGCTTGTTCTAACTATTTCAGATAATTTATTTTCGTTAAGTATGAACAAAGTTAATTGGAAGAAGTATTGCTGTAAACCATTCGATAACTAAGCCAACTGATTGGTTAATTTTCAAACATTTCAACATTTCGTAGATCTTTACATTTTTTGTAGCGACATAGCGTGTGGTAAGATCGCCCTTGTGGTGCCCCGTTCAAACGATCCCACCTTTCATCCATAGCCTTAATTGGGGAACAATGATTTTGTATCAAGTTTCGATGTTGTTAAACAAAAAATATATATATTTGTTCAATCCTCCCTAAAACTCCCGTTCAGCATCTGTGTGATTTATTATATATGCCTTCCAAATAATACAGTAATCTCTTTCAGGTTGTGTAATTCACAAATAGTAGATTCTCCAAGCCGACACTCATCCATAGATTCTCCAAGCCGACACTCATCTGTGGATTCCCCGAGCCGTCAGTCTCCCAGATATCATTCACCACCTATCGTCGCACTCTCACCTATCAACATGCCACCATCACCAATGCCAAATGGAACAAAGAACACCACCGTAGAAAACACACCACCGCATTCACCAGATATGCCCATAGTCTAATGTCAGCTTTCCAGACACATTGACTCAAATTTTGGGATTTTCTCATTATTTAACATGCGACCTTTAAATTTTCTTTCCTATTATTCAATTCATTATTCTATTCATTATTAAATTCTTATTATTCAACACATATTATTCAATTCATATTATTCAATTCATATTTTTAATACTATTCCATTCATATTATTCAATACATGATTAATATGTCTCATTATAATATGTCATTGATTCGTATTGATCATAACCTATCTTATTTCTTATCTTATCTTATTTTTTCTCAACATCAACATGAACATGTACTTGAAGGTATTTCATGCCATCAAGAGTTGGATAATTTCAATAAATATTCACGTTCCTTATTGATTGTTACGAATTATTCGCATCTAATTGATGTATCAATCCTATCATGCTCCTAAATTAGTTGAGTGGAAAAAGCATGCAGTAAGTTATATTTGGAAGTCTATTAGGTTCTGAAAATGCAAGAAATGTGATTAAAGAATTAGCTTTTCAACATCACTTGATGTAGGCTTATTGATATAATTTTTACAATTTGTTAAATGAGTTTTTTCATATCCAGTTGTTGTTTGGGGTTGGTAAGATCCCCCCTGTCGTGCCACGTTCAACCGATCCTGCTTTGTTATCCTTCGTGTTGATTGAGAAATAATGCCATTATGTTATGTGTCAGATAATATGTTATTAACATTAATTGAAGGAGAATCATTGAATGATTGTATGGATGGCTGAGTGTTCTGTGTGTGTGTTTTGTGTTATTACGTTTAGACTCGTTTTCACCCAAAGCTTTACGTGGGTAATAACAAGCAGCAATCAGCAAGGAACTGGCAGCATGGTGGTAAGGAACTGGCAGCATGATGGCAAGGAACTGGCAACATGGTGGCAAGGAACTGGCAGCATGTTGGCAAGGAACTGGCAGCATGTTGGCAAGGCTTTGGCAGCATGATGGCAAGGCTTTGGCAGCATGATGGCAAAGCTTTGGCAGCATGATGGCAAGGAGCTGGCAGCATGGTGGCAAGGAACTGGCAGGATGATGGCAAGGCTTTGGCAACATGATGGCAAGGAACTGGCAACATGATGGCAAGGGACTGGCAACATGATGGCAAGGAGCTGGCAGCATGATGGCAATGAGCTGGCAGCATGGTGGCTAGGAACTGGCAGGATGATGGCAAGGCTTTAGCAACATGATGGCAAGGAGCTGGCAGCATGTTGGCAAGGAACTGGCAGCATGATGGCAAGGAGCTGGCAGCATGTTGGCAAGGAACTGGCAACATGATGGCAAGGAGCTGGCAGCATGTTGGCAAGGCTTTGGCAGGATGATGGCAAGGAACTGGCAACATGATGGCAAGGAGCTGGCAGCATGTTGGCAAGAAACTGGCAGCATGATGGCAAGGAGCTGGCAGCATGTTGGCAAGGAACTGGCAACATGATGGCAAGGAACTGGCAGCATGGTGGCAAGGAACTGGCAGCATGATGGCAAGGAGCTGGCAGCATGGTGGCAAGGAACTGGCAGCATGTTAGCAAGGAACTGGCAGCATGTTGGCAAGGAACTGGCAACATGATGGCAAGGCTTTGGCAACATGATGGCAAGGAGCTGGCAGCATGATGACAAGGAACTGGCAACATGATGGCAAGGAGCTGGCAGCATGATGGCAAGGAGCTGGCAGCATGGTGGCTAGGAACTGGAAGCATGATGGCAGGATGATGGCAAGGCTTTGGCCGCATGATGGCAAGGCTTTGGCAGCATGGTGGCAAGGACCTGGCAGTATGATGGGAAAGTCCTGGCAGCAGACCATGGTAGCATGCCGGCAAGGCGCTGGCAACATGCCGGCCAGACTCGGAAAGAATAAAGGCCGGGCTCTGGGCCGGCAAGCACAGCTCGCAGCTGCGGCTGGCAGCGTTACGGCACGGTCATGGCGTGAGTCAGGCTCGGCTCGGCTGGCCAGTACCGGCCGGCCTCTGCCCAGTGCGACATATTTCGACGGGCACGGTACTATGTGTGCGGTGCCGTGCCGTCACCCGCTGTCACGGCACGTTCGTACTGGCCCCGCACTGGCCCGCTATAACTGTGTTTGCTGGGTATATATATATATATATATATATATATATATATATATATATATATATATATATATATATATATATACATATATATATATATATATATATATATATATATATATATATATACTATGATACTTTCTCATGTATCTTCTCATTCATATCATTTCATTCTTATAATTTATAGCCCTGCAACTTGGAGATTTTCATTGACACATTTCAATCTCAATAATAGCCATTTTATCAAAATGATAATCCATTTCCCAAAAAACAATCATTTCAAATTTTTTCAAACTCAACACAAATATCTTTTAGAACAATATCCAGATTCTGTGAAAATTTCACATCGAACGGACAAAACGGAAAATAGAAAATTCTATACTCAGTGCTATTCTTAGAATGGGTATTTTCCAGTTACCGATTTTTTTTCGAAATAGTCGTTCAACCGATTTCGTTCGAAAACGATGCCAACTTATTCTGGTGTGATATCCATGTCCATGAAAAAGTGTTAATTCTATTGGTCACTTTGTCTGACCAAACCCGATGTATTTGATATCGATGGTGGAAAGGCAAAATGTCGTAAGCGCCAATTTTTTGTAGTTGTAAATATACAATTCAGAAGGTCATCTTCATCGATGTGCAAAGTGTCGTAAGTGACATTTCAATACTGAAAGCGTGGTCGCCAATTTAATTTGGCGTAAGCGACAAGACTCAGTTTCCTTCGGCACATTTTGTTGTAAGCAACATCTGTTAACAGACTAAATATCAATTATCAATTCTCTAATCATTGAGCTCAGTTATGGAAGGTATCAGAATGCGTTCATGAGGTATATCATTGTTCTGTTTTTATCTCGTTCATTGTCTTGTTCAAATGTATCATAATTTTTCGTTCCGAAAACAAGACATAGACAAGAGACAGAAAATCAAAATTGAATCGCTTATTCACAGAGTCTTATTGGAGCTGAACTGTGGTGATAACAGAAATAATTACTCTATATAACACAAAAAAACTCATGAGCAAGGCATGGAAAGCTTCAACAGGAGTTCACAAGTTTGCCATCCATGGAGTAGGCCTAAGTATGGAAATCAATCAAAAAATGAATGAAGCTAATGATGATTTACTATTTGTGATGAATGAAAAAAATGACTGTGCATTAAAATGTGATGAAATAGAAAAGAAAATCGGAATAATTTCACAACATACTACTGAGAGATCACAACAATTCTAGAAACTGACCCCACTGCAAATCAGTATCTAAGGATACATAATTTCTGTTTTGAAATTTTTGTAACTAGATCAATGCTCAAATCCACTGGAATTCCATTGAGAGTGATTGGTATTGGATATTCAAGACCGCTTTTCTCGCACTCATTATTGGATGAGAGAATTTTGAGGTTGTTCAATATTCTAGATCTAGTAGGCCTTGGGCCCCTATTTGCAGACTGATCCACAATATTTCCAAAAAAGTCATAGGAATAATTTTCAAGAATTTATTCGTAGTTAAATAGGTTATTGATTGGTGAAACATTGCAATGGCGCAATACTTCTTTCCATGTAATTCCTATATTTTTTCTGAACTTGAGAAGGAGTGATACTTTAGATCATTTCCATTTGTGTAGATAATCTAATGTAGGCATGATAATAACAATTTAACTCAGTTATTGTGACACAATATTGTTGGATCTATTGACAGAAATGACCTGGTTACTTGAACCATTTGAAGATAACGCACAATTTTAACGTGTACACTATGACACAATATGTCGTAAGTGCCAAATATGCTATGCAATTTCCCAATTAATATACAATATTTTGTCGTAAGCGCCAAAAGTTCGTGAAAACGCGATATATTTCCATGAAAATTTGTGGAGATCTGTGAACTACCGGCACAGGTAGCTGAGTGGTTAACGCACTTGCTCCATGTGACCCGGGAGGTAGTGGGCGTGTCAGATCCGGCTCGATCCCCGCTACCGTCCATCTTTACAGGGGTTTTTCGTGGTTTCCCTCTGTAGTCTAGGCTAATGCCGGGATGGTTCCTACAATATAGGCCACGACTGCTTCCTTCCAACTATCCTTCCCATTACCCATAAAACCTTCATCTCATCATCCCATCATCCATCTAACGCCAATAGATCTTAGTCATCATTACAGTGCATCGTTAAACCCAATATATATAAAAAAAAGTTCTGTGAACTCGTACAAATATCACACATTAATTTTGAGGTTCATATCTCCAAAATTGAATTTATCAAACGTTTTTAACTCCTTGTGTACAATTTGCAAAATGGCGCTTACGACATTTTGCCTTTCTACCATCGATATGTGAAATCGCTATGCCTACCCAATAAATATATATTCATTAGCATGCTCATTCATATTTTTGAAAATGAACAATGTTCTGCTTGTTTTTGGGTTTACCTTGTAGTACGTCGCTGGCTGCACTTCGGCCCAGCTCATTCTCAGCGAACAGCCGGAACAGGTATGTGGTGGCCGGTCGTAGACTTGACACCAGCGCAATCTGAGCGTCACCCGATATTGACACCTGGGGGTTATGCTCGTGCCAAAGGTCTGGAATGGAAATATATTTTTCAGTTCATACTGTACTCAAGAATTGTAAAACTAACAAATTTAATCTACCACGACCAAATGATATTGAGAAAAAACAAGTAAAAATAATGAATGAATGAATGAACAATTTGAATGAAATAATATGAATGCATTAAAAAAAAGAAGAATAAATAATGAATGAATGAATAAATGATATGGAGGAATGAGTAAATAATATTAGGAAAAAATGAATGAATAATGGAGAAAAACTAATCATTAACTACGAATGTTATAATAAAAACAAGAACAAAGAAGAATTCAAGAATAAGAAGAAAAAGATGTTATGGTGGAAGATTTTCATCTCCTAATGCAAATGTTTGAAGTGTTCACTATCCCTGAAATCACCAACTTAAGATTGTTGTTAGTTGATAATTTTTTTTTCATCATTACTAATTATACTTTGAGGTGTCATGTCAATATTGTTCTCGTGGTGCCCCGGCCGTCCAAACGATTGTACCTTCTATCCTTAGTCTTAATTGGGGAACAATGGTTTTGTATTAAGTTTCGATGTTAGTTGAAAACAATTAGTTCATACAGGCCTTGACGAAAAGTGAAGTACCTAGACGGACCACTAATGGCAGAATGAAAGTGAAACCTGAAAATCTTAACTCCTCATTTCAGTTGGTTATGTGCCAAAGGCAATGCTGAAGTGATGTTTTTATAATTGAGACATTCACTCACGAGTTATGTGTGAGGATTGGTTCTCAAACGTAATTTAATTTCTCGAAGTATCCAAGAACATTTTTGGTATTTTTTCGAGTAAAAACATCCTCATCACAATACTTTGCCTCATTTTCATATTCAATTTGTGCTTTGACTCTATAAATTGACGGGAGTTTCAAGTTGAAAATAATGTGGATAATTATAAAAAAATATGAATTGAAAAATGAATATGATAAATCATTCCCATATGTTATACTGAAGAAACAGGCAGTTCTTGATTATTCAAACCCTAGTATTTATCAATAATCAATAATATTCCAAGTAATAATCAAAATTGAGATAGATGCTTCAGTTCTTTTTTTTTTATCAATTTTTTCAAATAAAACAAGAATACAAATAATATACCAATCTCTGTTTTCCTACCATTTCTTTCAGGTTTTAAATGTACTGTGCTGATGGTTAAGATCTATTGGCATCATTATACCAATCTTCAATTAGATATGGTAAGTACACAACAAAGGCTGTTTTAATCTTCTTTCTAGATTAATAGCTGAATGTATATTTGCTTCACTTGTATCCGCTACAGAAGAATGTGTATCAACATACCAAACACAAACTAACCATTTAATTTGTATATTTTAGATATATAATCTTCCAGCTGGATGAGGTTAATGATTGGAATGAAACTGCACCATTAAAAATAATTTATTCAGCAAAATGGCAGTGAAGGATTGTGTATACAAAGGATTGTACTCACAATTATTTAGTTCGTGAACGATCTTCATGAAGATCATGAGATCAATACAAATACAAATCAAATTTGTCAATACAAATTTGACGCATAAACGAAAGATATTCTATCGTTAGGCACTCCACGTTCACTTCTATTCTTCTCGCCTGTGTCTACATTTTTTTCATTCACATTGAAATCTTGACATACAAAAAGTGTTACCCAATTAATGCTGAGTATGAATTGGTGCATGAGACTATTTTGAAGCTGGACCTCTTGGAAGGGGCGTCACGCAAACATAATCGTAGGGTGGGCAAAGATGAATCTTGATTATGCCCATCCCCCACCCAATATTTAATTTGTAGGGATGGCCGAAGGAAAGGGGGGAAAGGCTTTCAAACTTGACGTCCGGAGCATGGCTCCGTATTTTTCCCGTTTTCTTCCATCAAGTTGGTACATTCTACGCTTTTTCCAACTGCATTTTCACTTCACGTTATGTTTGAGATATTGAATGAAATATCAGAAATAAATTGAATATAATAATATGAGTACTGTATTGATGAAACATTTGACTCGAAAGTTCATGTTCTCGCCAAATTTTTTCCTCTGGCTCAACTGACATCCTCTTTCCTGTGATAGGTTCAAGTGAGATCATATATCAGTAGACTAATGCACAGTTGATCAAGTTTTTTACTTCCAGTGTGCATTTTTTTTCAAAATACAAGTTGATATATAAAAATGTTGACAGAAAAAAATATGTCACTGAGGTATCGCCATTTTATCGTAAGCTATGCACATACCAAATACTTATCATAGATTAAATGGGCACTCCACACTCGACTTTTGACTGAGCTGTATTGAAGTCAGGATCTCTAATTTTTGAGAGTTGATGTGATGACATGAAAATGCCATAAATCTGTATATGTATTCATTAGACTTGGATTCAGTTGTTGCCCTTCATCAGTGAGGAATGGAAGAGAGGGTATCCCTAGTTCGGAACAGAGCTGTCGGAAA
>OZ023327.1:28629779-28644779 GCA_964007535.1 Brachyptera risi
TCCCTCGCCTACGTCTGCTATTAGTATACCTACGCAGACCACTGAAGGAGCGGCCCTGCTGACTAGTCGGTAGCAGCACAGTGCAGCACGCTTGAATGGCTTTCTAGCGGTCTGCAGAGGTACTACATGGTGAGGGCTTAAAAAGGAATGGCGATGGCGTATATGGAGGTAAAAGTTGGGGTGAGATTTATTTCAAGATTGCAAGACATATCATCTTGAAGTGTATCCATGTATTTACTAGAACTATTACGGCTATAGGAAAGGTTTGGGAAAGGCTTTTAGTTACGTGTGATTGTGGTAAGGTATACTGTGTTTTTGTTACCGACCGTTCACTCGTAGCAGTGCCGTATGTGTGACCACCGCAGCACCATTGCCAACTTGACAAGTGTAATTGCCCGTATGAGCCCAGTCAATGCTTTGTATACTGAGAGCGCTTGTGAAGTCGTCGTACTGTCGAATCGTAATGTTGTTGTTGTATTGGTAGTTGTTATTGTTATTGTTGTTGTTGTGGTTGTTGATTGTTGTGAGTGCGTCCATGTCGTCTTTGAGCCAAGTAAAGCTAAGTGGTATGTCGCCTGTCACCACGACGCATTGTATGCTTGTACGGTCGCCTACGTTTAAGTCGCGCGCAAAGGCAAAAGGCGTGATTTTAGGTGGCACTGAAAGACAGAAGTCAAAAAGTAGGTTTGGGTTTTTCACTGACGAAAACTGTACCCTGGTTTCCATCTCCTCATTTAAACCCTGTGAGTGATATAGCTCATTATTCCATCATTGTAGGCCTACCTACAGTTCTCACGCGGGCAAATTGAAGTAATAATAGCAACTGTACCCACCCACACAATATAACAGAAAACAACAAAGAGAAACAATTGCGAAACACAATACATATATAATTATCCTTCAAGAATTACAATCATAATATTTATGCAAAATTTTTACCCGAAAGGGTCAAGAAAAAATTGTGAGATTTGAAAATGAATTTCGCACGAGGTATTAAAATGTAAATTTTCCGCTGTCTGAATTTTTTAGGGTACACAAGAGACAAAATTCACTCTCTGTAAACGAACATCCAAATGAATTTGCGAATTCATCACGCCTCAAAATGATAGTTATAGATCTTTTCTCTTGATATCAATGAATTTTGAATATGAAGAATTATAATTTTTGTTGGAAGTGTTTGATCTGTGTACATATTTTGAAGTGATTTGAGAGAGGTTTGATCTACAAATTCTAAAGGTATTCTACGCAAAGCTCTGAGCTGATGATGAAAGGTGAACTACATATAGGATATGAAGGAACGGTGAAAAACAGCCGAGTCAATCAACCGTACAAGATACAGTGCACACATAATTAATCACCTCCATTTACAATATGTACACTTGCGGTCACAGAAAATGTTTTTTTTTTCAAATTGAAATTTATTTTAAATTTAAATCTACCCACATTCGACCGATACTTTTTTCACAGACTATACGTGGAGTGTTTATTACGTTATTTTGTCTTCAAATTTCTGTATACGTATAGGCCTACTATCAGTATATTCTCTTTGGGCTGCATTCTGATGTAACGTAACTTGACTGAACACTTTATATGATCGAAAGTGTAACAAGAATCAGGTGATCATGACATCTTATTCTAAATATTATTTAAAAAATTCACGATATAGGGCAAAATATTATTGTATCTCTCATAGTAAAAAACTTGATAAGTCAGTAAATAATCATATAGCTTATTATGTTTTACCATTGAGCTTTTTATGTTCACCTTGGTCATTTCAACATCTGAAGTCTATAAAAATTGAGATATTGAATGAATAACTTATAAACAATTCCAATCACACCATGGAACTATCAGGAAATACATTTTTGATTCAACCATTCTCATTATTGTGAATATTATTCATTATTTTAACTTATAAATAAAATTGGTGCCCCGTCTGAACGATCCTACCTTTCATTCTTAGCCTTGATAAGGAAACAACGATTTTGTATCAAGTTCCAATGTGACAAAAAGAGTATATCTACATCCTCGTTACATGTTATTGGGCTATCAGGAAATCGAGTGGTCGTACAATTCCCTTGAAAGCGTATCCGCATTTTGTCAATGCTATACCGTAGGGGAAAAAGTTATATTCAGATGTATGAAGATATTGAAGTTTTAATGATGTTTTTCAGCATTTTGAACGACTATATGACTTTCTGTGACGTTGTAGTAGCTTGCTTCAGGGTTCAATTCAATTGCCTATATTATGTGCACCAAGCCATCAAATAACAAGGAATTAGATGTAAATAGAAAGGCGGGTAAATAAACACGGTATCCGTGTTAATCGATAACCCATACTAGTTTCACCCGATGTATATTCATTTTAAGATTGATGAATAATATTTCCATTAATGAATTTGGTGTTATCTAAACCTACACGATTCACTAAATATTATTAAAAATGTATTACTGATGAAGTTCAGAAATCAAGAAAAGAAGTCAAGAAAATTACGGAAATTGATGAGAACACGTTTTCTATTTTTTCAATCCTGCTCAACAACCCCATCAACAAGGTGCGTGACACCATGCACCCCCTTTTTGAAAATTAGGACAATTTTTGACGTCAATCGTTTGTGCTTTGTTTGTGCTTGATTGTGCCGTTGCAATTTTCGTTTGTGCTCGATTTCTTCTACCCTCAAATGGGCATCCAAAAAAAAATGAAAAATGAAATGCCCTCAAATTGGTCTCCAAAAAAGGGGATATTTCCCAAAAAAAGAAATTAATTCAAGGGCATAAGGAATCAAGCACAAACAAAAATTTCAACGGCACAATCAAGCACAAATGAAGCACAAACGATTCCGCTATTCAAAAGTTGATTTTTCTCAAAAGAGGGTGCTGGCACCCCCTTTTTTGGATGTCCATTTGAGGGCAGAAGGAATCGAGCGCGCACGAAAATCGCAACGGCACAATCAAGCACAAACGAAGCACAAACGATTCCACTATTTAAAAGTTGATTTTTATCAACCCCAGCACCCCTTTTTTTGAAATTCAATTTGAGGGCATAAGGAATCAAGCACAAACGAAAATTTCAACGGCACAATTAAGCACAAATGAAGCACAAACGATTGAAGTCTAAAATTGTCCTGAATTTCAAAAAGGGGGTGCATGGTGTCACGCACCTCCATCAACAGCTATATATATATATATATTAGGAGTTGTTTTTCTCACTGACCATTTTCGATTTCTATCACTTTCAGATGCATGTGTTTAGTAATCTGTTTCGTGAATCTGCCTGAGATCGTTACTATTGATGAGGGACCTCAACAATGAGCTCACTGACGAAAACAATTCGCCTGTATGGTAAATATATTATAGCTACACAGAAACCCCATTTCATATATTTTTGCAAATATCATTTCCACTTGTATCGATTTATCTTAAATTAATTAATGTTATAGGCTTCTAAGGCGCGTCGTCAGCGAGGTCATTTTGCGCCTTATGTTAAACATTTATATGGAAGTTTTAAGATGTATAGTACATTTATATGAAGTATTAAGATATAGTACATTCAATGAAAGTTAAGCTAGATTTCCATGCACGCGATTCTCATATCGCGCGATACCATGTCGCGCGTCATGGCGGCTCAAAGTCGCGAGGCGGCAGACCACTGAACAATCAGGGACAAGTCGCGAATCGCTTCACGAAAGTTGAGGTTTGTTCAACATTCGAGCGCGCCGCCATGATGCGCGACATGGTATCGCGCGATATGAGAATCGCGTGCATGGAAATCCAGCTTTAGACTAGAAAATCTATCCGTCACATTGAATCCAACCTGCCGCGAAGAAATGTCTCGACTATCGCCAAGCTTTTGGTCGGAGTTGTATTAGTATATTTTGCAGGCCCCCGGCTAAAATGATGATTAACAACTGTGCAATTTTTTGTTGTTTTCATTCCAAACAAATCTAGCTGAATGTAAGCTTATACCAAAAAAGATTCAATAGCAATACAAATACTTTTCGATGTTTTATTCTTGCGTGCATTCTTATTCGGTGTATGGTATGCTATATTTTTTATAAAAAAATGCATAGACCTAATAATGGAAAAATGAAGAATATCCATATTGCTCTCGAATATTGATTGTATCCAACATCTTCAGATTCTCTTAGAATGTAAACAATACATATTCATAGTTTCTAATTATATCTTCTCAGCCGGGCACATGCAAAATATAATTACACTGAGGTTAATTTTTTCAAATACTGATCTATACCCGGCCAATTTTGGAAGTTTGGTTTTCACCAGCCTAAGAAAAATGTAACTATAGCATATTTGGGATGTACTAAAATTGTTTGCAGCAGCTACTATAGTCATTAATTTTCTATTGCCCCTTCATATATCTGTCAGTGATGAAATAAAGATCAACAATCATATCTTTAACTTGGAAAAAAAAGAAAAAATATGTGTGTTTTTAAGCACATTTATCACAAATTCACAGTAGACTGAAATATTTCAATTCAGAATAGCAATATGCAACAATGGAATTTTGTCATATTGTGCTGATACAAAATCCATTTGAAGTATAATAATGGTTGTCCCACATTTTCACACCTCCTACATCTGTATACATTATGAGCCTAATAATCAATTCAACACCCAGTTAAGAAGGCAACAGAGAATGATGACAATGTGTCAACAAACACTCACTTTGTTTTGTTGGTAGCCTACTGTCAACAAAACTGTTGATTATAATCAAGTGTACAGCCCGAAGAAATTTTTTCTGTTGGCCGACGCCATTGTTCAAGGACGGTTAGATTCAGGAGGCACTAAACTTCAGTCTTAGGTTATACCTTTGAATGGTCTATATATGCCCGAGATTAAGCAGGGTTCCCAGTTCCGATTCTTTCTTGTCGTCCGAAACGATATCGGTACGATTTATGGCAGGTCTGTTTCCACTTCGCTGTACCGTAACGTTTTCGTGACGTCATGGCCGTAGCCTTTATTACCATTAAATGCGCAGGCGTCTTTTTATTTGAGGAATTCAACTGTCAAATCACAAGTTGGCGCACTTTCACACACACACACAAAAACGGAAGCACGAGTGCAGAAAACCTATCTGTAAAGAGTTGCTAAACATAACTTCCAGTTAAATCGTGATTTCGGCTGTTAAAAGTTGAAGTGAAGACAATAATCACGACACTATTCCGGATGTCATGATCCGCCATATTGTTCAGGAGAATACTGGCTTGTGATTGGTCAGTGAAGAAAATCGTGTCGGGTAAGAAGAAGAAATTGGAAGTGGAAACCCTGCTTCAGGCTCGCTTCTTGATCCGATTTATCAGTACTAAAACAGGAATATACTATCGAATGAATAATGCTTTGCCATCACTTACCTAGGACGCGCATTTCAACGGTTCGTTGTGACGTATGGTTTTGTTTGCTGCGAGCCGTGCATGTATAAGAGCCCTGGTCAGCACTACGCTGGACGTTGTCAATTGTTAGTGTACCGTTTGTGACACGTTGGCGAATATTAGTGGGTAGACGCAAGCCATCTGCAGATCAGAGTAACCTGAATTACGGCACCTCCACCAAAAATGAATCCTCGAGTTATAAATGATATTAAGAGGTCGATTTAGAGAATTATCGATTCATTTTCGATGATATTTAAAGGGTACAGGATATCAGAGTTCTAGTATGGAGGAAACATAGATATTTCTAATGCCTTCAAGATGGACCAAGTTCATTTCTTATTCATTCATTTTATTTTTAGTCATTCATTTCTTATTAATTGGACAGTATTAAAATGTGTTTGAATACAGGTGCAGGATATTGTTGTATGGTGTATACCCATCGTATGTCTGAAATGATTTTCATGTTTGTATGTGATTTATATATATATATATATATATATATATATATATATATATATATATATATATATATATATATATATATATATATATATTATATATATATATATATATATATATATATATATATATATATATTCATATATATATATATATATATATATATATATATATATATATATATATATATATATATGTATAGATATATATATATATAGAGAGAGGCCTATATATCAATGATTTGCCATATAATTGCATATAATGCCAATTCCTATGGATTAATGAAAAATATCAATATCAGTAGAAGTGTTTTACTCATAACGCATATTTGTCAACCGTATATAGCTAAAAAAACACACACATTTTCAGCTGTAGGCCTATACGCTTGCCAATTATGCAATATGAGATGAATTGTTTCTACTTATACCATTGCAAAGGTATGCAAATCATCTGTGTTTCATTAGTATCATAAATTATATATCTCATACCGTTCGAAAGGTATCACCAAAAATATGATTTTTTGTGAATTTTACTCCCACGCACTCTTAACAATTCAATATTTCTATTCTATTTCAATTTTTTCACATTTAATCTATCATATTATGTAGGCCTATATTAAAAACGTTTCCATATATAATACCACTTTTGAATGGTTTTTCAACCCTATATTGCATCAATATAATTTTTACAGTTTGTCAAGTGAGTCATCCAACTATTTCTTCGGGTGGTGAGATTGCCCCTGTGATGCCCCATTCAAACGATCCCAAATTGTCCTCTTTCGTCTTTATTTTGAAACAATGATATAATGCCAAGTTTTCGATGTTATTTGAAAAAAATGCATATTAGTTACATACATATATATATGATGATTTTTTCCAACATACTAGCAGATTCTGATCAAATATGTGTACATCATGTGTTTTCATTATTTTTTCATTATTTTCATACTCATTATATGTAACTATTTTCAGTTGGAATTGATTAACCGTCACATTAAAAAATATTTGTTGATCATTTGTATTTTGGAACTGGTTAAGAGGCCAATAACTAGTTCACAGTAGCCGTGAAGCCGTATCCAAATACATGATACAATCACATGAGCTTATATAAGAATAATTTCGGAGCACATGGACATATATTGAAAATCGAAATATGGGTACCAGTAATAATATTTTGCTCTTGAGTCTTGACACAATACTGAATAATGATTGCTACATGAAACATTCTGACACAATTAACCATCCAGTCAGAGAATTGAAATTGTTCGTTGATTTTGTTATGTGTGATATTATGGTATGATGAATAGAAGGTTGTCCACTTTATGAGTACAAGGGAGTTGGAGTTGATTTAGAGAAATAATTCTTCTTTGATCATTTTCGAACGGTACAGACCATATATATATATATATATATATATATATATATATATATATATATATATATATATATATATATATATTATATATATATATATATATATATATATATATATATATAAATATATATATATATATATATATTTATATATATATATATATATATATATATATATATATATACATATATATATATACATACATATATATATATATATATATATATATATATATATATATATATATATATATATATATATATATATATATATATGTATATATATATACATATATATATATATATATATATATATATATATATATATATATATATATATATATATATATATATATATATATATATATATGTGTGTATATATATATTAATATATATATATTTATATATATATATATATATATATATATATATAGATATATATATATATATATATATATATATATATATGAGATGAATTGAAATTCCGGTATATCAAGTGAAAATTGTTATTTATTCGAACAAATACAACGTAACGTTTCGGTGAGTTCTCACACACCCTGATCACAGGCACAACAGAAAGAACGTATTTTCATTTGATATACCGGAATTTCAATTCATCTCCTAATAATGGATGAGGAATCGACTTCAATGATACTATATATATATATATATATATATATATATATATATATATATATATATATATATATATATATATATGTATATATATATATATATATATATATATATATATATATATATATATATATATATATATATATATATATATTTATCATACGGGAAAAAAACGAATACTTCTCATACCATCAAGACGGTAGGGCCTATAAGTGAAAACTATGGAACTCAAATCAACCAATAATTGTCAAACGTATAGTCTATGAAGCTGAAAAATATGTTCATTTCAGCTGAATACGTTCGAAAATTTTACATATATGAATGATGAATTATAAGCAATCATAAATTAAAACATCATGCATTTTACAGTAAAAAAAAACCCACGTAGGCCTAATAACAGGAACGAACGTGTTTGAAGAAAAATATATTCCAATTGACGTTTTCTATTATTGAATACAATCAAAGTCGAAATAATCAAGAGACAACATTCGAAATGGCGAAGAAGAGAAGGCTTACATGTAGCTAAGATACGAAAAGGGTGTAGATGGTGCAATAAAATATAGGAATGGGAAAAAAGCGAAATTTCACGAGGTTGGTTCTATGCTGTGAAGGAGTAGGCCTACGTGCATGGCAATATACGAAAGAAACAGATATAGGGGCTGGACAAATGGGTGACCAAAGATTGAAGTCATCCCACCTTCTTGTTTTATTATTGAAATGAAATTCAGGCTCTGAATTCTAGTTTGACGTAATCAATCTCACTCCTACGTCCAAGGCATTCTAAGTCTCTATAAGGGAAACAAGTTCCCGCCAGGGAGATTTCACATATAGGTCAACATATGCTCACAAAACTTCAACAGTGTATAAGAAACAAAATTACCAAATAGATCACAAGATGCTGACAATATTTGTCGAAAATGACTTAATTTCTGTCATTGACCTAATTTTGAAATTAACATTGACTTGACTCAAATGTTATCATAATAAAGGTAAAAATAACATGTGTGTAACAGTAACACTCAATACTTCTGGGATCTTACATACAAATTATGTGTAGCCCAATGTGAGTGTTTATTATGGATCAACAGTATTTGATGAGATACGTCTCTCTGCACGGTATAAAGCAGTTTCACTAGAATATGAACAAAGGGAGAGGCACTACGATTGTTCATATGTTATACATATATATATATATATATATATATATATATATATATATATATATATATATATATATATATATATATATATATGTATATATATATATATATATATATAGATATTGAAAATTTGACGCTTGGGTGCACTTGAATCTGCACTTGATAATGATTTAAATGATGACGAAATCCTAATGGATTTATCATTATTTGAAACAACTGACAACGTACCTCTTTCCCAGATGACTAGGTCGATAGGATATCCGGCCACAGGACACTTTATCATCAATTGTTTCCCGGCAACGGCAGGAATTGAAGCCATTGGCCGCACGTATGGTAACCCTGCAATACGAATGGAATAACATTGTGGGTCGTAAAAAGGATTTGATTTTTACTTGGTAGTTTTCAAGACTCACTTCACTTTGAAGCGCATCACGAGAGTGAAATATCAGTATTTGGTAATGATTTTAAAACCGAATGAGATATCCAAATTTTGACATAATAAAAAAAAACATGAATCTTAATAGTAACTTCTAGATGACTGAAGCTAACTGCTGATGGTGTCTTGGCAGTCATGCAAAAGACTATTCACCCATTTACGAACTGAGGAGATAAAAACCATCTATTCATCGCATTTCAAAATTATTGCTTTCAAGCATTATTTGTTGAACAAAGCTCACAATAGTGTTATAGGTTATTTGTACTATCATCTTCAATCTTACTATTGTTCCACATTCAAAATTAGAATCGGTTTATACTCGTTCATCATGTTTCCCATGAACACATTAAATAAAATTTTGGGAAAAATATGCTCAATATTTATCCATGTAAAAATGAGAATTACTACTTCTGACAAATATAACCTCATTTCGTATCAACTAATGCAGAATTGAAGTGGATTCATATTAAACTGATGACTAAATAATTTCAAAATATTTTGTCCCGTTTTCACCGTTCGCCGGCACAAAATAAATGAAAATGCTCATGGAATATGGAAATTCCACAGCAATAATTGTAAGCACTTGAAACTTGCCAGAGTTTATGTTCAAACTAATGAGCATGTTATCAGATAGTTGTAATTTTTGTTAGTCTTGTCGTGTGATTATCATTAACGTTTTAGTTGCTAAAGAAATGTTTACAACAATGTCAAGGGTTTTAAAATATCTTTATCAATAGAATGGCAAGACACGAGAATTATAATTATCTGATGACATGCTCATTAGTGTGAACATTAACTTTGGCAAGTTTGAGAACTTAACAATCATTCTTGTGGAATTCCGGCATGCCACGAGCGTTTTTAGTAATTTTGCCGGTACAAGGGGAAAAGTAGAACAAAACATTCTGAATTATTTTTCATCAGGTAATATCGATTTACTTCAATGGTTCTGCATTAGTCAGCTCCAAATCTAGTTAATTGTCAGAAGTAGATTTTCTCATTTTTAGATGGATGAGTATATAGCCTTAATTGCACAATGTAGGGGTCATTTAACAATTATTACTGTACGGTAGTGGAGAGTGCCTATGAGCTAGGATTCACCAAGCTACGATTGTGGCTGGATGATTGTTTGCTCAGTTTTTTGTGATGAAGTTTGAACGAGATGAGATATAAAAAATCCAATACGGGAAAAACACAGATATTTCAAATACCTTCAAATAAGTAAAAACTATTCAACCCATATATCGCATGATTTGTTGAATTTAATCATACCTTTGACAATTTATGCGATCTGAGTTGAATAGTTATAACTTATACCGTCTTGGAGGTTTTGAAAAAATCTGTGTTTCTTCCGTATTAGAATATAGAATATTGATATCACATACCGTTCGAAAGTTATAATAAAAAACCGATATTATGCTAAATTGACTCCCTTAATTGAGAATCCACGGGAGTCGATTGAGCTGAATATTAGTTTTTTGGTGACAACTTTTGAACGGTATGAGATATCAAAATTTTCGTGAGAGGAAACAAATAGATACTTTTAATACCCTCAAAATGGTTTAAGTTGTACCAATTCAACTCATATAGCGTAATTGTCAAGCGCATAAAAACAAAACACTTTTTTTCAGCCGTATTTGCTTAACAATTATGCGACATAAGTTATATAGTTTAATTTTATACCATCTTGAAGGTATTAAAAGTGGGGCCTTTCTGTTTTTCTTCCGTATTAGAATTTGATATCTTAATCGTTCAGAAGTTATAACCAAAAAAACTAATATTTCGCTGAATCGACTCCCAATCAACAGATAGGTTGTTTGGGGTACGAAATGAATGGGTAGAATATTCGCAATATATTTCTCATTACCGTAAACGTTCAATTTGGCCGCATGCGACGATCTGCCCGCTCGATTCTCTGCTACGCACTCATATTCACCGCCGTCTTCCACCTTCACAGCTGATATGTTCACGTGACTGATCACGTCACCAAACGGCGTCACATATTGGCCAATCATGAGTCTGCACACACAAAGAAGAACAAGCGCGTTTGTTTAAAGCCTGTATCAATCTTGGTGTTTGGTGGTCAGTGATTATCGCCGCAATGCCCAAGGCAGACCATAAAATAAGTTATTTATTAATTAAGTGTTTTCTTGCTGTAGAAGAATACAACAAGAAGGCTATTGTGGGACTATTGCATAAGTTCGACGTCCTTTTCGGCCATGGTGATCACAATGATCACAATACATTAACCAAATTGTATCACATAATTTCATATAAAATATGGAACTGGATAATATCATAGAGAAGTGAATGTATTTGAATTCAGGTTTACGAGAAAAGTGGTGAGGTTCTGTGATGATTTCAAGCAGGCCGATATTATAGTTGTTTATAATTTTGTGAAAATAAATTAGACTATAAGTACTTGAAGACGATCTGGTGAAGTCTGGAACAATAAGATCGTCCCGAAGATTTTCATCTGAATTATTCAGACCAAATTATATTAGAATATGATAGGCTATATAAATTATCATTATTATAACATAAATTATTATATATTGAACAATTATAATATTATGATCATAATTGAAATGTGATAATATGAAATATGATAATAATATTTTTTTTTTCACCGGCACAGTAGCTGAGTGGTTAGCGCACTTGCTTCCTTCATGTGGCCCGGAAGGTGAATGGACATATCGGACCCGGTTCGATCCCCGCCACCGTCCATCTTTACAGGGGTTTTTCGTGGTTTCCCTCTGTAGTCTAGGCTAATGCCGGGATGGTTCCCACAATATAGACCACGACCGCTTCCTTCCCACTATCCTTCCCATTACCCATAAAACCTTCATCTCATCATCCCATCATCTCATTAATCATTCATCCAACGCCAATAGATCTCAGTCATCATTACAGTGCGTCGTTAAAACTCAATAAAAAAAAATAAAAAAATAATAATTTAATCATATATTCAAACGAATTCAACTATTATAATCATATAGAACCTCAAACGCTGTTTATTTCGAAGGCATCGTGCGACAATAACAGTCATGGAAGATCTGCCATCTTCTGACAAGCCGTCTTCTGTTCGATTTTAATTGCCGCAATGTTAGTAGTAAGAAATGTATCATTTCCAGTGATTATTGTTGTTTGCCCAACGACTGCATCAACAGCTAGATACATGGAAGTACGAATGAGCAGTGATAATGAAGTGATCAACTAATCAGTTTCACTATGCAATATGACTAGACAGAAAGTCACAGCGATCGTTTATATGTTATGTTGACACTGAACCTGTCAAGCTGTGGGTATAGGTACCAACAAATGATAGTGTCCGATTCAAAAATACAATTGAAGCCTTTGATATGGATCACGTAATAAAAACACCAACTAGAATTGATCTGCATCATAAAACGTCAAGTTTAATTGATACCATTATCACAAACATTAAGATGACGGATAGCCCTACTGATGTAGATAATGACCTTTCTGACCACCTCATTCAAATGGTAACATTACCTTGTGATTTAGATAGACCTCATGATAGACCAGTATCAATAACAAAATGAATTATGAATTAAAAAAATCGAGATTCTTTTGAACAAAACCTTGAAACAGTCAATTGGGATACTGTTTATGAGACAGCTGATGTAAACTCACAATACAATAATTGTATTGATATTTTCACTTCTCATTTTAGAGAGAGTTTTCCTATTACAAAAAATAAGTTAAACAGTAAATTTAAAAGGCAGAAATGGATAACCAGGGGTATACGAACATTCTCATTGGATAAGAGAAGTTTAAAATATATCAGCGATCATTTTTATAATACCCCTTTCATTCGTAAATTATATGTTCTTTATAAAAATATTTGTAGGAAAATTATTAGATGCGCTAAAGTAAGTGACATTGAGGTAGAAATAAAAAATTCGGAAAACAAATCTAAAAAGATTTGGCAAATTGTGAATAGACAAACAAAAAATTGTATTAATATTGAAGATATGAATGACAGCATTTAATTAAAGGGGGGTGGAGGTGTAATTGACAATCCACAAGAATTATGTGATATGTTCAATGAGCATTATTCAAACATAGCCTCTAATCTAACCAAACATTTAAATAGCTCCAATGATAATTATAAAGAACATCTACATAAAACCTACAAAAGTCCAAAAAATTCACTATTCCTTAAAACAACCACAGCCAATGAAATTCTATATATTGCTGAAAATTTAAAAAACAAGAACTCATCGGGTCTAGACGAGATTCCTATATCAATCATTAAAAACTGTATTTCATTCCTAGTTGGACCTCTATGTTATATAATAAATAACTGTCTCGTAGATGGTATATTTCCAGACAGTTCGGAACATGCACAAATTATTCCAATTTTTAAAAGGGGCAATGAAGAGTTAGCGGAAAATTATCGCCCTGTGTCTTTGCTATCTTCTTTTTCTAAATTATTTGAGGCAATAATATCCACTCGAGTAATCAACTTTTTAAACAAAAACAATATTTTATCTGAACATCAAAGTGGTTTTAGAAAGAATAAATGTACGTATGATGCGATTGAAAGATTTCTGAAGGGTATTATTGATGGATTAGAAAAAAATAAAACGGTGTTCGGCATTTTTTGCGACTTATCAAAGGCGTTTGATTGTATGTGTCACTCAATTTTGCTGAAAAAGTGTTGGTATTACGGTTTAAGAGGTAATGCTAATAAACTTCCGAGTTCTTATTTATCCAATAGGTCACAAGGAGTAGAAATTAATTAATTACGAAAAGACGGGTTGAAAACAAAATATATATATCAACTGTTAAAAAAATTACAGTTGGCGTACCAGAAGGGTCTATATTGGGACCATTACTCTTCCTAATTTTTATCAACGATCTTCCATCAAATATTTCGGATGTAGAGTTATATACCGACGATACCAGTATTCTAGCTACTGCCACTCAAACTACATCATTGAAAGTTGCTGCAGAATTTAAGTTGGTTAAATACACTTCATGGTTTAACGATAATTATCTAGTATTGAATGAAAAGAAAACCGAATTCCTACAGTTTCAAACAAGTAAGCTTCAAAATCAAGTCGTAATAAATTCATTACACAACAATATAAACTTCAAATAAATAAATAAAGTAGATGAAACAAAATTTTCAGGACTAACAATAGATCACAAACTTAATTGGCATAAACATATTCAAATTCTTTCCAAAAAACTAAATGCCGGCTGTTTTGCTATTAAATCGATCAGAACAATTACTGATGCAAATAAAGCCAAAATGGTATATCATGCACAATTTGAATCACACTTGAGGTATGGGATTGAGTTTTGGGGAGCTTCAAATCACTGCAAGAATGTATTTACAATTCAGAAAAGAGCGATACGGTATATAGTGACAGCTAAACCGAAAGCCCATTGTAGACCACTATTTATTGATTCGGAAATTCTAACGGTATTCAGTCTATATATTTTCCAAGTAATTATAAATGTGAAGAAAAACATTCATAACTTCAAAACACCAAATCAAATTCACAATCATGACA
>OZ023327.1:28649779-28669779 GCA_964007535.1 Brachyptera risi
AATAAAATATAAAACATTCGCTCCGGAAGAGAAAAACAGGCTGCACATCCAAATACCAAGTCGTCAAACCCTCGCAATAACCCCAACGAAATTACCTCCTAAACTTATTTCCGCCGACGCCTGTGCCATTTCCTCTTCATTTCTGACGATGCACTGGTACATGCCCCGATCCTCCTTCGTCACCGTAACCAGCTGTACACGATGCTGATCGACCATTCGCACTCGCGCCCCAGTCCGTAACGGTCGCCCATCTTTCAGCCACGTCACTCCCAACTGAGGAAAACCAGTCGCCGAACAAGTCAGCTCAGCTGGTTTGCCGAGGTCTACACTTTGTCGCACCGGATGGAGGTGCACTTGTAACGGAGCAGTGACGCTTAGCTGCACCTCGAGCACTTCGCTGCCCTCTGCATTGCTCGCGTTGCACAGATAGACGCCTGCGTCCGATTCTTGGACATTGTGTATGACCAACGTACCGTCGTGAGCGACGTGACGGTCGGAATTGTCAAGGTTAGACTCATGGAGGTTGTGACGGTATGTCCAACTGCAAATAACGATGTTGGTTAAAAGTTTATCACATACAAACTAGGTAGCCGCTATATTCATCGGACCATCGGTTTATGTGACCACATGCGGACGTTGTTGGTGTAATAGTAGTTGTAGTAGTAGTAGTAGTTGTTGTTGTTGTTGTTGCGTGCAGCTTTGAATACTCTAAGTGACCCAATCTGATTAATTTAATGAACTCAACCTATCCAAACTAACCTAAACTAACTAATCTAACCAAACAAGCATCATAAACTGATTTAATCGGAACTAAAACCAATCTAAAATCTACTTCCGGTCCGACAAATAGACACGGTATAAACTAGTTATTTTGTCTCTGTTGGGCCCACAGCTTGCTTGATATGAAAGATACGACTCAATTTTTTAGGCTGTGCTTGGGTTGAATAAAACGAAGTGGCTACTTGCAGGCCGGAAGTAGGTTTCAGATTAGTTTTAGTTCAGATTGAAGTAATTTAGGATGTTAGTTCGGTTAGGTTAGTTAGTTTGAGTGAGTTTGAGTCAGGATAGGTTGACTATGAATCAGTTTGATTAGGTTGATTCAAGTTACTTTAGGCTGCGCACAAGAATAACAAAGTCCACAGGTGGTGACATAGACCAATGGTCCGATGAATAGCGGCTGCCTGAATGAAAAGTAAAAATTAGTTTGAAATGAGTAGCTTGTTACTTGAAGATTTAATCTTTAGTGGCTTTCAAACGACTATATTCACCAGAAATAGAGCTTTACATATAAGAATTGCTAGCACATTGTAGCAGTGGATCGCCATTGGTCGAATTCAATCATGTGATAGACCCCAACCGAAGATTGCAACCAGAAAAATAGAAACATCCCCAAGTTTCAACAAAACACGACCTTGGCGAAATTTGGTCTCTGCCCATGTGCACCACGCTGACTTTCAACCGATCGTAACCACCGCGTGGTACAGATCTTATTATTTGCGTACGAGTGAAAGGGTATTAGATGAATGATGTTCACAAAAAAAAAACATGTTTCAGACAGGATTCGAACCCGCACCCGCATTGACTTCAGTTTATCAAACGGTTGGCTGAATGATCCCGGGGAGGGCGGCACTTAAAAAAAAAACGACGTTGATGTAAAAGCTACACATAAAATGGATTTAGGGCCTCTCCATGAACCATGGGGAGAAAGTTCCCGTCAGAGTGATTTCGCAGACATAAATGACCATATAATTCGAACAGTGAAAAATACAAAATTAGCTAATACATCACAAGATGCAGACGATATTTGTCGAAGAGGCTGATGACTCAATTTTTTTGATAGCAAAAGTGGAAAGATCACTTGTATAAAACAGTACTGATATTTGATATGTTTGCTATCTATTTTAACTTCCACCACGAAACGTAAATACAAATAACATGTGGCCTATTGAGAATGTTCATTATGGATTGACAGTATTTTAATAATAATAATAATCAGTTTTATTTCCACTTAATAACACATGAACAGAACTGATCCATATCACAATGTTACAAAACTCCTTCAACTGCATGTGCAATCAAGGGGGCATTAACATAGAAAAGTGGCTTTTTGCCATTTTCAGTTGAATCACCTCTCCTGAACACAAATTTTCTTTCTAATTGTTGTTAGTTCACATGCTTCAAGAACAATATATGGGGATTATTTGAAAAATAAAATGATACAGAATATTTGGTCATTGTTGACTTATGACCTTTTGAATAACCAAAATAATAAAACACATGGATTTACTCAATGTATCTTTTTGAGAGAAATACACATGCAATCAACACCATTTTTGCTGTGAATATTCATAACATATGTAGTTACAAAGCAATGAAGAACAAATTGTATAATCGTAATATTCATTCAATTACAATTTCTCTAGTAATTTTTTTTATTTCATAGAGAAAAAAAGAACACAAACTGTATCCATAGGATGAATTTGCATCATATCTCATTTGTGGTTCATTGGATTGGAGCTATATGCTCAACAGAACCTTATTAAAAATTTCAACCAATTTGGATCAGTAGTTTCTGAGAAGAGGTACATTGACGGTTCAAATTTGTTATACTGTGGAAATGACATGTTTGTAAATAAATGCGTATGCCACCCCAGGTAATATGCCATCTTTGAATCTCCTCAAAGTAGACATATATTTCGAAAACATAGATTATTTGTTTTCTTTATGCATGCCAAATATTCGAATAAATATAAACAAAATTAATCCATTTTTTTTTTACAATTTTCCATGTTAACGCTACAATAAGAATGTAGTAGAAATTTATGTCACAATAATTCATGATTTCACTTGAATTTTATAGTGACACGGAGCTTATTTACATCAAAAGTAAACACCAGTATATATGAAAGAATCAAACCAAATACTTATCAACAATCTGGAAATTATAACCATAGTGACTGAAATAACTATACTACGTCATAATGGTTCAGAAGATACTTCTCTGAATGGTGTGAATCAGTTTCACTCCAATATGTTAGAATAGAAAGCTACTGCGATCGTTTATGTGGTGAGTTGACACTGAATATATTAAACTGTGGGTAGAACTAGATTCCCCTTAAAGCTAAGTCGTTTGAGCTTCACGCACCAACACATTTCAGTAACTAAGTCGCTACCAGTGGCGGCCCGAAGTGGCCCAAGCAGGCGGGGCCAGATAAGTAAGACACCACCACCCACCCACTGCAGGAGTGGATCGAGTAGATATTCATGGGGAGGGGTGGGGGGGGGGGGGGCGATTTCAGTTTGTAAAGAAGAAAATGCCATATGAGATCAGGATCGCGAAGCCGACGACCCGCGGGGGGTAAGGGGGGAAGGCCCCCTTACGGCCCCGCAGGGAATTTTTTGAAATCACACCCATTTTCAATACTGTTCAGCGTGTTTCAGATGCCGAAATCATTTTACCTATGGAAATCAAAATAGTGGCAGAATCAATATTTGTAGCTGCAGGGTCGTTTCGTGTCATTTCAGCGCCCCAGGCAAGCACTCAATTGTGCGCCCCCAAAAGTGTGTGAGCATATAATAGGTGAATGCAAGGGGGGAGCCATGCCCCGCAGGGAAATTTTTGAAAATTCCCCATTTTCAATACGATTCTCCGGGTTTCGGGTTCTATACGAAATTTCTGGAATACATGGATTCTTTACTGTGGTAAAAAGACTTAATGACTGTTCCAAGCAAATAAAACTCGGAATAAATCTGCCATTCAATAACTATGACATTTGAATGAGAACATTTAATTACATTCAGTGATGTGAATAGAATGATATAAAATTCACAGGATACGCACTGAAAGAAAGTCACAAATGGGTCCCGATAGCACCTCTCAAATTTGGCCACCGGACAGCATCCCTCTTCATTCCCCCCTTACAAACGACCCTCGTCGTTATTATCATCGTTATTTACAGAACTCATGATACATTCACAACCTGAAAAAAGCACAGCAGTGTTGTTCGTTGATTTTGCTAACTAAACTACCATGGGCCTACTAGATCTGACATTTTGAAACAGAACGGAGGTCTAGAATGCTCAATGCAATTATGTAAAATACGAAATCGTGGCATAAACAATCTTGAGAGATATTTATTTCCTTCTTTCTCTCTTCCCTTTTTCTTTCTTCCTTTCTCCTGTTCTTGTCACTACCAATTCATGAGGGTGGAGGGGAAATTGCCCATATCGCACACCTTTATATCCGCGATTGAACCGCCTGAGTTCGGGCTACCGACTATGGCCACGGTTTTAAATACGGTAAATTTGTCTCTGTTGTATTTAATTGAGTAACTGACAATACATTATGAGTGCTCTACAGAAACACAAGGATATCGTTAGGATTTCCGTATTGGGGCTTCATAAGTGAGAAATCTAAATAGAAAATTGGACAAATGCAATAATTGCAGAAAACACGAATGAGGGGGTTAGAGATACAACAGCCCCGCAGGGAGATTTTTCAGAAAATATTATATTTTTTACACTTTCAACATATTCTGGAGAAGGATTCTGTTACGTATTCAGCAGGGTATACTATATACAGCTTAGCCTATTCTTCACCTATTCCTGACAGAGCCCCGCAGGGATTTTTTTAATAGGTATGATATTTTAAGTGGTTGTGATCTTTGAAGTCTTTTTAAAAATATAATTTTTTTTTGTGAGATATTTCAAGCCCTCACTTGATAATTACCCACCCTGAATAGAAGGAGCCCCGCATGGAATTTTTCCCAAAAATGATGTAT
This sequence comes from Brachyptera risi, assembly GCA_964007535.1. Taxonomy (NCBI): domain Eukaryota; kingdom Metazoa; phylum Arthropoda; class Insecta; order Plecoptera; family Taeniopterygidae; genus Brachyptera; species Brachyptera risi. Next base: position 28,654,561 of record OZ023327.1, read on the forward strand.
TTGGAGTGTTCTCTGGAGTAATTTTTAAACAGTGATTTTCTGTTCGTGAGATATTGTGAACCTTCAATATTGTATTTGAGTTGTTCTTTGAAGTCATTTTGAATATGTAATTTTTTGTTTGTGAGATATTTCGAACTTTTACGTGACAACAACTCAATTAAAATGGAATCGCCCTGCAGGAGAGTATTTTGAGATTATAATATTTCAATAATTTTTTCTCAGCACATTTTTAAAGATGTAGTCCCATTGTTTTATGGGGTATGCAGAAGCATTGCTTCCTTCTTAGTTCTTACCTGATCCAAATTCGATGGGAGGAGTGATTAACAAATTCCACTTCTCATATATCCTTAGCGAATGGCCATGTGTTTGAGTTTATAAGCATATTCGTGAGAAATTGTCGACTACTCAGAAACAAAACAGAAAAAGTTTTTCGCCATTTTGATTTCCTTCTTCCTTTTGCAACCCTTCCTCATCCTTTCCCTCAACAACGTCCACAAAATATGGAAAAACTAGACATCCACCTCAACACGATGAGTGAACGTTCTATGGTTTCGTTCAAAATCATAATTATGAGTAGATAAAATGAATTTCCTACACGTTGCATGTGTACCTATTGAAGTCTACATCTGTATATAACTGCATACATTCGCATTTGTTTTCAGCTGAAATATGTAGACATACGACATACATGGGCATAATGTTAACACATCTTTTAGTTCAGTATGACGATCAACTTTAAAACTCATCAAATAATAACTAGTCAGGTAGGTCCCTCTGAGACCCACCTGACCAGACACCCACCCACCCATTTCGGGCGCGGGGCCATGGACCCGAATTTGTATTGTCGGGCCGCCACTGGTCGCTACCTTTCATGACTTTTATAACATCAGCAAACTAGCTATTATGTGTATGTATACACACACGAATAATTCGGTACGTGTTGATATTAAGGATGCAGCGCCGAAATGGTAATAAGTTATAAGTGCAACGCACTTAGTGATGTTTTATTAGGGGATGGAATAACTTCGGAGAACTCGGCATTTCATATTTGAAATGCATATTTTCATCCAGTTTTTGACATTGTGCTTGGTTTTGATTGAAATGTGCGGTAGGAAATCTTTGTGCGATGCCATCAGTTTTCAAAATGTACGTGAAAATGTTTACTCTATATATTTCAAAATATATTCTCTTGTGGAAGTGAAAATAAACCTGTATTACAAGGGATTGCAGTATAAATGATTGTTCTTACATGAAGTTTTAAAACAAGTTCACAATGGCACAGTACAATAATGATACGAATATACATAAGAATTATTGAGACTATGATTAATCCTTATCATATAAAGAACTTTAAATGAGAGCTTGATGAAAAGAAGTAACACATCTTTCATCTGTAATCCTTCCTGTTCTTAGTTTTCTGAATATTATAAGAGTATCACAATAATTTAACGTATACACAGACTGGAAAATGGAAACGGTGTTAGTAGACTATACAGAATATTCAATAAGATCAACATGAAAAAAAAGTTTTCAAAATACCTGTTTCGAATGTTGCTTATGAGTGTATGGGAGTCGAATATCAGTTTTTTTCTGTGTGAAAGTTTCCGAAGGGTATGACAGATCAGAATTTCAGAACGAGGGAAACATATATTTTTGTACACCTTCAAGATGATATAAATATAAATTATTCATCTTTTATCGTATAATTGCAGAGAAATACAGCTGAATAATTTTTTTCAAAACTATATACGCTTGACATTTATGCGATATATGAGTTACATAGTTACAACTTATATCATCTAGAAGGCTTCACAAATAGTTTTTGTTATCTCGATTTAGAATTTTGATATCTCATACCGTTCGAAACTTATCATCAAAAGACAGATTTATTATTAAATCGACTCGCATGCACTCTTAAGAGTCCATATCTCAGCAAGATTTACAGGGTGCACTTTTGCCTACAAACATTACGGACTTGCGGTGAAATGCAATAGATAAGTAATACCCTCACAATTGGATATGCTTGATCGAAACTTGAAGAAAAAATTTATCATGGTGCAATAATTGATTCAAAATGTGCCTAATTTGGTGGTTTTCATTGCTTAATTCCCGGTTACTGAATAATAGTAGAAATAAATTACAAACGCAGATCCTCAAGTTCAACTTTGTTTATCAATATTTGAAAATTCTGATTTTGCCTGTAATTAAACAGTTTTCCCAATTTCCTTGGCCAAAGTGTGTAATGTAACCAGATTTTGTCCAAATTATAGAATGAAAAACTCCTTCATCTAGCGGTGGTTACTGGAACTCTTTCAATATTATCTCCTTTTCACTTTTCGACCCACAACCAAACTTTTGAACGCACATCGAACTTGGGTCGAGCATTTCGAAGAAAAACATTCTCAGCTAAGATGAGGGCTCCCCCCTTAAGAGGCAACTTTACATTTCACAACCCATGAGTAAAACCTGCAGGGAACGAACAAAACAGGACAAAAAGCGCCAATGCAGGCCTTTAGCTCCCAACATATGGTGGGTAAACGGTGGGACCAATCAGTCTAACTATTTTTGCAACGAAACAACAATGAGTATATCTGTGCCTCTACGTTCACTAAAAATCATAATTCTATATTATATTACTCTAAAAAAAAAAAGTGAAAACAATGAAAAACAGGTGGAAACATGTTGATTTTTGACAATTATTTTGAAAGGGTCGAAAACATACCACAAACTGAAGCTCATCGTACGAGCACGTATTAAATACTAGTGATCATTGAACAGAAAACTGTATAAGTTAATACGATGATTGGTTTTCCGTTGCCAACTTGGGCCCCGAACGTCTGCAATCAAGCCAATAGGCAAAATGTAAAGAGGCAAAGAAAAGAATGTGAAGAATGGTTGTAATAATAATAATAATGATAATAAATGATAATAATGATAACCTAAAGAAAAACGGGAGTGGGAAGTCCTAAGTTAATCAATATAGCTTATAATGCTTGAACAAGAAAATGTAGAAAAAAGAATGATGCAATGATAAATCATGATACTATCATGAAAGTATTGAAAATATCGGTGTTTTCCCCCGCATTATAATTTGTATATCTCATCCGTTCAGGAGATATCACAATTGAAAAATCTGATATTTTTCTAATCAATTTCCATGCACTTATCACCATATCATCAAGTATAATCTCTCTACTGCAGTTCCTTAAATTGAATTAAATTCATTCTTGAATTGAATGGCTTCGAAGCTGAGTTAAAGTACCGCTTCTACGGCGTGGTTTTTGACTCCAGTAATTAACACCCCATGACAGTCCACTGAGATGGATGGATTACTCGCTGTAGCATGCTGATTTGGAATTCAGGAAACCTGGGTTCGATTACCGCATAGTCGACCATCCTGTCAGGAGGTCTTCGTAGTTTTCCTCGATCGCTGAAGTTTATAGTTGGGATGGTTGCTTACGAATGCATGAGTGGCGATTCAGCGAAATATTAGTCTTTTTATAACTTTCGAACGGGTTGATATATCAAAAAAATGATGGTTATTGTTTGCTTAACGACCCCATCAACAGCTAGGTTATACAGGGGTACGAATGAGCAGATGCTAATGAAACTATGAAATTATGATTAGTGAAAGTACGTTTACAAAGACCCAAGCCTTATGCGGGACTCGAACCCACACCCAACGGTGACCAGTGTCTGAAGCGGTGCCTCCAGCTTACCGAGCTACCGAGGTTGTAAACGGCCGTATCATGTTGAAATCACCGATATTAAAATTACCTAAGAAACCTTCATCTCATCATCCCATCATCTCATCAATCATTTATTCGACGCCAATAGATCTTAGTTATCATTATAGTGCGTCGTTAAAACCCAATATAATAATAACGGAGGTAACACATATATTTTTAATACCTCCAAGTTAATATAAGTGAAAACATTTCGCCTTATATCGCTCAATCGTGTGCAAACGTATAGGCCTATAGATTCGGATTTTTTCTTCTGTTTACTTTTGACAATTATGCGATTCAAGTTACGGCGTCCCCAGTCACCATAGGGAAAAGAGTTTTTTTCATATTGGGGGTTTTAACGACGCACTGTGATGATGAATAAGATCTATTGGCGTCGTATGAATGATTAATGAGATTATGGGACGTTGAGATGAAGGTTTGATGGGTAATGGGAAGGATAGTGGGAAGGAAGCGGTCGTGACCTATATTGTGGGAACCATCCCGGCATTAGCCTACACTACAGAGGGAAGCCACGAAAACCCCTGTAAAGATGGACGGTAGCGGGGATCGAACCGGGTCCGATATGCCCACCGTCTCCCGGGTCACATGAAGCAAGTGCGTCAATCACTCAGCTACATGTGCCGGTGGGAAAAGAGCATGTCGGACCCGGTTCGATCCCCGCTACCGTCCATCCATACAGGGGTTTTTCGTGGATTTCCTCTGTAGTCAAGTCTAATGCCGGGATGGTTCCCACAATATAGGCCACGACCGCTTCCTTCCTACTATCCTTCCCATTACTCATAAAAACCTTCATCTCATTATCCCATCATCTCATTAATCATCCATCCGACGCCAATATATCTTAGTCATCATTACAGTGCGTCGTCAAACCCAATATATATTAAAAAAAAGAGTTCCCGACAAGGTGAATTATATATAAACAAAATAAGTAACAAATATTGAATGTTTTGTATTATGTACATAATATTATTGTATCATATTATGTATATAGGCCTAATGAGCAGTTCCTGACGATACGTCCATCTGAAATAAACGTCTCATCGGATAAACATCTCAATGGATAAAACATGCACAACATAGACATCTCGCGTTGAATATATAATTTGATTACTTCCCAAAGTATTGTATCGTGTATGGTAACGATGTGTTCGTAAAATAACTGACTTCAAGGCTTACTGAAAGTAAAAATTTCAACCGTATGCGCTTGGCATACAAGACTAGGGAAAGTCACGCTATTTTTTGTTGAAAATCAAGGTAGGTAACAGAAACTATATTGATTTGTAACGAAGCGGTATAGGTATGCTAATGAGACCTAGTTTATCTGATAGAGGAATTAAGGTTCACTCGACCAATGCATCAATTTTCATTTCCATGCTAACCTTGTACTGGTCTTGTTGTATGTAACGGTTCAATGTATTTTTCAAACAATTTTTGGAAAAATTTCTCGAAATTTCAACTTCTTTCTTCTTTTCGAATTTGTATTATACTATTTCAACTTTGATACCGGTATACACCAATATATAACAGAAAAATTTGATACATTTCTGTGAGTGGGTTCCCCTTGAATATGATACAATGCACCATCTTGAATGTATCAAGAATATCTGTGTTTCCCCCCACATCAGAATTTCGATATCTCATACCGTTCAAAGCATCTCAAAAAACTGATATCCCACTAAATAAGAGCAGGCCACGACTGTCTTCTTCTCATCAATCCAATAGACTGAAGAGGGCTAATTTCCTACCAGATTAGCCCTACTCCGGTCTATACCCCCTCAAAGAATTCGAACACCTTGTCGTGGTGTGGGGGCTTGTGTGGCTCCGTGATTTACAGAGCTATCGTCGGGAGCAGCTTATTTGCTCCCAGCAGGGTCACTCAAGGTGATAAGGCCTGAAGTGAGGGTCCAGACTAAGTCTGGACCGTCTCGGTCGAGTGAAAGCCTCTTGGTGACCGCAGTATATGGAGGAAGTAATGAACCTTGCGTTTGCATTCCATTTTCTTGTATTTTCTTGTCACTTTTCTCTTCATCTATCGTATTTCTTTTTTTATTTCATATTATCTTCTTTTACTTTGCTCTTTCTTTCTCGCTTCCTCCATATGCTTGAAATATCCACATATGTTGACAACCATGGCAAAGTACACGGACATTGGCATGGACACCAAATTGCCTCTCTGTTCGGTGCGCCTTTGAACATTAATACCAACTAACTCTGATCTATAATGACTGGTTCACAATTACTCTAGAGTTTATTATCCAATGTTCAATGTAGATCTTCGTAGCGTGCAGCCGCTATTCAACGGACCATCGCCGCCTACAAGCACCGTGACCGAACCTGCGAGCTCCGAACATACCGGCGATCGAGCGCTACACTCTCGGCAAGCCGTCCGGCGCACGGTCGGTGAAAGAGTCCGTCATGGTGCTATCATTGATCTGTCACCCGAGGGGTAAACAACTCGTCAATTTGGTGTACACCTGATTTCAGATTTCAAAAGATTTCAGGGAGATTACACGGGATTTCAAGAAGATTTCAAGGGATTTCAGGAAGATTTCATGACAAGTGTACACTGAATTTCAGAATTTGTTAACCCCTCGCTGTCACCACATGTGGACGTTGTTGTTATTGTTGCACGCAGCCCAAACCAACCTAAATAGCCCAATCTAACTAGTTTGATGAACCCAACCTATCCAAACTAACCTAACCAACTTCTCAATCTAATTTATAATCTAAACTAAAATCTATAATTCCGGTCCAACGGATAGCCACTTCGATTGTTCAATCTCGTAATAACTGAGGTGAATCACTCACTATAGCTGCTCATTTTAAACGGCATATTCGCTATTGCAGCTCTCTGGAAGATCCGTTTTACAGTTGCTCTAAATCAATAGATTTCTTCTTGAAATTTGACGTGGTTATTCGTCGAACCGGAAGTGGGGTTTGAATTAGTTTTAATTAAGATTGAATCAGTTCAGGGTGTGTGTCAGGTCAGGTTAGTTCGGATAGGTTGAGTTAGTCAAGTTAGATAGATTCAATTGATTAAATTCAATTTTAGGTGAGTGCAATAAAAACAACAACAACGTCCGCATATGGTGACATATACACCGATGGTGCGATGAATATTGGCTACCTTCAAAGTTCATCTTGATTCTGAGTAGTGGTTCTGACTCTGACTTTAGCAGTACAGCGAAACAAACGAGCATATTCGGTAGTTAAGCTTGTAGGCAAGCAAACTAGACTGCGGTAATTTATATTTTCGGAATGGCCAAAGTTTGGCTTGTTTTCACGATCGCCAGATGGTCAGTCGAATGAAATGGAGTTTTTCCATTTCATGAACCATAAGCACTTAACAATGAACATTATACATTACAATTATTGTGAACGTGATTTAAGGCGGCTTCAGGCTCCATAGAGCAAACAATTCCCGCTAGGGTGATTTCACTAATAAATAACCACAAACCCTGAACCGTGCAAGATACAGAATCAACGAATACATAACCTGATGCGAACAATATCTGTCGAAAATGCGAATGAGTCAAATTTTTAACAACAAAGGTGGAAAGATCACTGTATATCACAGTAACACTCGATATTTTTGCCATTTATCTTATTTCACAGCGTACCACTACAAATAGCATAACGCCCACTACGAATGTTCATTGTGGATCGACAGTATTTCAGAAGATATTTCTCTGAATGATGTGAAGCAGTTTCAGAACACTATGTTCATCCGGACAGTCACCACAATCGTGTATGTGTTATTTTGACAATGAAAGTGTGACGCTGCGGGTAAATCCCCCCCTCTTGAATTGCAATAAAATATAGAATGGCAGTCTTGAAGATGTGTGTGTCGCTCACCTATAATGTGGTCTTGGGTTAGCGTACGCTACGCAGGGGATGACCACTGTGTCGTCCACTTTGGTTGTCTCCATGACAAGCTTTTCGTTCAAGATTGGTGGCACAGGCCCTCGTACATCTGACAAAACAATAACATACTTCAATAGTTATACGACATCGAAATTTGATACGAAATCATTGTTTCCCAATTGGGCCTATGAATGAAAGGATAGGAGGGGGGGCACGACAAAGCTAGGCGATCTTACCACCACAAAGCTAGGCGATCTTACCACCACAAAGAGTAAGATTACATATCTAACAAAAAATAGAATAATATTGAGGTAATAATTTCAGGAATGGAAAGCAATTCAAACATTCACATTGGGGAGAAAAAATATCCAATCGTCTTATTAAATTGATCTTCTTGTTTTTATTCTTGAACTCGTATTTTTTTCTACTTTGTTTTTGTATACTTATTACAATATTGATAAATTTGTTAGGATTTTCGGAAGAATGAAATAATTTGACTGATCAATTCTGTATTCATTATTAATTTTATATCCATAATCTAGCTACGCCATTCAATTCTGATACCTCTTGGAGACAAGAACGATTCATGAAGATGGCGCACAGTTTTGCACCGAAACGTCGAGAAACCAGGTTCTTTTCAGAAAAACCCGCACTCTCAACACAGAAGGGCAAATTTCCACAAAAGTACTCCCACCATCAACCACAGGCCCTCAAAATATAAGACATCATGAGATGAAGTTTTTGTATGGGTAATGGGAAGGATAGTGGAAAGGAAGCGGTTGTGACCTATATTGTAGGAACCATACCGGCATTGCCTATAGCTACAGAGGGTAGTCACGAGACAACTCTATTAAGCCCGCCAAAGCGCGATTCGCCCCTCACCTCTCGCATTGAACGAAGCGAGCGCTGTACCACTTAGCTAAATGTGGCGGTCATAAGTTGAAGTTTGGCGGTCATATTTATTAGTAACGTAATGGAAAGCTATATACACATATCTTGGTTTCGGAACTTTTAGGTAGCTGCCTTCCTATTTTAATGTTCGCATTTTCCAATCCTTTCACGATTTAATTGGTTTTACTTGTTGCTCTCCTCGATAGCTTCAAAAGCGTTTAATTGATGTAAAAAAAAACAATTTCTTCCTTTAAAAAAAAAACAGTCGATTCAATCTATGTAAAACTTCAAAATGATGTGTATCATTCTTGTGATTGAATTCAGTGAGAATTATAATTTAGTACAAGATTTTTTCCCTGCATTTTCCTCTCGGATTATTCCTATGAGTTTTGCTTTTCAAAATTTCGAAATAGTTCTTCTCGAAAGAGGTGCAACCGATTGCTTCGAAATTACACAGTGTTGAGTTTTATGAAGACATGTGCATGCCAAGTTTCATCAAAATTTGTTCTCTCGTTCGACCTCTGGGGGGGTACATTCCTGTGCAAGATAAACCCACTTTTAACTTGAACTTGTGCTAAACGTGTATTGAAAAAACTGGAAATAACTTGCTAAAACCGGATTAGATCGTACAGGAATTCACCCCTGGAGTGCAGAAATCAGAGCCCAAAAAATCATTTGTTTCATGAACGGTGGAATAGAGTTTTCACTCATTATATGCTCATTCAATTAGGTGATCGTTGGCGAAGACCGTCAATTGTCACTCTTATGTAGATTTGTCCGTGTTTTCGTCATGTTTCTTGAACGCACTGCACACAGCTGTCGCACGATGTGACTGATTGATACGAAACTTCTTTTGGACAAGCAAATTCGTGTTTGTGCCGTCAAACTCATAAATATATGGTTTATTGGCCAAGTTGGCTGGGCCAATTTTGAGAGAAATCATTACAAAATTCCGAATATCGCCATAAGACTACAACCTCGGCGAAAAAATTGAGAAAATATTATCTGAATAAATTCAAAATTTTACTGAATATCAACTCAAGAATGATACACATTATCAATGTTTACACAGATTGGACTGTAGTTTCGGAGAATATATGGATTATTTTTTGGGGGGATCGAATAGTTTTGAAACAATAAAAGACGCTGTGTGACAAAAAGGAGAATTACGGAAAAGTAATGAACAGATTGATAGAACTGAACGAACGGCAAACTGACCGATCCTATACCCATCATATGATGAAATAAAAATACCAAAATGAAAATACAAAATTCGAAAATAATCTAAACACAATCTGAAATATGATAATGGCAACAACTGTAGTCAGGAAGTAGGAGAAAGAAAATCTTCTCACAAGTCGAAATAAATCTGAAATATAACGTTATACGGAGAAGAATAGCTACAGTTTTTTCACAACAATTGAGAGAAAATGTGAAAAATCTTAATTTCAAATCAAATTTCAAAATACGAAAGTCTTCTAATGCAAGAATAAACCACTGAATAAACAAATGGTTGTTGTCTCAATGGTCAATCGGAACAGCAAATCAAATCAATCCATATTTTCGAAAAGAGAAAGAATAAATCCAATCCAATCAATCCAACATAACTATGACGGTTTCATAATGAAAGAATGATGAGTTGTTTAAAGTATGTATTCTCCAAGTCAAGATATGAACTTTGAGACCATTTCATGAGGTATGTAGCTCATTATCCAACGCCTATATATTCTGTGTTTGTTAAGGCCCAACTTACAAATGTAGGCCTAAATATTGTAACAACTTGAAAACTACTTTTCATACCGTCGGTCACTTCCTCAAATTATTAGCATTCCCATAATTGTTACCGTCCTATTGGTATACATTCATTCAGAATTCTGTTAACTGAAAACTTCGATTTGAGAAGTGAATATTTAAAACGTAGGCCTATATGTACATATTACCTTATCATTTTCTTATGATTTTAATCATTTTTCATGATTAATACTGAAGATGAATGAGTAAGATCGCTTTGAAGTGGCACCTCTTTTTTATATTGGGATTAACGACGCACTGTAATGATGACTTCGATCTATTGGCGTCGGATGGATGATTAATGAGATGATGGAATGATGAGATGAAGATTTTTTATATGTGTAATGGGAAGGATAGTGGGAAGGAAGCGATCGTGACCTATATTGTGAGAACCATCCCAGTATTAGCCTGGACTACAGAGGGAAACCACGTAAAACCCCTGTAAAGATGGACGTTAGCGGGGATCGAACCGGGTCCAACATGCCCACTACCTCCCGGGTCACATGGAGCAAGTGCGTTAACCACTCAGCTACCTGTGCCGGTTACCTCTTTGTTGTTGTTTCAAGACTTCGAGGTGGTCTTGCCATCGAATCAATATATTTAAATATAACTGAGACGTACGTGGCCGAGTGGTTAATACACTGAACCGTTACTCAGGAGACCGGGGTTCGATTCCCAGCATGGTCGATCATCCTGACAAGGGGTTTTCGTGGTTTCTCTCTGTCGTTCTGGTCAATACTGAGATGATTTCCTAACAACAGGCCACGACCGACTTCTTCCCACTATCCTAAAAAAAATCTAATGAAATAATCTTTCATCTCATCATCCCACCATCTCATATATCATTCAGCGACGACAATACATCGTGGTCATCAGTAGAGTGCGACTTTAAACCCAATATAAATGTATATATATATATATATATATATATATATATATATATATATATATATATATATATATATATATATTATATTTATATATATACATATATATATATATATATATATATATATATATATATATATATATATATATATATATATATATTCATATATATATATATATATATATATATATATATATATATATATATATATATATATATATATAAATAAGAATATATATTTATGTAAATATATATATATATATATATATATATATATATATATATATATATGTATATATATATATATATATATATATATATATATATGCTTATATATATATATATTTATATATATATATATATATATATATATATATATATATATATATATATCTATATATATATATATATATATATATATATATATATATATATATATATATATATATATATATATATATATATATATATATATATATATATACATATACATATATTTATAAATATAGACCACACACATATATATATATATATATATATATATATATATATATATATATATATATATATATACATATATATATATATATATATATATATATATATATATATATATATATATATATATATATATATAATATATTTTTTAATTATGACCCATTATTAATCCAAGCTTGAGAATTATGAAAATTATAACCAACCAAGAATTAATATAAAATATGGCAAGTTTTGAATTTTCAAAATTATAATTATTTCCGTAGAATTGACCTCTCTAACAGATTTGTCGATACACTGAAATACCCGAACAAAATATTATCATCATATCATATTTTTAATAATATTAAAATAATTTTTCGATAGACGTGGTTATTTCTGATGTTTTTCAAACTGGTTTTTCCTAATGTTCCGTCCATGCACACACTTTTAATTGAAAAACTAATGATGATATCATTGATTCTCGTTTTCTGTAGGTTAATCTAAATGTTCCATGTGTTGGTGATGATATTAATGTAATATGTGCTGAATAGTAGTTGGTAGCTTTATTCAATTGTATACTGTATTGTAGTAAATTGAATGTGCTCATGATAACGCCTCATAGTATAAATACTAGTGATAGTAATTTATGAAAGTCTATGTGCTAACAAGAATGATGCATGCAATGTTCTCATAACACTATCGTTAAAGCAAGCTGTGAAAGCTGCAACATTGCAAATTGCATGGGAGCCTACATTGAATGTTCAATTTTTTATGAGCTTTGAGGCGTCCCCAGTCTCCTAAGCACAGAAAGTTCCCGCCAGGGTGATTTTACAAATATAAATGGTCATAAAAGTTGAGCAGTGTGAGATACAGAATGATCAAATACATAATGAGATGCAGATAATATTTGTCGAAAGTGCTTATAGTCAAATTTTATAATGATGGAGATAGTAATGGTAACACTCGATATTATTATGGTAACACTCGATATTATTGCCATCGATTTTTACCTCACCGCGTACCGTTACATACAAATAACATGTAACATAATGTGAATGTTTATCATGTATCGAAACTATGTTATGGGAGATACTTTTTGAATGGCGTGAAGCAATTTCTTCACTACAATATTTTCAAATGAACAGTCCCTACAACAGTTTATATATGTTACGTTAACTCATATGGCTTACATTGAGAATGTTACACTATGGGTAGGTCCTCCTTAACTGTTAACATTTATCCGATCTCCTCTAAAGAGATTTCAAGGAAATAACTACAAATGCAAATAATACCGATGCTCGAAGCCGAAGCAAATAAAATTGAACATAAACGTGATATGTACATTTTATATAAAGCATACGTTATTCACGTTTAATTTACTTTTGCTTGTTTATACAGAACAAAACATGATAAGCAAAAAGCTTCCACGTTCAACCGACTCCTTCAAGCACACACACCACTGTCATGTGATCGATGTCGCTGCCAAGCCGTGCCAAACCTACCATAAACCAGCAAATGCAAGCAAAATTCTATTTCAAGTGTTTAGTAGGACACGTCATCAACTTTGGTCAACATTTACACACTACTCCATCAAGGCTCTGCGCGCCGCCTTCTCTTCCACGCCGCCCGCATCAACGAATCAACATTCAAAAAGGGGTGTGCTCTTGTGTGGAAGGTTTGTGGTGGGGTGGGGTGGGGTAGGGGGTGATGATTCTCTCTATAGTATGAGTGAGTTGAGGGTATTGATATTACGACAACACCGTGCTACCTTGTGACGTCATGGTGAAAGAGGCGCGTAAGAAGGAGGGTGGGATAGAGGGGAAATGACTCCCTCACTAATGTTTCTAACCCCCACACTCTATATACCTTGATACCCACACAATCACTTATGGTCGTAACTCGTAAGAATAAACTCTAAATTGGATTTTTTTATGGTTCAAAGATGGTCAAAGAACAATGAAAGGGTTTAAAAATTTTCGCTCCTGGCGGTTAGGGCTCTGCCCCAGACCCCGTATATACGAGATACCATTACTGTATAAACATTATTATAAATTACATTACAATATTACATTATTATATTAATATAACCAATACTTGTTCATTCACAATTATGCTTTTCCTTCTCCCTTCTACGCGCTTGAAGCCAAATCAAATCCTACGATGTGTATTTTCTCCTGAAAGATGACTTTCCAAAAGATTAAATGCCATTTTCACCAAAGTAGTTCCAGGGTTGATTGGGGTTAGTCTTGGGCTATTTTATATATGCCTAGGATTTGGTTAGGTAAGGTAGATTGGGTTGGTTAACTTGGGTTAATTCAGTTTAATTTATATGTGTTTCGGTTATTGCCTGGCGCCAGAGCATGCGCACTAGTGCCCCTGAGAGTAGAAGCTGCTCAAACCCTATTGTTGCCGAACTGGAATAATATGCTACTTGTTTACATAATCTGTGGTTTTCTCTGGACGACTAGAGGCTTTGGTCCGAGGTAGCCAATATAGAGAAAAATTTCGTCATGCGCTATACGTACATCGCAGCATCTAGTTGTCATAGCGTATCAGGACTACTCTCTCATACACGAATGTTAGAGCATTGACGATCTCTCGGTTGAAATGTGATGCGGTTCAGGATTAACCATAGTTTTCGCTGTTTTGGGAAGTGTAGCTGAAGATAAGATATGTGGTGGTGAAACCTGAGAAAAAATCTTCTAATGGTTCGACTAATTCATTGTTTATTATTCGCTCATGTCTGTCCTTTTTTTTGGCATATATGCTGCTTCTATTGCGGGGATACGGTGGGTCAAGATCTATGACAGAATATGAATGAGATGGACGTGCATGTGGCAACATTGTAAGAGTAAGGGATATCTCTATCAATCATCTAGCGTGGACGATGGGATGACAAGCAGCAAATATCTGTCCTATAAGCCACTCTTTGAGAGTGAACACAGACCCCACGCTGCACTCACTGAAATAACGAGAATTAAACGTTGCCACTATGTCTCAGCGTGAACTATAAAATATAGAAAAAATGTTTTATAGAAAACATCTACAATTGTTTCAATGATACTATAATGTTTCTGGCCACGCGTTATAGTTAGTATGATTTTAGTAAGTGTGGTAGACAAGTATTTCATAGCATTCCTTTTCCCCAGACTGTCTCTTTTTTTCTGCAACCGGTATGAGTGTACCATTTGGCGAAGCGTTGTCGTAATAGCACTACCCGTGAGTCGAACACGCGATACAGTGCTGCGGCGTGGTGACTGATTTGGTGGTAATAATCCAGATACAGAACAGATGATCCACGTCTTCTGTATCTCTGTACAGGCTGTTGAGAAGGAGGGATAGGGGAAAATGACCCCCACGAATGTACCTGCTCCTCCCCCACTATATAGCCTCGACACTAACAATTCACTTACTCTCGTCAGATTATACGACAACTTATGTTGAATATGCTTCTAAGATGATCAATGAACAATACACATACTGATAATTTCTCGCCTTCGGCGGCTAGGTCTACCCCGTATGTTTGATAAGCTCTCTCTCTCTCTCTCTCTCTCTCTC
>OZ023327.1:28672279-28679779 GCA_964007535.1 Brachyptera risi
AGATGTAGGCTATATATCACATAGACAAAAATAGTAAACAATAGGTCTATTAGTAATATTTTGAGAGTTATCTGTTAGCAAATATTTGCAAAATATACTCGAAACAGCATGAGTTTGATACTGAGAATCATTCAAATATAAATAGCACACATTCTGACTTACAAAAATACTAACCTTGAAAATTTAAGTTATACTTTTGGTACGAAAAATAATACTAATATCTTGATTGGTCAGAATAATTTTGGATGATAATGATATTTGAGTGTATTTAATGATCATGAGGAAACTTCAGAAAAAAATTACTAGAATATTGATGATAATGATAAAACCAATACTATCACAGAATTGATACAGAAACATCACCAACTAAAGTTCTCAATAGTTTGAACTCCAGTTTTAATTTTCATACGAACATTCATTAACAGAATAGCTAAGGGTTCAACATAATGTTGCAATGCATGTTTGATAATGGACTATTTATCAAGATTTCTAATAGGATCAGGAATTTTGTTGAAAGCGGGATAGTTACTGCTTCACTGAGCTGTCTGCTGTCGTATTTTTTATATAAGAATGAATTCAATTCGTGGTTTGAATGGTTTAAATATTAGAATTATGGGTTTGTATTATTTTGTGATTATCTCACAAGAAGTGTTTCAAAATAGATTCATATCCAAACAGTTTGACTAATGGTAGTAAATTACAATGTGGATAAAAATGGTCAGTTGAATCAGTAGACCCTGATACTTTTTTCATTTGTGTGTAAGGAGTTCAAAATCTTCATAATTCTATTCTGGATTGATATGAATTTATTTGAATGACCGTACGAAGCATTTCTTCATATTAGTAAGCCATACAAAATTATTGATTCAGCAATAGCACTTTATACCGATTTCAAAGTTCTGAAAGGTTTCAACATATATTTCAAGTTGCACAGTTGAGAAGAACATGAACGTATAAGCGGCTGCAAAGAGAGTCAATATGAGGTTTCCATGAGAACAGGCGATCAACTACTACGTCTAAATAAATATGTCAAGATAACTTTTCTATTGCTGCTTGAACATTCCTGACAGGGGCTATTTTTACATAATTGTATAAGCAAGTAGTTGAATGAGGAGTAATTTGTATAGGTGAGCCTAAATATCTGTTGAATGGAAAGCATATGGGAACCAATTTAGTCTGGCTGGCGTTAATTATCAGATCATTGTCATGAGTGCAATACAATATTTGTGTAAAACTGATTGCAAATATTCTTCTGCTACCGAGAGCTTATAGGTTTCACAGTGGATATTTTTAATTTGTCGGAAAGGCCTACTATATATACACAACTGTAAGCACCAATACACTTTCGAGATGAGTAATTACGGGACTTTTGTTATTTACATTTTTAAATCAACAACTCTGATGTTATCCATTCCAGGCTGTGTGTTACTATCTAAGGCATTAATGATAGACTTCACGTGAGAAACACTTATGGGCGGTGAATACATATATCGTAATTGCAACCTACAATCAAGTTCTATTTCGTTTATACATCTATATAGTACAGGTATTACACTACGTGAAAATTGCATGGTATTAGTGGCATATACTCTTTATTCATACCAATCATATTGACATGATATAATTATATTCAGAGGATTTATATCGAAAGATTTGTACAACTCACTAACCATGCACTATCATGATATCTCTAATCGATCGACATTCGTTGTATCACAAAAATATTATTATTCTTGCACGCTCAGAAAGTGTTCAACTACGAAAAAATATATACACATTTTTTGGTGTACGACAACATAGTTTCAGGATACATAGTACCATACCGTCACGAGTGTGGTAATAAGTGAAATTAAAAAATGCATCAGTGATTATGAGAACAATAATAAGGAACATTTATTTAGAGTGAATGGGATTCGATTCAGCGAAATTTTGGATGTTTCATGATAATATTTGGTATCAATACCAAATATTTGGTTTAATATTCTAAAACGGTGAAAGCAAAAATAATTTCAATACCTTCTAGACGGTATAATCAAACTATTTCATTCATACCGCATGATTATCAAAAGTATACAGCTGAATTTTTATCAGATGTATACCTGTGAAATTATAAGATATTGTTCAAATTTTTATAACTCATATTATACCATGCTTGGAGTTATTAAAATATATGTGTTTTCCCTGTATTCAAATTTTGATATCTCATACCGTTCGAAATATATTTGAAAAACGGATATTTCAATAATTCAAATTCCATGCACTCTTGATTGAGGAAAGAACATATGCAAAATGTTGTATAAATGATTGTGTAGGCCTATACCTGTGAGCTGAATACGACCAACATTTGAACTGGTGACAGCCTCTTGGGTCAGGTGATGGTGCGTGCGACAGCGGTACGTCTTCGCCGCGTCACTCCGACTGATGTTGAGAATCATCAACTCGCCGGAAGGAAGCATGTGATACTTGCCATCTAAAAACAAGAATCAGTCTATCAACGATCTCTGCCAGTACGACGTCCCGGTTGCAATCAATCGAAATCCCGATTCGATGAAATCCAACTCAGCGAAATCCCGAATCGTAGACTTATTTTACTTCATTTTTGACAAGTCGATTGATCGGAATTTCACTGAATTGAGTCGCTACCGACGATGTATATACTTCAAGACATGTTATGCAATGTTGAAAATTGAACTGATAACATCATTTCCACTTCAGTCTACTCCCATACCATAGCCAAAGAATAACTACCAAGAAAAGTCACTCTAATGGCTGAACAAGAATAAATCACCTCGAAGAAAAATAATAAATAAGAAGAATGAATGCACACCTCCAATTCCCCATGGCTGTGTTTGCAATAAGTGCATATGCTCGTCACTGAAAGAACGGCCGTGGTGACTGCTAGGCAGCAGCACCATTCAGCATGCCTATGCCACTTTCCAGCAAACTGCACTGGTACTTTAGGTGTTGCAGGTGAGGGGGTTACAAAAGCGAGCTGATGAATAGATGGGAGTACAAGTGGTTCCATTTTTATTTCAACATTTCTTGACAGGTTGTGGTAGTAGGCCTATATATTTCGTTTGTGCTCGCTCATATTCTATAATGCATCTGAAGACCGCTAATAATCTATTTTAGCTTGAGCGATTGTGTGGTGATCAAAATTCTAATACGGAGAAAAACAGATATGTTTGATAACTCCTGAATGGTATGGTAAAGACTGTTTTGTCACATAATTCACACGTGTATACAGCTAAAAACTCACATTTTCAGCTGCACATCTGTGAAAACGTACGTCAGAGTCCAAGAGCAAAAATTTAATTGCATGGATCATTTTGGAGGTATACATTTGTTTGTGTTTCTCCCGTATTATAATTTTGATATCTCATACCGTTCAAAGTAATCACCTAGAAACTGATATTGATATCTCGTTAAATCGACTCACATGCACTCATATGGGAAACCTACCCACAGCGTAACATTTTCAGTGACAATGTAACGAAATTAACGAAATCTTAGCGACTTTCCTTCTCAACATATTGTAGGGAAACTACTCCACACTGTGCAGGGAAGTATTTTATGAAATATTGTCGAGCCATAAGATAAACATTCACAATTACGTGGTATTTGTATGTAACGGTACGCTGTAAGGTGAAAATCGCTGACAAATATATCGAGTGTTACTGTTACATACATGTGATTTTTATCACATGTGTTATTATAAAATTCGAATCATCAGTATTTTTGACAATCATTGTCTGCATCCTATGATATATTCGTTAAATTCAGATCTTGCACGGTTCAAGTTTCAATAAATAGTCATATCTGATTATCTGTTGAACTCTCTGGTAGGAACGTTCTGCACTATAGAAACTTAGATACAGCTGCATGAAAGAGGCTCTTCCTGCTCAGTAAGCTAACGGTCTATGTTAGGAATCCAAGTGCGTGGGTTCGAGTCCCGCATAAGACATGAGTTTTTGTAAACGTCTTTTAAGTCATAATCATTTCATAGTTTCATAATCTGCTCATTCGTATCTCCGTATAACCTAGCTGTTGGTGGGGTCGTTAAGCGAAAAATATTCATTTACTTGACTCATAGTTGTTGGTGGAGGACCGTTGACCAAAACAATATAATGGAACAATCAAATTAAATCGACATTTTAAAATATAATAACATTCAGAAACAACATGCAGCGCAAGCTTATCATAATTTAAATTGGAAAAACTGGTCTAACTGGAAGAGGTGTGACTTCAATGATGAATTACAGTTGACTTGGGTTCAACAACACTTTTAACCCACTTTCTAGGTATAATTGGACTAAACAGCAAGCGTTTGTACGATCAATCCGGACGCTACTGTTTCCTTGCCTCGCATTTTAATATAGACACACACACACACACACACACACACACACACACACAAACACAGGCCCAGAACAAGTCACAGTAATTAGCTGAAATTATTAAAGTTTCATGTAGACGCAATCGAAAGAGAAGGTTATTAACGTTGAGTGAGGATGGAAGGTGATGAGTGGGGAGGGAGGAAGGGGATGGGAAGAGAGGAGAGGTTCTTTAATTACATAGATTCATGAAGGATGAATGCAGTATTCAATTCAACAGACAAGAGGAGTGAAAGGGAACGATGTAAAATGTTTTAGTATGGAATAATACTCCACTAATCGAATACTTTACGGAATATACAGCCTCTCAATGCTAAACTATAAGATACACGGTGCTACGCCACACTATGGTTCCACAATAAGATCTCTAAGGCATCATCAGTCTACACATGAGATAAATTTTCCCGCCAGGGGGATTTTACAGATATAGGCCTAAATGATCATACAACTTGAAACTTGATACAAAATTAACTAATTCATCATCTAATACAGACAATATTTGTCAAGAATGCTTTTTTTTTGTGATAACATCGAAACTTGATACTAAATCATTGTTCCCCAATTGAGACTATGGATGAAAGATAAGATCATTTGGACGGGGCACCACAGGGGCGATCTTACCACCCCATTTTAATTATTTGAAACCAATGAACTTCAACACCAGGACTGCGCTGTCTGTGACCATAATTTTGTTCTGTAGATAAAAGTCTTTCAGTTTCGGAAAGTCCGGAACACATTACAAGTGAAAACCGTTTCTGTGATTTATCCGAATATTATCAGCATTGGTATTTAGAGAAAACAAAACACACGAATGCTAATGAATCAAATTTTATAATAACAAAGTTATGAAGATCACTTGTGTGTAACAGTAACACGCGATATTTTTGCCATCAAATTTTACCTCACATAGTACCGTTACATACAAATAACACGCCACATATTGTGAACGTACATCATGGATCGACAATATTCAAGAAAATACTTCTTGTCACGGTATGAAGCAGTCTCATCATATTAGCCATATGGGTACCGTCCCAATTCAGTGCAATCCCGATAACTCAACTTGCTTCAAAATGCGGTAAAAAATGCGACGAATCGGCATTTCACTGAGTCGGGATTTCAATGGGCGGGATCTCGATGAATCTTGCAAGTCGACGAATTGGACAGCTATGTAAATGGTTGAAAGTTGATGAATCGGGATTTTAATGAGGTGGGATTTCACTGAATCGGGATTTCACTGAATCGCGATTTTACTGTGTCGGGATTTCAATGAATTTTTCGAATCGACGAATTGGGATTTATATGAATTGAGATGTAGCTCACAATATGTGTACACTGGAAGTCACTGCGATCGTTACTATATCATGTTGAAACTGGAAATGTCACACTGTGAGAGGGTTCTCCTCAATGAATAATAAGCGTCCTTGATATTCCTCATTATTTTCTCATTTATATCGTAAAAATGAGCTCTATGTCTGCTTCAGGGAGTAGTTGAATCTATGTATACCATTTGTTATACTTTCGGGATGCAATTACAATTTTTTTCAGCTTTGGGTACTATTAGTAGGCCCACCTATTAAATATACAAAGTACATTTATTATTGAAATTACGTAGTCTGAAAGTGCAGCAGAAATAATTTGAACTTCATAATCATTTTCCATGTTAGTTTAATGAATATCTAATATCGCGTTTGCTGATGCTTCGTGATAATTCTAGTTGCTACCTTAATTGTCTTTCCAATATTTTCCTGTTTCAGAGAAGGAAGTTAACATGCCAGTTCTAACTATAATGAAGGTATTTGATTAATCAATGAGAGTATATGACTATATAGATTACCCGAGAGAAATGTTATTATGAAAAAAAACAACATCGAGTTCAATATTACATTCCTGAAAAAAAATCAACCCTATCATATGAGTTGCGTTATATAGAGTATTTAACGGACTTTTTGAGCTTATAGATCTTAAAGCGTTAGCTTTTGAGCGTTGTGAGATTATCACAGAAGAATGGAAATCCAGAATGAAAAATGTTGTCCGCTCAATCTACATCTACAGACCTTGGACTACTTCGAACGTTCAAGAACCCTTCCGGCTACCTGTTGATATATACATTTTTAGTTTCAATCAATTATGTCACTGCCTTCCTGCTTTATTCATCACTCATTTTAATTTTTCCAAATCAATTGGTAAAACTAGTTGCTTTTTTCAATATGCTTCTTAATATCTTTGATTATTGTGAAAAACCACATTTCAAATGTGTTTTCTTCGTTATTTCCCATCCGATTGTTCTGAAAATCACTGAAAATGTGTATGATAGTTTTTTCATATTCATTTTCCATTAGAAATGGCTTTTGAAGAAATTTTGAAATTCAAGATTTTTTCTCTTAAGTCACTTTGATGGGAATATTCTCAATATTCTATTTTTTTCCGGAAAAACCGTGAATCCAGTTTTTATGAAAAAAAAATCCACCAATTCTGGTATAACACCAAAATGCAGAAAAAATGTCGAGTCGATCGGTATTTTTTTCCTGACCTCTATGCCACGTACCAAATCACAAAAAAACAAAAAATGAACGAAGTCCAATTTTGTTCGCTATGTGGAATGGAAGTTTTCGCTACGCTCATGTGATGAGTAATATATTGACATTCTCCGATTATGTAATATTAATAAATACAATTCAGAGAGCAACCAGATCACAAAAGCATCAGTAACCACAATAGATTAATTATGCCTATATTGTAACGGATCTCTTTTACTCTCGGTATGAGTTATAGGTTCAACGTTAACTTCCTTTTTTTACAGCGTCAATAAGTCATTTCGTTAAAATACTTTCACACATAGACGTTTTACTGCCTGAAGAAGTATCGACATTTCTTCCAATTGAGTAGTATTCACGCCAACTTTATGTGTCCGTTAAATATATAATTTATTATCAAACTATTTTCAGACCACCCATCAGTAATTCGAATTGAATGTGAAGTACAGTAAAGCTTGAGCACCGAACACTTCTTCCACGATAACACAAAATGTGCTTATTTTCTGTTTTCTCATTCACATTGAAAACGCAATGGCGTGTGTCAAGTTTGTTTTTCTAATTTAGAATTT
>OZ023327.1:28687279-28724779 GCA_964007535.1 Brachyptera risi
TTGTCAAGCATATATGCCTACGGCTTGAAATAGTTTTTTTTTCAGCTGTATAAGTCTGGAAAATATACGATATAAGTTATATAGTCATAACTTGATTGTGATCTCGAAGGTATTAAAATATATAAGTGCTCGCCCCCATTAAAATAATCCTAATATCTCATACCGTTCAAAAGTTTTCACCAAAAAACTGATATTTCGTTAAGTCGACTCCCATGGACTCTTAATAAAGTCTTTATAAAACGACATCATATACCAAAAAAGTTATACATCGCACCAAGTTGAAGGTACCTTGGCGGGTGATCATGCTATAATGCCAGGCCACAAGGGAAACGCTATACATTGCCGCGTTGATGGATCGACGTGTGGAAACCATTCATGAAAGTTTCATTAGATGTATGATTCTGTAAAATACATCAACTTGAAAATCACCCATATAAGAGCCAACATCAGTAATTAGGCCCACATGGATACAAGAAAAGAATCCTAATTGACATACAAAATACTATACTCACCGAGTATACTTTGTAGCGGTTGGAGTGACGAGTGGGAGAAAGATTTGTATGATTTGTAATTCAAATAGGAAACATCATTTAAAATAAATGTTACTGTGTTATATCCTTGTGAGGTTAGCCACCAGTCAGTTCCAATATGCTTGTGAAGTTAGGGACACATATGACGTCATAGAGACTTTGTGAACGTACCCGAAATAGGGGACGAGAATTGTTAACATAATAAAATTAGTTGAATCTCAAACCTGGCCTGTGTTGGTTATCGTCTGGCATTACCTATCCTACCAAATCAAATAAATATAGAACAGTTACCACTCTTAAGCTTGTTGTAAGTATAGTTGATATCTCTATACATAGCATTTGGGGCATCATGTTTGACGAAACTTCGTGGAATATAACGATTAGCATCAACTAGACGCATGTAAATTATTATTCTAAACTTTTTTAAAATTTGAATACAGATATAATGAAAGTAATCCACTGTGAGGAAAATGTATTGTTAGAAAAGTAAGTATTTTCCCGTTATACAGTATGCGACTACATATATATATATATATATATATATATATATATATATATATATATATATATATATATATATATATATATATATATATATATATATATATATATATATATATATATATATATACATGTAAGTACAATGTCACAAATACAGTGATACGTCCTTTTTTTACTGAAGAGTAGAGAATATTAAAGAGCTGAACAATGAGTTGGCATTGGCCAACAAAGTACAAATAAATAACTGAGAATCGCAATGATTTTGGTGTCATCGCATTTTAACGACTTTCTGAAAAGTTTAATTCCTAATTGCTGGTGTCCACGCAAGTAGACAATGACTAGAGAAGGGTCAATAACCCTGCAGTGTTAATTAAAAAAACTGCCTATGTATCTCGGCAGATGCTGTAATGTTTTGTTTCATGTCCGAGTGTCGGACGGATGAGTGTAGGTTCTAGTCTGAGACAATGTTCGACGAAATAATTTTATTTAAAATATTTGTATAGTGATTGATTGTTATTATTTGAAAGTTGAGAGTGAATGAGAGTCGATTTGGCGAAATATCATTTTTTTTGTGTGATAACTTCCGGAAGATATGAAATATCATAATTATAATACGGAGAAAATACAGATAATTTCAACATGGTATTCATAAGATGAAGTATTCTATTCATATCTCTAAGTGTGAAAGGTATACATCTTGATTTTTTTCTCATCTGTATGTTTGACGATGCAGTATAAATTTTATAGTTTTGCGGAGGTATTGCAAATATCTGTGTTGCCCCCGTATTCGTATATTTATATCTCATACGTCCCGAAAGTTATCAAAAACAACTGATATTTTGTTAAATCGACTCCCATGCACTATTCAGTGACAGAGTTGAAAGAAATAAAATGGCATTTCATATTTGTATAACTCACTCTGTCCTAATCCCTACTCATTGTGCATTGCACTCTCAAAGAATCAGATAGACACATGTGAAATAATATTTTCCTCAAACTCGAGGTTGGGATATTTCAAGAAGAAACTCCTTACAGAACGGAAAAATTGCACAGAAAAATTCGAAATTAAAATTCACCGGTGAACCCACATCACAATACACGTTACCCATTCCGTCCACATATAATAGCAGTTGATTCGAATGGAATACGTTCATATTATACATAATATCAACGAAAGTTACAGAGTCATGATTTCATGAATATCACCGCACCAATCAACCTATATAGTATATAGTATGATTATTTATTTGTTCCTTGGAATTCATATTTTCACGTCGTTCTCTCTTGATTGTGAACTATTCAAACGAGTATACGGAATAACGTTGATCTTATTTGCTATTCAAATGAGCGTGTAGTAGGTAGCCTCAGAGCTCGAACCACATTTTAGCGCGGTCAACGCAATGGAACAATGGCTGATTCAAATGAAATTACCATGCATGCTATATATTTGTTATGGAGTAAAGTTTTTATATTATAAAAATGAACGGAAACTTTTTTCCACACATTTTTAAAGTCAGAATTTCAAATAAAGATAGAGTACAGATGAATGAGACCTGATGAAATTCACTGTAATGATGTTTCTACTTTCTAGAGCCAGTTTTTCAATTGTTCTCGCAGATATTCACGTATGTATGTCTTATGAATGTGATACCATCAACTGAAGGGCAAGCCACCCACAATATTGTATCCAATGTTCTGGTTTTTATTGATGTGTCAATGTTGAAATGGTACATTGAAAATTTGAAATGAAAAAAAAAGTTGAAAAATTCTGGAATAACTGGTTGAAAAATACGTTGAACCTTGACATACCAGTGAATAGTTAGCATGGGGATGACAATTGATACATTGATCAAGTAAATCTTCCTTCATCGGATGGACTAAATTTCATCAGCATGCCTGTGACCGTTTTGATACAAACTAATAGTTTCTGCATACCTTGTTTTACAACAAAAAATGGCGTGACTTTTGCTGGTCTAATATGTCAAGTGCATATGGTTGAGCTGTTTATATTTAGTGTAGCCACAGATAATCGAGCTATTTTTCAATTATCTGTGGTGTAGTCCAAAGGCAACTGTTTTACAAACACATCGATACCATACATTCTTATGTGATATGATTAATCAAGGATAAATAAATATGATTTTCATTATTATTATTATTATACACGGTGAAATATCTCAAGAATTGATCAAATTATGAATGTAACACGAGATGAATGTATAGTGACCATTTTCAAAGTCAACTAAAGCATGAACAATTGTGGTGGCTTTCCGGGTGAACATATATTGTTTTGAGACTGCTTTCCATCGTGCAGAGAAGTACTTTTTAAGATATTGTCGATCCATAATGAACATTCACAATATGTTCACAAATAATCACCCTGGTGGAAAATTTTGGCCCTGTGGAGACTGGGGATGCTTCAAATGTCATATTTAGATCGATTTTTGTCCAAAATCAATTTGATTGCAATTTGGAACGAAATGGATAATACGTACGTAGTCTTATTTCATGAATAATATCCTTGAATAAATCACAGAACAGAATGGAATTTTTACAAAACAATATTGAATTTGAAGCAAAAGAAAAAACAACAATAATAATAATAATACGTTCAGAATTATTCACAAGTGCATATAACGGATGGGAAGTATCATTATTATTATTATCATAGTTTGCCTGGAATTATCATACAGCTAGATTATTAGTGGGTACGAGTGAGCGGAGGATGGACGAATGACGGGGAAACCCATGCTATAAGCAGGAGTCGAACCAGTTCCTTAGTTGACTTCGGTTTCTATAGCGATTGCCTTAGCTAGACGAACGACTAACAAATTTCAGATTTTTTTCATGTTTTTATCACCATACAAACTTGATACGAAATTATTGTCTCCAGATTGAGGCTATGGATGAAACACGGATCGTTCGGACGGGGCACCAGAAGGGCGATCTTAACACCTTAAAGAATAATAGATGTGAAGATAATTCAACAAACTCATTCAACAAACAATAAATTCCCAGGGAATAATTTCTGGGAGAGATAACAATCCAAACATTTACATTAGGAGGAAAAAAACTTCAATCTTTATTATCATCTTGATCTTTTTTCTCTTCTTATTTCGTTTTGATTTTTCTCTATTTTTTTCTTTCTTGTTGTAGGGTATCTATAACAAAATTAATCATTCCTTGTTTGATTTGTCCTTTACTGTTTTTTCATTGAATCATCATTTATTCATCATTATGTATAATTAATTAATTCATCCATTCATTTTTGATATTCTCACCATATATTTCATACATTCTTTTATTTTATTGTATCTGTTCAATTTTGTAATATAAAATACATGAGGAAAATATATTGTGGAGTTGTGTATATAGTTGAATAAATACAATATTTAGTTTCTATTGTAGTAAAACTTTCTAATAAATATGCGATGGCATATTATATTTTTTAATTAACATCGAAAACTTGACACAAAGCCATTGTTTCCTTATGAAGACAAAGAATGACGCTTGGGATCGTTTGAACGGGGCACCACAAGGGCAATCTCACCACCCCAAAGAATCAGTTGAATATAATATAGCTCATTCAACTCATTGTACAAATTATAGTGGTAAGTTAATAAATGAAGAACTATATTCAGCACTCGTGTTGGAGAAGAAGGTTTTAATCTTCTTTCCTGATATATTTTCTGTTCCCTCGATGTTCTCTCTTCATTTTCTTCTCTTCTTTTCTTCCGAATCTACTTTGCTTTCTTCTGCTTCAACATTCTATTGTGTTTAGAGAAAAAAGAACTCATGTCATTCCTCCGACATTTACATTCATTTCCTTTTATTTGCTCTTGTCTTATTTGAAACCCTCTTTTCTTCCTCGCCCATTTCTTATTCATGTGTTTATTCACGATTTCATTTAATAAAATGTGTTCGTTGTTTTATAGAAACAATAATTATTCATGCATAGTTATTTCAAATATTCTTTCAGACGTGGCCGAATCAATATATGTAATTCAAATTCCAGTATTAACTCTGCCAATTGAGGGAAACCACCAAGAACCAACAGTCAGGATGAACGATAAAAATAGAGGAGGGACAATTTGTCAGGGACAAATATTCATGCAGGACCTCCGCAAAACGATTCAACTCATCAGTCATTCAGGTTCAGTAGTATAACGTACAATTCGTCAGCTCACTACAAGCACCAAGAAGAAAGCGGATAATATTATCTTATAACTTTTCGATATAGCAGTACTTTTTAACTCAGCAATTCGAAAAGTTTCTACTTTCATTCGATAGGGCCTACTCCATAGAAAGTGAAATTTACATGAAAACATCACCTCGCTTAACATTATCGATAGTTGGTATATTGTTGATGGAAATTCAAATGACGGTTCGAATAAATGAATGAATGTTATGGTTTAGAGGCTCGTTGATAGAGGTCATTTTGCGCTAATAGATCCTATGTTCATTTCTGTGTACTTCGTCTCAGTTGTCAAAGTCAACGTTTATGGATGTTTCAATCATATAGAGGGAGCGGGCAAGAGAGAGAGAAAAGTGAGTGAAGATGAGATATCAAAGTAATGATTGGTTTGACCAATGTTTTTTCACATCATGCGTTTTTGGTTTCTGTTCACTTGGTGTTATGAATTAATTAAAATACCAATAATGTAGACAAATATGAAATATATGACATATATTATATACAATACATAACCAGCTAAAGTGAAGCCAATAACTTGTTTAAGGCATATTATAAGGATATTTCAATACTGGAATGGCTTTTAGAAAAATGGGTTTTTGGAATGATGTAGAAAATACTCGGTTTTACTCTATTGTCTTGTGAATTATTGGTGATGCATATTTTGCTACTGACAAAGACACGGAATGGCATGGAGGTTATGGAGGTCAATAAATTGAATTCTTGATAAGTATACAGAGTGACATTTCAGATTCAATTTACAAGTAAAATCATGCTATTTGATACGTCACATGATAGGTTTCATTGATGGTTCAAATTACCGCAGTTTCACCATTTTTCAATAATCAATATATCTGATTAGATATCATGCTTCCCATATATTTCAAACACTTTATTTTTGATGATCCTCACATCACGTTCCATTCGAAAAATTCCAATTTAATGTTGATCTATCACAATTATATTGATTTATTCGATTATCCGATTGATTGATTGATCGAATATTACTAGAGGTTGATCGAATGCATATTCCGATCATTTTTTCATTATTTCATTGCAAATAGCTCCAGTTTTATACCATACACGATTTTTTTTATTCAAGTTTGAAATATTTAGATTCAATAAAATCAATAAATTGGTTCGAATCAATAACTCTCTCAGTTCTCCTAAATCAGCTTGGAGCCATCAAATGTTGAGGTTTCAGTCGTCAAGTTTCATGTTGGTATCACGATATGCACTAGTTGTGTTTATGAAGATAGCTTGAAATGAACTATCCTTGAAATTGAGTTTACTGTTAATTTCTCTGGTGAATGGGCTTCAATTAATTATCATTCCGAGGATATTGAAAACATCTCCATAAGTAACACGATGCCATTAAAGGATACAACGTTCAGCTAAAAGCGTTTGCTACAATTGCATGCCGCAACGCGCTACCCGCAGGGTCTGAGAATTTACCAGGGGACACTTTTCCAGGCTATGTTTCAATTAAAGGTAAGTTAGGTATGTTGGGTTAGAACAGTGATGCACAACTTTTTCATGAGAAGGTCTGATTTATATATTCTGCACTTGTTTGCGGGCAGCACTGGTTACAAGTGTCTAGGAAAATTATATACATTATTTCTTGAGTTGAGGCTGGACGTTTATAGATAGGTACATACCAATTATAGGACCTACTCTGGTTACATTCCACGTTGAATTATGAAAGAAACCCGAAGTGTAGGTAACGTAAAATGTCACAATCGGATTTTAATATACGATTTACTAGCCATTTATGTAGGAAAAAGATGCAAAAAAAAACACACAAAACCAGAGTGAAATCAAAAAGTTATATATTTCCAAATGAACTTCATTCATGAATGATATTGAACTGTCAATTAATTGACGAATGATTGAAGAAAACTGGAATGATTGATTCCGTCCTGCCAATAAGTGATGAACTGCCACATTGCCTTCACGAAATATATAGCCGATATAATTTTAAGTCAACAAGAACTTCAACCAACCTGAATTAACAAAAACGCCAGAGCCAGTGATAATGACATTTGGCACAACTGAAGACTATTTCATATGGTGCAAGTTAGTCACACTGCATTTTCTATTTTCTGCAGAGAGACGTGCGCAACACCGTAAGACCAATTCCTCGGAGAAAACAAACAATATACAAGCGGGCCAAAATTAGTGTAACAATTCTATGATAAATTATTGGGATATGTAATAAAAAACTTATGAGAATTTCGTATTCGTTAATATATATATATATATATATATATATATATATATATATATATATATATATATATATATATATATATATATATATATATATATATATATATATGTAAATAAATATATATATATATATATATATATATATATATATATATATATATATATGTACATGAATTTATATATATATATATATATATATATATATATATATATATATATATATATATATATATATACATATATATATATACATATATATATTTATTTATTGATTCATATATATTCATATGTATATATATATATATATATATATATATATATATATATATATATATATATATATATATATATATATATATATATATATACATATATATATATATATATATATATATATATATATATATATATATATATATATATATATATATATATATATATAGATATATAGATATATAGATATATAATATATATATCTATATATATATATATATATATATATATATATATATATATATATAAATATATATATATAAATATATTTATATATATATATATATATATATATATATATATATATATATATATATATTATATATGTCATTTCTCAAGTTTTCGCGGACACATGTGATATTATGTGGATTATCTTCAGGATTATTCCGCTTCATATCGAAAGATTGCAGTGTAGGCCGAACCCTCCACTATGTCAAAACTTCCCGACGTTTCAAGAGAGAAATCATCCCGATGCCCAAAGTTGTATGGTCTTCCGAAGATTCATAAATTAGGAGTACCACTTAGACCTATTGCCAGCTCTATCGATTCTCCGACACAGCCACTAGCCAAGTTTTTAGCCAAACAACTGCAACCGTACGCCACTGATGCTAAATCTTATGTAAAGAACGTTGAACATTTCATAGATATTTTAAAAGACGTGACAATAGAACAACACCATTTATTGGCCAGTTTCGATGTGGTGGCTTTGCTTATGCAGGTGTCGGTCGCCGTAACTTCAAATATCATCCGTGAGACCTACAATTCCCCAAGACACCTAATAGACCTCACAGAGCACTGCCTCTCCAACACGTTCTTTATCTATGATGACCAGAGATACAAACAAGTGGATGGCGCACCCATGGGTTCACCATTATCACCAGTTATTGCCAACCTATTCATGACATACCTAGAAACTCGAGCGTTGAACACCGCTACGCACAAACCTACGCTATGGCTGCGCTATGTAGATGACACCTTCGCTATATGGCCTCACGGCAAAGAGAAACTAGGATAATTCTTAGCCCATCTTAACAATATACATCATAACATCAAATTAACGATGGAACTGGAGAAGGATGAGCAATTACCCTTCCTTGATGTTCGCGGAATAAGAGGTCAGATGGAAGCCTAGGCCATGCTATGTACCGCAAACCCACACATACGAATCGTTATCTTGACGCATTGTCTCATCACCATCCAGTCCAGCTAAACTCTGTAGTGAACACGCTTGCCACACGTTCTATACGTTTAGCGGATAACAAACATGCGAATGAAGAAATGATAGGTTTCTGTAAGGCTCTACACTCAATTGGCTATTCACACTACGTCATAACCAAGGCTTTTAACCACCAACCTAAAATAACTGACAACGTAGATGTAGAAATAGAGAAACCTCGTGCTACAGGCTATCTTCCTTACGTTAAAGGCACTACTGATCGGGTAAGCCACTTGCTAAGAAAACATAACATCAAGACGTCGTTTCGAGCACACAAGAAGATAAACACGTTGCTAAGTAGTGTGAAGCAAGTGATTCCACTTGAATCAAGGGGAGTGTATGCGGTCCCGTGTGGTTCATTTGACAAACTGTATATAGGGCAAACAAACAGGCGCATTTCAGCTAGAGTCAGTGAACATAGACTCGCAGTACTAAAAGATCAGAGCACGTCGGCACTAGCACAACACGTGCGGGGAGAGCAACACTGGATCGACTTTGACAAGGCCAAGTCTCTCGCTTCGGTGCCTCATCTTTTGTCACGAATAATACGTGAGGCCATTGAAATCGAAAAGCAACCAAATAATTTGAATAAAAGAGACGATGGCCAGAGGTTAGCGGGAGCATGGAAACCCATTTTGAAAAACCGCGTTCCCATGACAACTGGGCCTAGAATGACTCAAAATATTGCACGCTGTATTAACAACTCCGATGTCGCGTCGTCCGAAGCCGTTCTGAGCCACATATTAATTGGGTCAACTACAAGCGAACCTGTTCAGTCAAACTTTGGACCTATGACGAGATCAAAGTCGAGAAGGCTTGAAACGAGAACGTAGCGCCATTATCGTACTTCGGCGCCAACTTCACTCCATATGCCTCTTGGCGCCAAAACAGAAGGGGGTTACTACACTCTCATTGGTCCCTGGTGTCACATGACCTCGGGAGCCAACCAACGAGTCAGCCCGAGAGCTTGCGTAACTCACTGTGAATTACACCTTCAGTTAGCTGTACGATTTAGTTCGGTATAGTTGTCTCCGTGAACATGAATAGTGCAATCTATTCGAAACGTCGGGAAGTTTTGACAATGTGGAGGGTTCGGCCTACTCTGCAATCTTTTGATATGAAGCGGAATAATCCTGAGGTAATCAACATAATGTATATATATATATATATATATATATATATATATATATATATATATATATATATATATATATATATATATATATATATATATATATATATATATATATATATATATATATATATATATATATATATATATATATATATATATATATATATATATATATATATATATATATATATATATATATATATATATATATATATATATATGTATGTGATAATTGAACTTCTTGGATACGATCCAATCGAGTTCCGGTTGAGGCGTATCTTTTTCGACATAACTATAATATCTCATATACATATAAATATATATATATAAATATATATATATATATATATATATATATATATATATATATATATATATATATATATATATATATATATATATATATATATATGGGTTTGCGGTTGCGCACCATTGGATTAGAACAATGAAGAACAGGTTTGAAAGTAGACTGGTGAATTGACCCCTGGTGAATTGTCACCTGGCAAATTGTCTGCCACTCACCGCTATCAGTTGACGGATAGATGTTGAAGGACGGTTCCTGTAGCCACGACGTGACGGTGACGTGCTCCTTGACGAAAGATGGCACGCTGCAGCGTATTAGGACATTGTTCCCGAGGAAACCACCTGGGCTTTGGACTTCCGGTTGGAACCGTTGATCAACCACTGGAAACAAATAAACATTCATCTGGAACAATTCCATTTGGCTATGTTAGACATTGAATAATATGTTATGAATTGTCTGTCTCTTTAAACACCTCGTGGATGGGGAAGTGGCTTCGTCTTGGAGCCTCATCATCAGGTGGTTGGTGACAGTGATCTGATAAGATGACGTTTTTTCCTCGAGATAAAAATTAAGATCACTAATGTTTTCTATTTGGATAATACACAGGATATAATTCATGAGCATTACTCAGATAAAAGATGAAGAAAGAATCGATTATCTGGATAATTTACTACAGAAAGAGACCATTTTCGTGAACTCGTTACTCGAGTACGTGCGATAAAGAATACCCATCCACCACGAATATTGTGTCTAGAGCATATATTCCAAGTTTTAGTCAACACTCAATCATTTTTTTGGTTCGGGAGAATTTACCGGAAACAAATTTTAAAATTGTAAATGATTTTACTCAGCCAAATGGTATTAAATAACAAAATTGTTTCCGAGGTATGGATTCTCAATTTATTCTCAATATTGAGTTTAATGACGCGTTGTGATTGTGATGATAACCAAAGATCTATTGACGTTGGATGAAAGGATAATGAGATAATGGGATGATGGGATGATGCGATGAAGTTTTTCTAGGTATCGGTAATGGAAAGGATAGTAGGATAAAAGCGGCAGTGTACCATAATGTATAGGAACCATCCCGGCATTAGCCTACAGAGGGACAACGGACAACCATTGTGAACCTCTCACCTTCTACAACCTTTTACCTTTGTGAAGATGAACGGTGTCAGGGATCGAACCAGGACCGATATGCGTATCACCTCCCGGATCACATGAAGCAAGACCGTTATTAAACTGAGCTGTATGTGCCGGTTACTAGGTGTAGATTGATGTAACACATGAATTATCATCTAGATGAGATGAAGATGAAAAATATGTAGATAATTATCTAGATACTGATTGTCAACAGCAGGGACTGAGACCATTAACAAACTTCCAACGTACATCGAACGAAATATTACTGATAAATCGTCCTGCAGAAACATCAATATAGTTGGTCGACCCAGGTAGAGTCGTCCGAAATCGGGGCCTGGGCCCGCTGCTTATGCACTAGCAGAGAACCTGAACCAAATGCCGGCATTTAGCTCTGGTAGAAAGGTTACGTTTAAGACATACGCGGAAAAACATATAACATCCGCACCGAACGCCTATAAGCCTTGAGTGCGATGACTAAGAATGCAAGAGACAATATAGACCTAGTAATGAAAGAACTGTCGAAAACTGAATGTTTGGTAGAGTTATGGATAAAAAACATTATGTAAAGTATGTCGTTTCCAAAATTCTAGATTGTAAAATTTTAAAATGGCAATTCAAATAAGTCGTTCAATATTGAATACTCGGCATTTTTCCACATTCTAAATTGTATTTTGAGTGAACTAGGTCTTTGATTTGATAATAAATGTATTGAATTAGAAATGTGAATATGTGTTTGAGTTACAATTTTTTGAACTTTTCAGTATATAATTATTATTACATATCTTTAAGATGTGATTTGGGAGGGAAAGGGGCCAGACTTTTCATCAAAATGAATGAAAAATATGCCAGTCAGTTGTTATGTATAGTGACAGAACCATAATATTATCAAAATAATTATACATATAAATAATTAGAATAGAAAAAGCTAAAATTGGACTACTTGGCAATTGAACGATATTTGAACAAATCAAGTTCAGTTCAGAGAGTTACAGAACTGAAATGAATAAAACATGATGACACTGAACATGTTTTATATTAAAAGTGAAATGCAGGGAACAAAATGCACTAAAGTTGTCTCTGATTTAGCTATTCTGATCATCTAATGTACCAGCATGAAGTAGATAGTGTGTTTGGGGGGAGGCTCACTTAAAAGTTATGCTTAAAATTTTCGACCATTAAGGGTGTTCTAAAGGGTGAAAATAGATTCTTTTAGAGGTTATATAGATACAATAGATATATTTTACTTTCCAAGTTTTCAAAATGACTCAAGGGAATTCACACAAAAATGTATGTGGTAATTATTCTGCAAGCACCTATCAGGAGCCCTTATATACAGTGATCTTTTTGGTAGTGTACCTGTATGCATAAATGTTCTTTTGTGGAGTCATATTTTTATGTTCAAGTCTGCTCATACCTCCGCTTGACGTCTGTGGGTCTCGAAGTATAAGGTCGGATTCAGGGCATACATCCTTCCTTCAGGGCATACAGGATTTATCCTACTTATGTCAATACGCCTATTGCCACACTCAGTTGGCAGGCCATTCACTTCTTTTACTACTTCCCATGCAGACATATTTGTATGTTTGTTCGTTAATTATTGTTGAGTGAATGCTGTGATGTCTACTGTTGGAACCGTAGAAGAATGTCGGCCGTATGGAAGGTCCCCATTTTTACATGAGTCAAGAATGTGAGGAAGGGTTTCAATCTCTTTGGCACAGGAACGAAAAATGTTTCTATTCTGACTTCGATACTGTGTAGTGCTCTTTCGCACTGGACCACATTATCTGTCATTTTAGGACCACCATGCTGCTCGGAACTTGATAATGACTTTTTTTTTCACATATCCAATGATTAACTGGGGTATATTCTTGATAAAGGACCAACTCGTTTCTATCCTGAGGTAAATCACACCATTTTTAGTTTTGTCACTAACAGACAGTTGTTTTTGTTATTATTCTTTCACATGGTATGGAAATAGGCTATTATTTATTTGAGGAATGGAATATGATTCGACTCATAGCACTAAACACTGTTTCCAATTCTTCATTCAGTCTTCAAATAAAACTTCGTTTGATCTTGCTCTGTTATTCTTTCAATCTCGATTGATTCCCTCTATCATATTCTGTTACGGCCACGACATTTTTGTATTCCTTTTTTAAAACTGTTTTTTCACGATTATATAAGCCTGAAGATGGACAAATTACAGTTTCTAATTTTTCTAATGAATATAGGTCGATATAGGACTGATATAATATCATACTTGTAATGCCTATTATGACTTTCTGCATCCCATGGATCTCATTCTTGACTTTCAGACTTTATCTATTTTCTGTATTCTCGTGCGAGCAAACACTCGATTTACTTGAGCTCACTAGTCGAACAGTGGCGAACTTTAATGTCATTTTCTGCGAGCATAATTATTACATATATAACCCAGGTAGGATTATATGAACTTGAGTCCGTTTAGTTTTCCAGATTAGGTTACTTGTATCAGCTCTCCATATTCTGACATCCCTCATTTGACTGGAAAAGCTTTGCTGAGATTTACAGATATTGCAATTGGAGCAAAGTGGTTCGATATTCTTCATGAGTACTAGTTTGATCTGTGATCATCCTGTAACAGATTCTCGCTATCTCTTAATCGTTGAATAGATATCTAAAAATTTGCCAACATGCCATTGAATCGATTTTTCCCGCCCTTCAGATGAATGTTTCATCGAATACCTCACAGTTTGTAAATATTATCTCTATACGTTGTCTCATTCATAAACATGTGACAGTGATCTATAAAACTAGCTATATTATCGATGATGCCATTTTCCCTAGTTATGAATATTCAAGATAATAATGTTACTTCAAGTGATTATAATGTATATCCAATGAAAATACTTTACTAATTACTAGGACATGACTTTCACTCTCCCATGTCTTCATGAATAGGAATTTGAAGATACGACAGTTAGGTTACGACAGTCACTACAACGTACAGGAATACAGCTTGCCGTCTTTCTTTATGCATTGCTCACCCGAATAGGAAAGCAATGATTAATTACACGAATTATCGGAGTGGATAAATCTTTAAAATGGTGTGGTGAATGTTTTTAAAAACGTGAATGTATCATAAACCCATGAGGTATTCACTTACATACAAATTGGGTGTTTGAGAACAAAAGAGGTATGCCCTTGAAAAGAGAATGGACTGAATTTGAGAGTGGGATATGATTGAGGCAACTGAATTAATATGTATATA
The DNA here is from genome assembly GCA_964007535.1 of Brachyptera risi. NCBI lineage: Eukaryota > Metazoa > Arthropoda > Insecta > Plecoptera > Taeniopterygidae > Brachyptera > Brachyptera risi. The sequence goes on from OZ023327.1 coordinate 28,702,053, forward strand.
CATATACATATATATATATATATATATATATATATATATATATATATATATATATATATATATATATATATATATATATATATATATATATATGTATATATGTATATATATATATATATATATATATATATATATATATATATATATATATATATATATATATATATATATGCATGTATGTGTGTGTGTGTGTTGTGTTGATGATGACATATACTGGGTATTTTCATGGATCATATTTTAATCAATCGATCAATGCTTTGCCCGGATTCGTTTGGGCATCATCAGAGCTACAATTCAATGGTTATTAGAGAGAATGAAACTTGAAAACTATAATCAAATAAAATATCAACTATTCATTTCATTCAGACAAAAAAAAAAAAAAAAATTTTTCCAATTTTATCTTATATTTTCTTCGAAAATATTTTCCGGGTTCAATTTGTTTTGTTGACGATTGTAATTTGACTCTGATTGAGCCCAGACAACTCCGGGTGCAACGCTGGTCGATTAGTGGAAAAGTGGTTCATGAAAATATACCATATATTATGTTCTCATTAATCATTGTGAATCATGGAAAATTAGTTTCAAATCATCAATATGAATATATATATATATATATATATATATATATATATATATATATATATATATATATATTATATCCATTATATATATATATATATATATATATATATATATATATATATATATATATGTATATATATATATATATTATATCCATTATATATATATATATATATATATATATATATATATATATATATATATATGTATATATATATATATATATATATATATATATATATATATATAATATGTGTACATATATATATATATATACATATATATATATATATATATATATATATATATATATATATATATATATATATATATATATATATATATGTATATATATATATATATATATATATATATATATATATATATATATATATATATATATATATAATATGTATACATATATATATACATATATATATATATATATATATATATATATATATATATATTTAATATGTATACATATATTTATATACATATATATATATATATATATATATATATATATATATATATATATATATATATATATATATATTTATATATGAAGAGAGAGAAAGAGTTTGAGGCTTTTCTCTCAGTCATGATGGATAAAGGTATTCATAATTTAGAAATTAAACCAATACAAGTAGTGTAGAAAATGTATGTTTTTCATCATTAAGCAATTCGCATTGCGACAAGATTGCACTTATTGTCGCCAGGACTAGATCTGAATGAAAAAGTTAATATCAAAAATTCAATATGAGTATATATACAACCAATGAGCTTTTCTACAATAGCAATTTTTATCTCCGGGTACTACTTCTTCCCATGACAGTTTTTTATTGCCTTGTATAACTGATCTCCTCACCGCACCCGCACATTCAATTCTCATTCTATCTTTTCTTTTTGCTCTCACTATACCATCCAGAGACACAAATTCTGTTAGCTCCAATGGCTACTCTCCAGTCAGCATTATTTTCTGTCTTCCTCCCTTTTCTTATCATCTCTCCTCATCACCAATGCCTCACTCTCCTCTTCATTCACTTCTCACTTCTCATCTTCTGTCCATAGTGTCAATTTATCTACTTTTTGTTGAACGTCTTCTCCTGACTCTTCACATTAGCTCATCATCTGCATATATAATACAAATTCTGAAATTTTCACCCTCGCCATTCATCAGTTTCACCAACTCCAACAACTCATCCCAAACTGCTGTGAATAGTATTGGTGACAACACGCTACCTTGTCTCACACATATAACACATATACATTCTCAGTCCTTCCATCTCAATGCCACTCAAGTTACTTATGAAAGTACTATCTCTCACAGTTCTTTCCTCACCACCATTTTACTGAGACACTCCCGTTTCTTTTTTCGGTATTCGGTCATATTCCTTTACCAGGTCCAAAAATGAAAACAAATGAATAGTGATGATAATAAAATTGAATACGGGGAATAAATGATACACAAAACGAATGTGAATTTGGAACTCACCGAGGAGAGAAAAACAACCAGTGAGATGTTTACTCGACGGAGATCGATATGTAACTAACCTGCAAAGCGTTAACAACGCAAACATTTGGTAGGATCAGTCTAACAAACGAGGTGGTGCGATACGAATAGTGCATAACCAAAATATTATGGATAATGAATCGTAATGGTGCCAACATTGACCTCAAAATTTCGAAATATTGTATTTCGTTAATGGATAAGTAGTACTAAATGCAATTAACCAACTCTCATGAATTCATCGTTGTATTATTCAACAACGCGCGTATCAGTAAAACTTTAAATAGAATCAAGTTTCATTGAAATGAGGTTTGTTTATGAAGCAGAGCCACAGATTCGTTTGGTTAGTATTCCAGTGCGCTACGCTGAAATAATATTTTACTCGGGGAAAGTTCCACCAGAATTCGCCTCAGGGAGTTACATTACTTCTTAGAAACAAACTTCAACACTAAAACAGCAAATTCTGATGCAATTGGACCACCAAAATGTTAAACACTAGAACTAATGCTTTCATTTTCATCCTTAATATCCTCCCATCATTCTTAATGATATCAGTGTTACATTTTGTGTGAATTAGTATTCACTTTCATATCATGAAAAAGTATTTGAACTTTGATCGGGTATTAAATTGAACGATCCAAGCATGTAAGGCTCCCGCTGTGTATAGTATATCATTTCAAATTTTGTTCCCGCTCACAACCAAAATGCGTATCAAAATGATTCCAATTTCATAACCGAACGAACATCCAAATATTCATTATTCATTGGCAACCCACGCCACCTCATCTCCATTAATTGGGACTAAAACAACTGTTTACAATTTGATAGACTCTCAAATGGACTGTGGTATACCACAAATCGTTGTAAGCTGTCACCATATGCAGCTTTATTGACTCAAACTGAAAGGGGAGGAGAGGGGTGATGAGGAGAAAAACTGGGACAAAGGTTTACCAATATTGCACATGCATGCATTTGTATAATCGGTTCACTGATAAATCCCACGATTCACATGTAAAAACGGCTACAGTAAGAGTTTGAAATGAACGAAAATGTGTCATTTTACAATCATTGCATATATGGACTGAGCTGTTGATGCATGATTTTCAACGATGACAAAGAACGACGACATTCATTACGAGTGCATGAGGCTCGATTTGTAAATCACAACTGTTCGATTACTTTTTTTCAGATTAATTATAATCAGCATAGTATGTGTTCAACTTATTTTATGTTTATAACTATTTGTTATATTTCACGTTCCGTTAGCTTTGGCTTCTCTAAAATCATACCTCTTTGTAGGCCTAAGTAGTTCACTGTGCCCTCAGCCTAGACTAGCTTTCTCTTGTTCACAAATAATTTATTCTCTAGTGATTTCGCGGTTATTCTACTCGCAAATCACAACTCTTCTTTGATTTTTGTATTGTAATATTTGTCTTGACCACCCCACCCCGCTTAAAATAGTTTATAAATAAGCTTGCAACGAGTGCTCGCCACTAAAATTTTAGAGATGAGAGTTTGGAAAAGAAAGAGTGAGAATAATATTTCAACTGAAAAATATTCCAAGATGTAATTATCTGATATTTGTGAGTAAGTTTTATTATTATTCATTATTATGTTATTTTGTGAATTCGATTCTTTACTATGGATGAACTAATGTTAATTTGAATAGATTATTGTCTCTGTGTATATCATCCTATATTAAATGTCCGCTTAACAGCAATTCGAACCCTTCCTCAACCAGTCCTCAGCTTTGATCTCAGGTTCGAGTCCTGAGTGGTGACAGCAATCAGCTCAAAGAGTCACATGTTATGGATTCAGCGGAATATCAGATTTTTTCGGTGATATCTTTCGAACGGTATGAGATATCGAATTTTAAATACGAGGAAAACACAGATATTTTTGATACCTTCAAGATGGTATCAGTAAAAACTATTCCACCTGTATCGAATGGGTTGAACGTACACGGCTGATAAATATTTTTTTCAGCTGTGCACGGTTGACACTCATGCGGTATGAATTGTATAACCATCGCTTGGACCATCTTGAAGGTTATAAAAATACCTGTGTTTTCCGTGGGTCAGAATTTGTATATCTCATACCGTTCCAAATTTATTTTCGAACAATTAATATTTCACTAAATCGACTCCCATGCACTCATAATAATGTTCAAACCAATGTCCTTTAAAATAGTTGGATTATTGTTTAAGCCGTTTCTGTTATGGAATATGTAGATTCAATTTGTGAATGAATATATATTGTTGACTTTCATGAGATGAAAATGCAAATTTTAATTTTAATGTGCACACTTGATTTGAATATCCACGAATCTTCATCAAAGGGATTGCTTCTTACGAAAAAAATTTCCCCTAGAGGTGAACTGATATCCAGCAGTCTACCATGTGCTATTGTCATTGACGATTTTTCACTGAATATCCTATTTTTAGAACTCCATGAAACAAAAATATCAGTTCAATGATGGAACAATATTGTGAGAAATATTATGTTTGTAGCAACTCGATTATTTTAATCAATATTTTTGACAACCGTACTTGTTATACAGTGTAAAAAAAATCCCACTCCATGTTGTATGTATAGTGTATACGTTCACATTACATTCAGCGTGACTTGTCTGAATATTCACATTGAGAGGTTTTCATTTTCATAAACAACCGATACAAGAATTCAATTACTTGCTTCATTAGCACGAATGTATAATATTTCCATTGAGAAGATTGTTTTCTCAATCTCATGAATGAACCTGGCAATTAAAGGCTTCTTAGATCAAGATATACTCATGAGAGGGGTCAATTATCCTGAATTTGTATGCATAGTTAGAAACAACAACATAAAATGTAAACATCTGATAATTTATAGCCTAGTGTATAGTCAATTGAACTAGCTGATTAGAATGTGTAGTGTGCATTCAAGACCTCAGTGGAATAGAACGGACCACGGGTTAACTTGACGGCGACTGAATACAGCGAGACATCCTATACTCACTTATTCCCTCACGCCCATGCCCATGCCTGTGCCCATGATGCCTGTGCCCATGCCCATGCCTATGCCCATGCCCATGCCTATACCCATGCCCATTCCAAATGGATCCACTTTGATGTCCCTGACCTCCCCTCCATCACCACTTATATGCCTTGACCAACTCACATTTACTTCGATCTGGATATCTATATTTATTCATTTTCATTGTGCGTTTTTATTTATTGTAGCATTGTTATTTGGTTGCATATATTCTATCATTTTTTCCGTGATATCTTTTCATTTTTTCATTGTACCATAGGTTGTATGAGGGGATGAATGTGTAGGTGATGATGAAACAATAAAGTGATCAATGAAATAACTTTTTTACAAATCAATGCCTTATGCGGGATTCGAACCCACGCCCAACGATGACTTTAGTTTCCAAAGCAGCGCCTTGGTAGAGTGGGCTACCGAGGGCTGCTTATCATTTGGTATCTTCATGACATTTTCATTAGTGGATTCTGTGTCTTCAAATGTAATTAAATGACGTTTCTCAGAGAACACGACAAGTTTAGTCGAATACGCTTGAGAAATGGACAAAGGACAACCAAAGAGCTCAACACTTTCCGCCTTCCACAAGACCCCACCCTCCCCTACATATATATTATCTTTCGAATTATTACAATTATTATGCCTTTCCCACCACACCACTCAAATCAAAGTTTCTACACGCCTGGGTATTGCATGTTTTGAGAGCAGAATCGGTGTACCGTCACATATGGTATTCGAAACCAGGGTCCTTGATAATGATACCCTCAAGTACATACGGCGCGTAGGTTAGCCAGAGACAGCTAAGACGATGTTGCGAGAAAGATAAAGTTTGTAGTTGTGTCTCGTTCGAAATACTGCACCCCCGATTGTTAGTTACATACCACCGTTAAAAATACTTCTCTCATGTGTTGCAACAAAGAAATCACAGTTGCCATAATATTTTCAATGTGAACGTGACATATAAACGATGGCAGTGACTTTTTGTATGAACGTATTGTAGTGAAATTTCTTCACACTATTCAGAGAAGTAACTTCCAAAATACTGTCGATCCATAATAAACATTCACATCACTGAGACGAGTGGTCAAGTGGCTATTGTGATGAAACCGACATAACCTATGGTAATATCTCAGCCACCCACGGTAGCTCAGTCAGCTGAGGCACCGCTCCAGAAGCTAAAGTCACCGCTGGGCGTGGGTTCGAATCCTACATAAGGCATGCGTTTTTGTTGAACGTCCTTTCACTTATCATCACTTCATAGTTTCATAATCACCTGCTCATTCGTACCCCCGTATAACCTAGCTGTTGGTGGGTCGTTAAACAAACATAAAAAAGTATTATTTCAGTCTTAATATTACGTAGTATTATTCTAGTCCCTATCTTTCACCAGTATCGTATCCATAGTGTACTTGGTTACTAACCTACTTTGTGTTTAGAATTTAAACTCACCCCTAATTCTTAAGAATACGCACTTCGTTGCATTTGATTCAGTCAATCACTCAGTAAACACGTCGATCGCGCTGTCAATCACATCACGCTCGACGATGCGGTAAATGTTATTATTATTATTATGCCATATATTATTATTATTATTATAATTATTGTAAATAAGCACAAACTAGAGTCATGTTTTGACTTCTGAATTCATGCCTAACGGCAAGAGGATCCATGCCTGAGCTTCTTCTCTTCCTAAAAATAATGGGTTGTTGATTACCCCTGAAATTAACTGCTGACAACTTGCTATCCAATCCCGCTCCACAACAGCTATCACACTAAACTGTCACTCAGAAGACCGGGGTTCGATCTCCAGCATGGTCGATCATCCTGAAAAGGATTTTTCTTGGTTTTCCTCTTTCAATCAGGTCACTAATGGAATGGTTCCCTGTAAACAGGCCAACGACTGAATCATTCTCACCATCCAAAAACACACAATAAAATAACTTTCATCTGATCAATCCATCATTTCATTCATCATTCACCGAAGCCAATAGATCGTGGTCATCAGTACAATGCGTCGTTGAACTCAATATTAATAAAAACATTCACATTTGGTTGCATGTTATTTGTATTTTACGGTATGTGGGGAGATACAAATCGATGGTACAAATTCAGAGTGTTACTGTTACATACAAGTGTGACACCTTTGTTGTTGTCTTTTCATCATTGTTATTAAGAAATTTGATTTCAATGGCATTTTCGGCTAATATTGTCTGCATCTTATAATGTATTTGTTAATTTAGTATATTTTACTGTTCAAGTTTCACGATCATTTATATTTATGAAATCACCATGACGGCAACCTTTTGCCTTTTGGAGACTGGGACGCCCCAAGGTTTCCGTCTCACGGACGATTATTAGAAGTTCCATCTCTGATATTGGAAGACCTGATTCCAAGGCAGTCACGGGCGGCAGTTGGTGCAAGAACTGGAACTGTAAACCGGAAACGAAGTATACGAAAAGCAAGATGAAACTTGTTGAGATGAGCCGTTTTTATCAGCAAAATCTGTGTTGTTGAATACATGACGATCCAGAGAAAAAATTATTTGTTACTTTTATGTATGTTCACTTGTGGTCATATGAAATGTTCAGTCGGAAACTAAAAATCTAATTTGAGTAAAATCTCTATATATTTAAACCGCTAATTTGTTCACTGACTGTGCGTGGAGTAGACAATGAATGTGCGTGTGGTGTGTGGACATTGTCGTCCAGTTTTAGTGCATACACATCAGTGTATGTGATATCATGTATATCATGATATCATGTATCATGTATCACTAATCATCAGTGTATACATATGTGTATGTATCAGAGATTTTTCCTTAGTATGAAAAATAATATGACATGATTCAATCACAATGTATTATATTGAAATCTGAATAAAATCTACTCATACTTTACAGTTGATATTTTCGTAGACTGTAGCCTATGTATTAGACGTACACGTGCACATTTTCTGATAGTTTCATTGCGTATAATGTCCGTACATTTTTCCACGATGCATTTCAATGTAGCTTGATCGACAACTTGATGTTACCAGGCCTGGACTTAAGAATCCAGTGCCCCTAAGCTGAACCTAGTTTAGCGCCCCTATACTTATTTTCAAAATGTGTGTTGGACTAATGTTGGAATAAAAAATAAATGAATAAATAAATATAGAAAATATTTCGGTCAATGTAAAAACCACGTGGTACGTCAAAGTATTTCCGTTTGTTACTCGACATTACCAATGATGACTTACACATGTAACAGAATATTTATACGACAGGGTGTGACTTACCCGGGGTGAAGTCCTAGAAAGAAATACCATGGTATATTTCAGCAATATTTCATCCAATCCAATATCATTTTCTTAGATTGAATTCTGTAAGGTCTGTATGAATTAATATTACGTTTTTAAGGCGCATCGACAGCGAGGTCATTTAGCGCCTGTCAAAATAAGTTGCTGAACCACTAGGTAAGTAGTGTTACATAAAGGTGCAGGTGAAATTTAGATGAGAACATCTCAATATATGAAACTAAGATATTGTTGTATGTAGTAATGAGAATATGAATGAGAATAATAATAAAAATAAGTTCGTGATACTTTTGGTTTCATTTTTAACTACATGAAATAGCTTCGTGCTGCATTTTTTGATATTTCATTTCATTTGAAACAAACATATGGAAGCCCTGAAGAGTTCAAGCGCCCCCTGGGCTCGTGCGCCCCTAGGCTTTAGCCATGCCAGCCTGTGCGTAAATCCGGGCCTAGATGTAACCCAAACCGTACACTTGAGGTCAGAAGAGCATTTTTTTTTAATCCAAATTGAAATAAAATCTTCGTAAATTTTGATAAGATTTTTTTTCGGAGTGTATACGTGGATCGTATGTGTGTGCATTATATTTGATAGTTTTGGTATTCAGAATGTGGCTGATTTTTGTTCCAGGATACAGTTTAATCAGGATGGATCGACGACTTTGGATGACCGTTATAGTGTACCAAGGTAGTGATTGGAAATGAAGTCACATTTTTATACTTCTATGATACGAGGTCGACGAAGTTTGATAAGAACGAGAAGTGTATCATTACAGAATGATAAAGGAAAACCAATAAATGCTCACTCATCTATTAAAATTTCAATTAGAATGGTCGGAAAGCTAGCAGACAATGTATACTTGCAGTCAAATGAAATGAACTAATCCGAAATTGAAATTACCGATCAAATGTAAACCACTCATATTGCGTCACTGATGTTTTCACACACTGTATACGGCCTATACGTCTAATGCGTGTGTACAGTGCCTGATAGTTTTAGTGTGTACAATGCCAATATATTTTCTCAAGAATGCATTCCAATGTGACATGATGGACCATTCTACGTAACCGTAAGTGTACATATACGCATTCTACGCGAAAAATATGATTTTCGATAGGAAGTATACATTGTATTTGAATTTACATTCAAAATTTTGCATCCTACTATTTCAAGCGACTGAAAGTGCACGTCTGAGTGGAGGAAAACCTACCCACAAAAATGTATAAAATCTTTTGTATTTCATTGATGTCAATGGTGAAATTATGAGCCTATATTAAAAAATTAAAAAAAAAAAAAGTTATTATATTTCGTAATTATACGTATTATATAATATGAAGTATTTTTTAAAAAAAGCTGGAAAATACGTAAATCCGTTACATACAGTAAAACCAGTAAATTTAGCATGACTATGAAAATTTGACATATCGGTTGAATAAAATCTTCCTCCATTAGATAAATTAAATTTCATCAGCATGACTATAAGAGTTTTTATATAAATAAATAGTTTCTGATTACCTTGAATAAACCACAAAAAATTGCGTGACCTTGCCTGATCTTCTACGCCAAGCGCATATGGTTGAACCGTTCATTTTCAGTTCAGCCCAAAGTCAGTTGTTTGACGAATACATCGTTATACCATACACGGTGAAATATCTCAAGAAGCGATAACCATTTCCAGAGTCAACTACATTTTAAGCATACTCAATCGTAGTGACTTTCCGGAAGAACGTATTGTTGTGAAACTGCTTCACACTGTCCAGAGAAGAACCTTATAGAATATTGTCGATCCATAATAAACATTCACAATATGGTCACAAATAAATACCCTGGTGGGAACTTTTTGCCCTATGGAGACTGACGACGACTTCAATTCAATAATGTTGTTATTACCTACGACACTATTTACATCAGAACATTCATATAAAACCTAATGCCCCAGGTGCCCTGTACACTGGTGTATATCTACCCAAGTTTGTGTTTGTTTTACTGGATTTTAGTTTATTTAATCATCATTGTTTCCATACTGTGGGAAACACACTCTATACGTGTAGTGATGATGAAGCGGAAGTCCCACATAACAGCATATGCTTCCACCGATTTCACAATTATAATTAAATCATAACCAGGTATTCACAAATAGAAAAATAGTCTACACGTCATACAGAAAACCTTTTTGACCGTGAATATTGTATTTTTCATTCATTCATTTATCATATACACTCACAGTTGCACAAAAGTGCGATGGCAAGGCCTCAAACTGAATAAAAAAACTTGAAATAGGAACAATTATGATGAAAACAAATACTTATTAGCAAAACCACTATCAAGAAAAACTCTCTGATATCCTCTCTCAATCTACTATACTCTTTACCCTACCACATTCTTTTTTTCCGTTCTGAATCATTCCAATTCTAACCAGTTCGAGATGGGGAAGAGTTCTTTCGTACATGCTTCTGCTATCGTACTGCTATTGATTTGTAATGATATTATCATTCACCATTCGATAATGTTTAATATATGCTGGTGCAACAAGTACTGTTGTTGTGAGGCTTCGGGTCTATTCAATCTCAATATTTCTATTGTGGATTTAATATTCGAGTATATATGTTACTTCACCTACGTGATATTGATTAGGTTGACTTTTCAGAACATCATTCTGAAAGATGTTTTCATGGATAATTCCATAGAGGTAAGCAAATATGCAAGCATGCATCTGAAATCTTGTGATGTATCATTATTCGTTGTATTATTTGTTTGATATACTATAATTACTAATTCGTTGAAAAATCATGAATGATGACTTACTGCCATACTCAATTGTAATGCTATTAATAAGATAAATTGTACAAAATGTAAATTGTGTACCGATTTCCTCAAAAGAGGGTTGAAGGAATAAACTCTACTACTATTACTACTACTACTACTATTACTACTACTACTACTTGAACTAAAATTCCAATATATTTTTATATGCTGATGATACAGCTTTAGTTTCAGTTCATCAAAATTTTAAACAAGCTAATAATAACCTTCAATCAGACTTCACTAATATTCTAAGATGGTCACATGATAATGGATTAACGATTAACTATAAAAAAACAAAATTCATGCATATACATTCTCCTTTTAAAAATCACGAAAAAATTCATTTATTTCACCATAGTCATTCATGCTTACATCGCAACTTTCAAAAAAATATCAATTCACTGTGTGTCAGATGCAGTTGTGCCACCCTTATAGATAATGTATTCCAACACACATATCTGGGCGTGCTAATTGATCATCATTTTAAATGGGACAAATATATAGATAGTTTATGTGAAAAATTAAGATCAGCATCGTATAGTATTCGAATACTAAAGCCTTATGTTAATTTTGGTGTATTAGGAGTATTTTATTTTGCTTTAGTCGAATCTATTTTAACGTATGGAATTCTAGCATGGGGAGGCACTACTGACATCTACATTAATCAAATACATAATATTCAAAAACAAATTTTCAAAATTATGATACCAGTTAATGCAAATACATCCGTTCGAAGCTGTATTTTAAATGTCAAACAACTACATAAATTTATATTGATAACAGCAAATTACTTTTCAACATAATTTGAAATTGATCTCCAGCATCATTACCGAACTAGGAATATGAACAGATTTGTTCTCCCTCATGATATTTATAATAACTACGGTACTCAAACCAAAATATTTTCAATTCCAAAAATGTTTAATACTTTGTCAATGGAAGTAAGTTCCTCGCAGAAAATATCAGAAATTGAAAATTCATTAAAAAATCAATTATTATTAGAGCAACTTGTATGAAATATTGTTTTTTTTCTTCATCTTTTTTTATATTCTAAATATCATCTTCTATGTTTTTGTTATTGTGTTCTCGGTACTTATTTTTTGCTATGAAGATGTTTCGTAAAAATTATAAACCTAATGTTCAATAAAAAAAGAGGTTACTATAAGTTAAATGCAAAATGTAAACTTTATGTAGCCTATATATATTATAATTAGTTTATGTACGTGATCCAGAAATATAAAAAAGGAATTTATTTATGAAAATAGACCTATACAGATAAACCACATTAGTGGCTTAGTGGGTCTAGAAATGAATACGTCATGTACAATGAATAAATAAATAACTTAAAAAAAAAAAACTTTTACGACCTCTACTACTACTTCTACTACATGTAATGTTTTCTGATGACATTGTGGTGGTGGTGCCGAGTTTTCCTGATTATTGCGATTTCTCATTTGCAATATACAAGTGCTTGTGCCTGTGAGCGTTACAATCTACAATTCTAATGGAGATTATTACACACATCGAAATTATTGATGAGTGTGAGAAAATGAATGATCAACAATGATTAAAATAATTAGATGACGAGTAAAAACTTGGATAAACCCTTAATACATGTAACATTGTATGAACATGGATACTGTCTATTGTATTTGAAATATATTCCATATATTTATATATACACTCGGACGAGTGGTCGAGTGCCTAGCACAGAGAACCGTCATTCAGGAGACCGAGTTTAGATTTCCGCCATGGTCGACCATCCTGGCAGTTTTTTTGTGGTTTCACTCTGACGTTCATGCGTATACATAAATATATATATATATATATATATATATATATATATATATATATATATATATATATATATATATACTGGATAATTTTCAACGTTTTCCGCGAAAGCAGAACATCCCATGAAACTGAAACGGATAAATAAGCATGGCACAACAGATCACACGCCACGCATGCACATGTAACTTCATCATTCGAAGAGAATTTATCAACAAGTGTGAAAAGACAATGAGACAACCGTAATAGTACGGTATTGTTTGAAAAACTCAAGACTTACTCTCCACCGATCACTGAATAGTTAAACAGGGTTTCTAGTTCCGATTTTCCTTGTCATCCAACACGGTTTTTCCTACAGGCCAATCACAAGCCAATATTCACCCAAACAACATGGTGGATTACGATACCGTTTCGGTGTCGTATTATTGACTCCACTTCAACTTTCTTCGGTTGAAATTATGATTTTACCGGAAGTTATGTTTTGCCACTCTTCGCAGTTACAGTTTCTGCACTCGTGCTTCCGTTTATTTCGTGTGAAAGTGCGCCAACTTGCGATTTGACAGTTAAATTACTCAAATTCGAAGAAGCCAGTGCATTTAAAGTTGATGAAGGCCACGGCCATGATGTCACGAAAACGTTACGGTAAAGTGAAGTGGGAACATGCATGTCAGAGATCCCTCCGACCAAGTCTCAGAATTAGTGTGGCATGTTGGGGGGCCAGGTTCAAGGACCTCGTACCGACATCGTGTCGAAAGACAAGAAACAATTGGAACTGGAAACTCTGCTTCACTGCGTACAACTATTACATATATCCATATAATTTCTCACTGATGGAGTTTATCATCAACCAGCAGATATTGCCTACTCGTCGAAGCGACATACATTCTTCCATCCATCCTTATCGTATCCGACCGGTAGACGTTGCATAATCATACCAAATGAACGCAGCCAACTAAGCAAAAACTCAATGGAGACATCAGAAAAACGGATTCTGGCTGGGATCCCATGTAAATACACAAAGTTTCATATTGGCGCCAGAGCACGACTAGATATTTTTTTCACCCGTTAGTTTGGTAGCCATGTTGTCTATAAACGTTAAGAGTGCTTTGGTCTACTCATCCCGATGAAGTTGGTGCCGAGTTGATTAGTCTAAAAGCAACTCAATCGTGGCGCTTTCTCTCTCTCTCTCTCTCTCTCTCTCTCTCTCTCTCTCTCTCTCTCTCTCTCTCTCTCTCTCTCTCTCTCTCGCTATCTCTCCATCTCGGTAATACACCTCTCTCGCTCTCACTCAGATGCGCTATGCCGACTAAACTACTCGCCGACCAAATCAATGAAAACAGGCTAATAGAAATGCAAAGCTCGCACAGTCAAAGCAACCTAAGCACGTGCGGTACGTATATATGCAACTAATGAACATGACGCGTACAATTCCAAAATAGTGGCCACTCGGTTGCCTGCCATATTATATTAGGTATATATACATACACATCCACATCCACACTCACACACACACACACACACACACACACACACACACACACACACACACACACACACACACACACACACATATATATATATATATATATATATATATATATATATACATAGGGCATATATTATATATATTATCCATATTATATCATCGATCATACTATAAATTACTTTAAAATATGTTTCATTGATTAGTGTTTACAAGATTCTGTAAAACGCCCTTTTTACATCTATCAACTATGAGTGCAATGGTTCAGGTTTTCAATATGCTCTGATTTTTTATGGTTTTATTTGTGTTCATTAAGCTCTGGTTTTATCTATCTATCGATTATGCGTTGTTCTCTCAGACAATTTTGAAAGTTTTTTTTTCAAGTCCTGAAAGAGTTCGGTTCTTTGGTCAAGATTGTTGTTGTCTAATCGAAACGTTTTGAGTTTCAAATAATAATCGAAGTTATGTATCAATTGAACGGTTCCACCCTGAAATGGTCATTATTCCCACACACACTCACATATATATATATATATATATATATATATATATATATATATATATATATATATATATATATATATATATATATATATATATATATATATATATATACATATATATATATATATATATATATATATGTGTGTATCTATGTATGTATGTATATATATACATAATTCTCGGTAGTAGCAGGATAATTCTCATTTCGAAAAGTAGGAGATAAATTGTTTCCGGTAAGTATTGGTATAATGACTGGCGTGGGCTATACACTCGGGAGCAAATAGAGAGACTTCATAATTGTCATTCGTACTTCACTTCTACACGGTTTGCAGTCCATCAGCTGTGGGTAGAGATGGACAGACGAGCAATTCAATTGAAATGGAATCGTAACATTGAGTTCAAATCATTTAATCAATCACTTTGACCATCAAATTGGATTCGGAACATTTTCAGATGTTATACACATTTGAATGGTATTGCTATCGAAAGCCGGGGAGCCAACGTAAAGCGTACATGTGAAGCGTGCTTTTATTGGATGACACAAGTCTTTGGAGTCAAATTGATGTACTACCCGTCTTCACTCTGTCAACTCTATAAAGTCTTCCTAATCTTTCATCTAATACTTGATATTACTAGAAAAACGCAACATATGAGCTGTAAGATTATTTATTATTTATTTTCTATATTTCTGTATTATCTATGTGAAATTCAATTGATGCTATAGACATGCTTTGATTTCAAATATTATGAATTGATGGCCTTCATGATTCACTCGTTTATCTTTTAATCGTTCAACGATTTCATAGGTTCCAATTTTTTATCTTCTCAGCAGCTTTTTGGTTGATTTTCAAAAACAACACAAAATATTTCCCACAGATCGGCTAGCCGATTCATTTAAACCTTGGGAATAATGTGTATCATTTATATCTTCTATACTTGATCGAAAATTTGAATTTGCTCGAAGATATTTTTGAAAATCATCTCATCTGGGTTATTCTCATGAAGATTTTGAAAATTTGGACATGATATTTCTGAAAAGTGGTTCAATCTATTACGCCTAACACCACAGCCACAGAGTATCGATTTAGTTTATGACATATGTGTAGGCCAAGTCTCAACAAAATTGGTGCTCTTGTTTGACCTGTGGAGCACGAACAGAAAAGGGAAAAACTTTCGACTCATCAAGTACGGTAAAATTGAGTTTTTGCTTCGCTCATCCACATACGAATTCAGTTTAACCTTTATAGATAAGTTCATACTTTCATCAAGATTATTGTTAGATGTATGACCCAACAATGGAAAAGTTATTCGGGGGTGCGAATGAGCAATGATACTATGAATTGCTGATAAGTGAAAAGAGGTTTATAAAAACCCATGCCCTCTCCTAACAGGGACGACTCCAGTTTCTGAAGCGGTGTCCCAGATGATTGAGTCCAGGCGACTAATTTTTAGCTGCGAAAGAAGATTAATGTTCAATTCCCCGATGTTGCTCGATAGTCAAAATATATACGAAAAAATGCATGTTCTATCGCATTCAAAAAGTGATTTTGGGTTCAGTAAGAAGGTATCACTGGAGTCTTGAAATTGAATTGATGAAACAAATATTATTGTCTCAAGTCATAGGTCCTATACAGAAGCACAATTCATCCGAGCCCAAGAATGGAGAAAGAAGTTTGAATATAAGATTCGAATATGGAAGCGAAGCTATTGGAGGAGATTCACCCCATTATTCATATTCACCTTAATTCATGATCGGGAATATAAAATAATAGAAACACGATAACTTTTTTTTTTGTACTTGTAGTTGTACCCAATTTTCAAAATCTAAGAGTCTCAAAGTTGTGATAAATAGAAACGAGTGGAATTGCGAAGATCACTGAGTGACCTCTCTAGTGAGGCCACACATGAAAAAAAATAGAATAATCTTCATTCATAAGGTACATCTATAATTTATAGTGAAAAAAGCGAGGTTTGATCAGGAGACCGCTCACCCGCGTTACCTTAAGCCATAATTAAGTTATGAGCTATAAGACGAAAATAAAAATGATGAGAAATGAGAAATGAGAATATTGCAAATTGAAAATTTCAATATTGGACTATGCCAACTGAACATAACTTGAATCGTATAAAATAATTATTGATGAAAACATTGCACAACCAGGTTATATAAGGAACTATAATTAATGATACCCGTGCCGTTAAAAAAAATCCCACCATTGAAAATGAAATTGAAGAATATTTGGCTTACGGTTCACTCAAATGGGATAGTGGAGAATTGGAGTAATACAAATGCCCGTACTTATAACTAGTCAACATATCCAATTACCAAGCAATACGCTTTTTTGACAGGTTTAGTCAAACTTTGGCACTGCAGGCGCACTGCACTCAATGAGGCCTCTGACCTAATCTCACTGAGTGGCCACTAGAAACATTTCGAATTGATTCGAGACATGATAACAGACACATTGAAGTCTAATTGGTGTAATACCATTTTTATTGTGATAAGTTAAGACCAGAATGTTTAACGGAATGAGACATTAAAGTTCAACACTCATATGCGTGCGCACAGGGTACGCAGAGATGATCCAGGCCATACCTCACGCACCACCAAGGAAGAGAACACTGAATATTTCACCCTAAATGATCTTTGAAAATCATCACAGAATGACTTTTCTTGCAGCAATGTATAATTCTTGCAAACCTATGAAATCAGTTTGAATTCATTTTAATTGAAGACATTTTATGTGGGGCGAAATGGGAGCCTTTTCTGTTATCAGCTTGTATTTGGGTGTAGTATTTAGCATGCAGATGTAGCTTATATAGTATTTGTTTTTTAGCTGTGAGTAATTGAACATGAATGTATATATATATATATATATATATATATATATATATATATATATATATATATATATATATATATATATATATATATATATTCACAGTTATCATTCTTATTCTTGTTCAAGTTTTCATTAATAAAGTGAGCATAATGGGATAAAGCCCAATCATGCATATCTTGCTTGAATATGGGCTATTATAGATATATTAAAACTTCTGTCTACATTGATCTTTTATTTGTAGAAGATATCTCGCATAGATCAGAAAAGCAGTAAATTACATCTAGGCAACCGAGTTGACGTCTAGGATCCCAACAATAAACTGATTCACAATATAATTGGAACTCTAATCAAAATGGAAAACTTGAATATTCGACGATTCAGCCTCAAGTTTCCCAGCTCTGGATGGTCTGCATCAGAAATCAGCATGAGTTGCATGTCCATTTAACTTTAATCCAAACTTATCTTTTCGAAATTTCAGCATCCAAAAAGCGATATTCCGCTACCTGATGATTATTGTATGATTATTGATATATTTGATTATTGGCTGTGTGAGTTCAATTTCAAATTCATCAAGCATAAATTATTTTGAGTGAGATTCTATCAATTTTTGAGCAGGATTATTCAAACAAAATTAAGCAACCTTATAAAAATTCAGCACGAAGAAATTAGGCAAAACTGGATAACTTTTTGTTAAGCAACTAACAACATCTTATTTGTACTACTGTCTAGGAAAACGCTGATCATTATAATAAAAAAATCAATAATCATATGATAATGATATTGGCAACCAATAGTCAGCGCGTCCGTGTCACCCGCCATCTTGGATGGATGCCGTTTATAGTCAAGGTTAGTAAAGCGCATAACCTTAGTTCATAGTTGCGGCATAGATATTCAGCCGCTGGCGCTATCCATCAGATCATCTGTATATATGCGGACTTTGTTGTTGTGGTTCTTGCGCGCAGCTCAAACCGAACTAAGTTAATCCAATCTGATTGACTTGGTCAAACTGAACTAAACTAACTAACCGAACCAAATACACATCCTGAACTGATTTAGTCTTGACTAAAACCAATCTAAAACCTACTTCCTGTCCACCGAATAGCCTCTTCGAAATCGACTCTTCTCTCATTGAATACTTACCGGCTCTGACAAAGACATCACGACTGACGATTGCACCGACACTATTCGCCACTACACATCGATATACAGTCCAGTGCACGTCTTGTCGAAAAGCCTCTGCTTCGAACGATGGGAATATCAGTGTGCCGTTATTCAGGATCAGCCGTACTCGTGGTATCGACGTGATGCCCGTGTGATCGGACGTCAACCACTCGACAGTCGGCGGCGGATTGCCTCTACCGTTGCAGTCGACTCGGCCACCGCTCGTGTTTGTGAACTCGACTCGTTGTGGGGGCTCGCTCGTGAAACTAGGGCCTTGGGTATCGTAGAGGGCATCCAGACCTGAAAATAAAGAGTGAGACGTGAAATGCTGAGAAGTGTTGTCGGGCCGGAAGTAGGTTTTAGATTGGTTTCAGTTTATATTTAATCAGTTTGGTATGTTTGTTGGGTTATACGTGAGTTGATTTGGGTTACTTTGAATGGGTAAGGTTTCAAAAAAATATAGATTGGGTTATTCACGTTGTAAAGGACGAGATGTTGCGTGAAGTGGAGGAAGGTGAAGAGGAAAACGCAGACTCAAAGACATTCATCGGACGACATTATGATTTGGGGTGAGTCGAACAAAGATATACAATCGAAAGTGGATAGGTGGGAGAGGGTGACAGGGAAGTTTGGGCTACGTATCAACCACGACAAGAGTGAAACACGGAGAGAGAGGAAAGAAGGCAACATGCAAGATTAAGGTTCAGAGAGTATTAAAAGAGCAGGAAGAGTTCAAATATTTAGGAAGTGTGGTGACGAAGGTTCGTGAGGTGGTGACGAAGGTTTGTGAGGTGGGGAGTGAGATCAAGTGAAGAAGAGCTGCTGCAGAGAGTGTCTACCAGTGTGTTTGGAAATTGATATGGTGGGACGGTTTATCAAGAAGGTGCAAACAACTAATCTGCAAATGTTACTATACATACTAATCTTAATATACGGTGCCGTAATATGGCCAATGGTCGGAAAAAAGGATGCAGACATCCAAGTAGCGCAGATGAAATTTTTGATAGGGGTGGTGTGAATGACTAAGCTGGTTAAAGTCAGGAGTAGGAAGATCAGAAAGTACCTGGGAGTGAAGAAGTTGAGTTGGAAGTTGGGTCGAGAAAGATGAAAGTGGTTTGAGCATATGAGAAAAATGGGAGAATACAGAATCCCGGAGCAGAATTCAAAAAGGGTAAGGACATGAGGAAAGAAGGGCGGATCGTTCGAGAACCAGTTGGATTGATAGTATTGAAGGAAATTTTGAAGAGAGGAATAAAGAGTGACAGAGAGTGAGATGAGAGAAATGGTGGGAAAACAGATAATCTTGGAAGGAATCGGTGGAGTGGCAGTTGAAGAAAGAAGAAAGCGAAGAAGAAAGAGCAGACGACGAAGAGGAGAACGAAATGGCTCACTGTCTTAGATATTCCAGGCAGCTCTATAGGAACGACGGTGGAGTACTCTTTCCCTCCCCGATCCGACATCGTTGGATGGGGAGGTCTCTTCGATATTTTTTTTCAAAATTCACTCATGCTACCCATTGCTCATTAGTACCCCAAAATTCTAGCTTCTACTGAAATTGTGTACTCATAAGTGTAATTTATCTATCTATCAAAAGTCATATTATTATATATCTTCAAAAACGAATCATTTCACACTATTTAAACTATAGTATAGAGTATATACCAATGACCATCACCAATTTCAATCTCAAATCGACTATGTGATGATCTTTGAATGATCTGAGCAATGTAATATAACTTTCGGCTGATCATGGGCTGATAATGACTATTGGTTTGGCACATGTGATCAACTTAGAAATACCCTCGTATAAATTCGTATAAAAAGGTGGAGGCAGCTTCTAATGAAACAGTCAAGTCAACTTAGTGCTGGAGTCAAGTCACAGTTGAACTTACGTCAGTCAGAGCTCGTCAGAGTTGGACTTCATTCACAGTTCAAGTTTCACGTAGAGTATTCAAGGTGTCCCTAGTCTCCTTGGGACAAAGCGTTTCCCGCCAGTCTTCATAGTACCATCAATTACCGCCCGTGTGCTTCACAGATGTAAATGATTATAGAGCTTTTACAGTGCGAGAGTCAAAATTAACAAATACATCATCTTATGCAGACAATATTTGTCGACAATACTAATGAAACTTCTTTTATACTAACAAAAGTGGAAAAGTCACTTGTATGTAACAGTGACATTCGATATTTTTGCCATCGATTTTCACCTCACAGCACACCGTGACATACAAATAACGTACGTAACATAGTGTGAATGTTTATTATGGATCGATAATATTTGCATAAGATAGTGGTATGAAGCAGTTTCACTACTATATGTTCACCCGAAAAGTCTCTGCGATCGTTTATAGGTTATTTTGACACTGAAAATGCTACACTTTGAGTAGGTTTATCTTTAGAAATATCAATGATTGTGTATGGTAATTGCTATATTGCTATTGTATCTCAGTCCCTTTCATAATAAATCAGTATACAATTCTTCATGTGCTTTCTTCAGAAACATCGATTCCATTACACAAGTCTGTATCTATACATGGATGCGGGATTCAATTTATCGCAGTAATAATCATGAATAACAAAGTGCGATTTTCCACAATACATATCCCAAGCAGGCTCTAAAATGTATGCGATACATTTCTTCTGTACATTTATCTTTATAACTCATATAACGATTTGTACCACGATTATGTAAATATTATACATTTGTTTAAAAATTTCATCTCTCTCTCACCTGGAAGAATTGGATATGGAACATGCAATATGATCGATAGAAAGCAATGTGCTGAGTAATTGATTTTATCAGAGTATGTAGGCCCACAATTTTAATAACACAATGATTTGTTGCACACATATTCGAGGTATAGCGTAGACTTTTTTTCAGAAAATCGGAAGAAAGTGTGACAGAATTAAGTGTTTTGATATTGAAACATTTCCAATTTTAACTGACTATGGCTTTAACCACGATTGGCTATACTTGTTAACAACAGCAACAATGAATTTTTACTGAAATGACTCATCGTGATCAAAAATTTGGAGATTTAGGACAATTCGTGTCATCCGGAATGTGTTATCAAAATATTTGTAATTAATGATACTTCTTGTCCTACATTTCTTCATTCAATATAATCTTCTGAAATATCTTCTCATCCTTTGCTGGTTCTACCACACACATGCCTATGTATATATTAAATATATATTTATATATATATATATATATATATATATATATATATATATATATATATATATATATATATATATATTTATAAATGGCATTATTTTAGGGTTATTTTCGTCGTGTACGAATTGAATTATGATATAGGTTAAATGAAAAACCTTGGATTATCTAATAATTCGGTTTTAATGTTTAAACCTTTCTCAAAGAATATATAATGAATGTTTACATGATTTATACAAAAATATACCTCGTTGTTATGGTTATGAAACAAAAACTATCAAAAGAACAAAATTGACTTGTAAGCCACTGCTTCCACTACTCTATGGTCCGTCCATGGTTTCTTGATTGGTGGATCTCCAGATTTTGGTTGTCTATTATTGCATCTGATTTTTACTTCTCAAATTATAAGGTGACATACTGACTGTTTGATTTTGATTTTGACCATGATTATGTGCTGTTGTGCTGTTGTGCTATTGTTCTGTGGTTTCAATCGAGCAAACTTTCTCAATTTTTCCGTTGCTAGCGACCAGCTGTCTGAAATTTTGTA